>OX333075.1:5993814-6593814 GCA_946863875.1 Alloplasta piceator | reverse complement strand
TATAATATATAAATTGATTTTTATCAAATGTTAACATTATTCAAAGGTGTTTATTATTATTATTATTTTTATTATTATTATTATTATTATTGTTGTTGTTGTTGTTTCCAAGCGTGGTTTGAGACTCAAAGTGAGTTCAACCGGATGAGGTTGGTGCTCTCGCGTAAAAAAATCAAGAATTCTCGTTCTTCAGGTACACGTGTTAACTGCCATAAGACTGGTACCGGGAGTAACCGCAGACTTTCTGTCGATGTGCGTTCAACCTCGCATACCGAGTGATTCAAAAAGAAAATCCTCGTCCACAGAGAATTTTTGATTTTATCAAAAAATTGCAAAAGCCCCATAATTTTTTTTTCAAATTTTTGAGCAATTGATTTGACCATTTTTCAAACTTTCATTCCTTTTGCAAAATTCGATTACGTCGATTCTGCTAGAAAAAAGTAAATTTCATAATATATTGCCAAAAATGTTGCTACATTTATACAAAATCTTATTTTATGAAATTTATAAAATTTGTACAGATAGTTTTAATTTTATTGAGTTAATATTTTTTAAAAACTCATCATTTTTAATTAAGCGTACAAAAAGTTTCCTTTAGGAGGGAACTAAAATTCTCTCACTGAGGAAATTTTTTGAATGCGTCAAAGTGATAAGGAAAAAATCTACAAATTTTGAACTTTCGCATTTTTTCATTATACGAAATATTACTGTATTTTCTTTACAAAAATTCATATTTTCGAAAAAAAACCATTCTGAAAATTTCAAGATCAGTACAAGGTATTATATAAAAAAATAGAGCCGAAAATTTAACGTTGATCTTGGATTTTCACGATTTTTGAAAATTCAAAATTCTTCAAAGTAATCATTTTTCAAAAAAAAATTTCGGAATATTTTTTTTTCGCCTCTTCGAGACGAACTAAGAACGATTTTTTCGCAACTATAATAGTTTTCGAGATATTTAAAAAATAAACTTGAAAGATTGAAAAGATTGTGAAATTTTGAATCTTGCATAACTTTCGAAATTTTTTTTTTTTATTTTTTTCCTTTGGTAGAACTTCGTTTTATTAAAAACAAAAACTTCTGACCAAATTTCATCGAAATTGAAAGGGGTCGATTCTAACTATTGGTCGATTTGACATGGAATGACCCAAATATAAAAATAAATGAATATAATAAATATTTAAATAATATAAATATAAATATTATTGTATTAATTTTACGAAATATACCGAAAATATCAAAAAAAGAATATCGTTGGAAAAAAACGCGTTTAACGAAGGATTCGAGATAATAGAAAAATTCTTCTAAGCGGGAATATTATTTTTTTTTTTTCGTTCTGAAAAGATAAGCTCCTTGTTCCCGTGTAAGCCGAAAGGGAATTATAGAAAACCTGCGAGCGTCTGTTGCATTCGATCGTACATTGTCTCGTGTCCAGAACAAACTTTTGTATTCATAAAAGGCATCTTCGTACGTGACTGGATTTGTTCACGTCGGAAGAGAACTTTTCGACCGAGGGCCTCGACAGTAAAGAGCTATTTTCCATGCATTCATTTGAAAAAAGTGTTTTGAAAAAAAACTTGAAAAATCCTCATTTTTCAAATATCATTTCTATTATTATTATTATTAATAATAATTTATTAAATTTCCTAATATATATTATCACATATTTGACAAAATATTTGGAAAAAGGAATTTTTCAAAAAAAAAGGCTTTTGTTTTTTCAATTAGCTATAACTTCTTCAAAAATTGACTAATCGGGACGGTTCTTTTTCAAAATTTTTGTCTTTAGATGTACTTTTCGAAAAAAAAATACAAACAAATTTTAAGATATTCAAATCTATGAAATTTTTCACTTTTTCGAGAAAAATCATCGTTTTCTCGGAGATGCCATTTTTTTTTTTTTTACTTAAAAAATACTTCGATCAATTCCAGAAAGAATGCCGCCCTAACTAGAATGAGCCGAATGTTCCTTCTTTTTTTTTTATCGATAAGAAAATAAAAAAAATTTCCAGCTGGGCTTATTTCACAAAACAACACTCTGGAATTTTTTTGGGGATTTATAAAGGACCTCAGAGTTTGAAAAATTGAGAAGAAAATAAAATCGAAAGTGGTAATCCTCGAAATTTTTGTTTTTCAAAAAATTGAAAGAAAAAATAAAAGACACCTATAAATACTTTTTTTGTATTTTTTTTCAAAAACTACATCCGATAACAAAAAGAATGAAAAACAAAATTGTCGTTTGGGCCCATTTTTGACTAAGCCACAGGATTTTGAAAAAGACATCCATATTGCATATCATCTTGAATCCAATATTTTTCAATTTTAGCTCGTCTTAGCTTTCTATATTTCTTCTTTGATTGAAAAAAATACAAAAAAATTATTTATAGGTGTTTTCTATTTTTTCTTTCACTGTTTAAAAAAAAAAACAATTTCGAGGATTACCACTTTCGATTTTATTTTCTTCTCGATTTTTCAAACTCTGAGGTCCTTTATAAATCCTCAAAAAAATTCCAGACTGTTGTTTTGTGAAATAAGCCTAGCTGGAATTTTTTTTTCAAATCGATAAATCGATAATCGATAATCGATAAATTGATTGATTTTTTAAATCGACATTTCATAGATTTGAATATCTTAAAATTTGATTGTATTTTTTTTCGGAAAGTACATCTAAAGACAAAAATTTTGAAAAAAAACGTCCTGATTAGTCAATTTTTGAAGAAGTTATAGATATTTGAAAAAACAAAAGCCTTTTTTTTTGAAAAATTCATATCTTTTTTAGGGTTGGGTAAAAGAATTTGAAAATTTCCTGAAAAATATCTGCAATTGAGTAGAAAAGGAACAAAAATTTTCAACAAAATCGAAAGGAGTCGGGTTCAAAAGTGGTCGATTTGACATCGAATGACCCATATACTATTTATTCAAAATATATTTGGTTATAAAACAAGAAATGGTCTAAAAACTTTTTAAAAAATCCTGTGGTTATTTTAAGGGCTGATAAAAATTATACATTCCCTATATAAGAGCCCGAATTTCAAAGTTACGCCCTTATGACTCACTTTAAGGTTTTGGGCGACAATTCGACATTTTAAAACTTTTTCAACGCCCCTATAAATTAAGAACAGCCATAATCGATTTGAAAATGTAAACCCCCATAATGGATGCAAAAAACAAGGTTTTTCTACTTTGTCTTAATTTCAAGTTTTACGTCGATGGGAAATCAATAAGGAAAATGCAATAAGGTTGGACAAGGTTGGAAAATGCGATAAGGTTGGAAAATTCTCTATAGCCTTAAAAATTAAGATATTGTGCTTTAGAAAGAATTAAAAAAAAAAATAATTAAAAAAATTCCCCAAAATTTCCAATTGGGCACCGAATTGGTACCTGAATGGAACCTAATTCTGGTACAATTTAAATTTATTTTACCGAGATCCCGATGAAACCTTGAAAGACCAAAAAAAATCGCCACGTGGCTAAAAAATCGTTATAAAAATTTAAAAAAATCTTCAAACGACCGACCGATGAAATGAGTTGAAAGAATGAAACGAAATGAGATATAAATATGAATTTTACGCTCTCGATTGTCAAGAAAAGGTTCCAAGAGGTGTTATGATCGTCGGAGGATCTTGCCGAGGGAATCTTGTGTTTCACGATCGTCGAGATGATGATTGCGATCTGTAACGGTATTACATAGACGAGAAGCGGATGTAAGACGTGGGCATTTCATCAATTAGAAAGTTGTTTGATCTCATCGAGCCTATAAAATGCCCGAGACGCGATTTTATTTCTCCACGTGCATTTTACACAGGTGGAACATTTACACTTGAGCGTCCATCAGAGATAGTCAAAAAATAGCTATAAAAAAAAATATAAAAAAGTTCAATACAAATTTTCACGCTGGGATTTGATTATCATCCAAAAATGAATTTTCGTTGTACAGGAGTAGTTTTTTTTCCCAGAATAAAGTACTTTTTTTTTAAATATTAAATTTCTGTAAAATTCGAATTAAATTGCTTTCTATTTATAATTATAGAGTTTATTTGTCACTCTAAATTTAAACGTTGAATTTGGGTTCAATTCGTTGTAAAAATAAAGCAAAATAAATAAATAATAAAAATAAATAAAATCAAAATAATCTCAATTTATAATTATAAACAAGATTTACGTTGTTCGGAATGGTGGAAATTTTTTTAATTTATTTATCGTGTCTAATCGAGACTTTCGACCCGGATTCAATATTTTGCCCAAAATAAAGTACTTTTTTCAAATGCAAACTTAGAATTCAATTATCTTGAATTAATAATTAAATAATTTATTAATCACGCCTAATAGAAATGTTGGATTTGGGTCTAATTTAAAAAAAAATAAAATATGTTACTTTTTTTATATGTGGATATAAAAATTAATTATTTTCTATTTATAATCATAGTAAAAAAATATTTTACTCAAAAGAGTTTAAATTTTTTTATTTTATCGAGTTTTATTCTTGTCGAATTAAAAAAGAAAATCGTTAATTAAAAAACAAAATAACATTAAATTAAATTACTTTAAATTTACTTCAATATTATTATGGGCGAATCGTAACGGTCTTAAAATGCATCGTAAAGCACGTTATTATAGTGCTTGAAGCTTTCGTTATAGTTGCTTGGCGTGATTGTACGATAAACCACTGCAATAACGGTGCTATCCCCCCTCCCCCCGATTAAACTATTTTTTTTATAATAGAATGTGTAGGTGTTTATTTATCCTTTTTTTACGTACATTTACTGCAGCAAAAGGTTTTAGAGGTGCTTTTGGTCTATTTTGATAGAAGTGTCAAAGCACGGAAATTGTGCAGAAATCTGTTTTGTTTTAATAAATTTATTTAATATAAGATAAATAAATTATTAATTAATAAAGATGATTTATTTAAATAAGATAAAATTTTATTTAAATATCGGCTCAATTAGCTATTTATTAGCCGGACATTCAGATAAATTGAAATAATTTATGTGGGTCAAATAAATCTTATAAACGAGCTAAAAGTAATGCTAAAATTATTAGAAGTTTTTTATTTAATTTAAAAAACTCTTTACTCGATTGAAATTAATTTTTTTTTATTTTTTTCAATATCAGCCTAATAAATAGTCTATTAGGCGGATATTTTCCTAAAATTTTATTAATTTTAAATTAATTAATTTAAATTAATTCAATTATTTCGATCTGCGTTCATGTCCTTAGTATTTTATTTCACATATATTTTTGGATATATATTAAATATTTGCAGACAATATATTTTTGAATTCATCTAAAATATAATTGAAATACATTTTCCTTATAGAAATTTTCAAAAAATATTTTTTTTTTCCCAGAAGAATTTGGATTTGGAAAAATTGTCATTTTCTTTTGAGCCTATTATTTTTCCAGTATTTGAAAATTCCATTTGGGGGAAAGCCTATTTATAATTTTTTATTGTTACTAGATTCTTCGTGCTTTTTTGTATTTAGGTTTTGGAGACGATTCTTCTTTCTGGTAAATTATTTATCGACTCGGGGGCTCTTTGGATATTCATGAAATTATAGCCACGCAATAATGTACACGCATGCATTAAATAGAGAAGTTAGATGGAAGCCTATAATTGGGACGAGGAAATAAAATACGACCGTATATGGGACATTCCAAGTTACCTCGACCGACATTTGACTATATTTTTGACGTTTGACGATTTTTTTCCATAATCGTAGGTTTTAATTTTTTCTAACAGTTTTAATGTTTTCCAGATCTCGTCCATCAGTTATTTTCTTCGAATATATTCTTGTTCTTCAAGAGCAAAAATGCTGGACCTTAAAAGTTTGAAAAATGTTCAAAAATCCATATTTTGTCAAAAAACGATCATAATGGACCGGATATTCTAAAATTGGGCTATTCTGGCTAGTTACAAAATTTTGGTTAATAATACCGAATTTTTGAAAATTTATTTAGATTTTTTTAATTTCCAGCTTTTGATGTATTGAGAGAAATTTTTTTTTCAAAGAATACAGCTGATAAAAAAATCTGAATCTTAAACTTCAATTTGAGCTTGAAAAAAATTATGAGCCAATAATGCAGGATTTATGAAAATTTATTTAGATTTTCTTAATTTCTAGCTTTTGATATCTTGAGAGAAAAAAAATTATTCAAAGAATAAAGCCGATGGAAAAAATCTGAAAAAATTTAGAGGGCTATTTAGCTTCAGTTTGAGCTAGAAAAAAATTATGAGCCAATAATACCGGATTTATGAAAATTTATTTAGATTTTTTTAATTTCCAGCTTTTTATGTCTCGGGAGAAAAAAAATTATTCAAAGAATAAAGCCGATGGAAAAAATCCAAAAAAAATTGAGAGAGCTATTTAGCCTCAGTATGAGCTTGACAAAAATTATGAGCCAATAATACAGGATTTATGAAAATTTATTTAGATTTTTTTAATTTCCAGCTTTTGATATCTTGAGAGGAAAAAAATTATTCAAAGAATACGGCTGACAGAAAAAATCTGAAAAAAATTGAGAGGGCTCTTTAGTTTCAGTTTGAGCTTGAAAAAAATTATGAGCCAATAATACAGGATTCATGAAAATTTATTTAGATTTTCTTAATTTCCAGCTTTTGATGTCTTGAGAGAAAACAAATTATTCAAAGAATGCGGCCGACAGAAAAAATCTGAAAAAAGTTGAGAGGGCTCTTTAGCTTCAGTTTGAGCTTGAAAAAATCATGAGCCAATCATACCGGATTTATGAAAATTTATTTAGATTTTTTTAATTTCTAGCTTTTGATGTCTTGAGAGAAAAAAAAATATTCAAAGAATTCAGCCGATAGAAAAAATCTGAAAAAATTGAGAGGGCTATTTAGCCTCAGTATGAGCTTAAAAAAATCATGAGCCAATAATCCGGACAGGTCAGGGCAAAATGTTGGTTGATTTGTCCTGAAATATTCCATATGTGTACACACATAAAAATAGATATACGTATGCGGACCCAATCTTGGATCTTTTTCCGCCGCAGGTTAATGACGCTCGCGATATGACGTCACGAAGATACTTTTGTGACCGTAACACGCGATGTTGCGTGTTGGGCCAATGTGTTCCATATAACGTGATATATATTGGGGACGAGACGAAGCGATGAAGCTCAAAATTTATTGGGTGCAATAAGCCTGATTATTCATTCTCAAAATTGTTTCCCTCCAACCCCTTAATTGAAATACACGAAGCACTCTGTGATCTCTAAATTTTGAATTTTGCTCAAAAATTTCAAAATCACAAGATTTCCTCAGTGACTATTTATATTTTTTATTAAAAATTTCGTTAATTGCAAAAAAACAATTATTCTACCCTCAATCAGAGAATCCAATTTTTTTTCTCAATATAGAAAAACAACAAAACCATTTTTAATAATATAATTTGTAAATGTATAAATTACAATGTAACATTAATTATTATTATGTAATTCATTATTACATTAATCAAATATATTAAGTAAATATATTATGAGCTAATAAAAATTATTTTTTTTAACAGCGATAATAAAAAAAGGGTTCATCTTTTCACATTCGAATGTTTTATTTAGGTTTTGAAAGATTTCATCAGGATCCTTTTTGAATTTCGCTCTAAATTTTTTTACTATCAAAATGATAAAAACGTTCGACATATAAACAAATACGACTGATGAGGTTCATTCATTAATTACGTATATTTTTAGTTTAAAATTTTGTCAAACACAAAAAAACAGTTTTTTACTCTTGAAGTTCAAAAAGATTCTGTTTTTGTAAAATGATACAATTTATTAAATTTATGTATTTATTATTATTATTCTATCATTAATTTCGATTTATAAGCTTATAAACAATAATTTGAAGAAAAAAAACGCATTCGAAAAAAGGATTAATCTTCTCGCATATTTCAATTGTCTTATTTAGGTTTTGAAAATTCCATCAGGGTTCTTTTTAAATTTCACTCTAAATTTATTAAACATCAATATGATAAAGGCATTCAACTTATAAACAATATAACTATTGAGGTTCATTAATTAATTACTTATATTTGCAGTTTAAAATTTCGTTAAATACAAAAATCAGTTTTTTTAAACTGAAATTTGAAAAAGATCCTGTTTATGTAAAATAATATAATTTATTAAATTTATGTATTGATGATTATTTTATTTTATTTTATTTATTTATTTATTTTTTTTATTGATGATTATTATTCTATTGTTAATTTCGATTTATGCGCTTATAAACAATAATTTGAAAAAAAATTAACGAATATGAAAAAAGGTTTAATCTTCTCATACTTCAATGTCTTATTTAGGTTTTGAAAAATTCCATCAGGATCCTTTTAGAATTACGCAAAAAAATTTTTAAACATCAATACGATAAAAACACTCGACATATAAACAATATAACTGACGAGGTTCATTCATTTTACGTATATTTTTAGTTTAAAATTTCGTTAAATACAAAAAAACCGTTTTTTACCCTTAAAGTTTAAAAAGATTCTGTTTATTTTAAATAATATAATTTATTAATTTATTGCACGTGTTATTATATTTTTTATTTTTATTCATAAGTTTATAAACAATAATTTTGAAAAATTAAACGAATTCAAAAAAAGGGTTAATTTTGTTGATTTGCAGAGAGAGGCTGAGGCTCTTAGGGGTACCTTGTATTTTGGAGCGACTGTGACAATAGCTTGGATCGTCGGTGCTGCGGGACTATCACTCGCCTGGTTACTTCTAGTAATCGGTATTGCAGGTACGATAGTAAAGACTCGATTTGCGAGATTGCTCCAAACGTCCCTTCAGCATGAATTGTCGAGATTGCGACGAAGGAGAGCCCTTTATATGGACGAGACTGCGGAGTGGTTGAGTCTCCTGATAAACCGATGGTAAATATATATATATATTTTTTTTAATTTAGTCAATAAACAATTTAATGGAAAATCTCGGAGGAAGATTGTTTAAAACATTTCTGATCATGAGAAGAAAAATAAAATTGAAATACAAAAAATTTCAAGAAAACTTCCATTTAAATATTTTATTTATTTATTGATTCGTTTTTATATTTACAAAATTCCTCTAGTATTGATAGGATACAATGATACATACAAGCGGAAAAAATGAAATGTGCGACATGACGGAACGTACTGTATGTGACCGGCATTCATAAACATACGACATTCCGGAGCGCGAACACATGTATTTATAAATGCTTTCACGTCTACGGTAGTCCCTCGCTTAATGCCCCGTCGAGAGTCACGCTCTCGATCAGGGGGCGTAGACCTTCCCCCACCAGCGCCCCGCGCGACCCCCACCAGCGTTCACCAGAGCCAATGCGGCGCAGAAGTAGTAAAATCGCTTCTCTCTGATGCAGTGTTGGGCGAATTTGTAATTAATTAATTACAAATTACAAATTACAAGTTGTAATTAATTAATTACAAATTACAAATTAGAAGTTGTAATTCGTAATTAAACCGAAATCCATTACAATTGTAATTTGTAATTAAACAGGAATCCATTACCCATTACAATTGTAATATGTAATTAAACCGGAATCCATCAACCATTACAATTGTAATTTGTAATTGAACCGAAATCCATTAACCATTACGATTGTTATTTGTAGTTAAACGAAAATCCATTAACCATTACAATTATAATTTGTAATTAAACCGAAATCCATTAGTCATTACAATTGCAATTTGTAATTAAACCGGAATCCATTAACCATTACTATTGTAATTTGTAATTAAACTGAAATCGATTAACCATTACAATTGTAATTTGTAATTAAACCGAAATCCATTCACCATTAGAATTGTAATTTGTAATTAAACCGAAATCCATTAACCATTACATTTTTAAACTGTAATTAACCCGATATCGATCAACCATTATAATTAAAAAATGTAATTAAACCGAGATCCATCAATCATGACAATTTTTAATTGCAATTAAACTGAAATCCATTAATCATTACAATTTTAAACTGTAATTAAACTGAAATTCATCAGCCATTACAATTTGAAAACATAATTCAACCGAAATCCATCAACCATTACAATTTTTAATTGTAATTAAACCGTCTAGAAACAAAATAATTATATGCATCGGTTACTTTTAATCGTGTTCGACCAAAATTGCATTCCAGTTACAATTTTGATCGAAGGCGATTAAATGTAACCGATGCATATAATTATTTTGTTTCTGGACGGTTTAATTACAATTAAAAATTTTAATGGTTGATGGATTTCGGTTTAATTACAAATTACAATTGTAAAGGTTAATGGATTTCGGTTCAATTACAAATTATAATTGTAATGGATAATAAATTTCGGTTCAATTACAAATTACAATTGTAATGGTTAATGGATTTCGGTTCAATTACAAATTACCATCGTAATGGGTAATGGATTCCGGTTCAATTACAGATTACAATTGTAATGGTTAATGGATTTCGGTTCAATTACAAATTACTATTGTAGTTGTTAATGGATTTCGGTTTAATTACAAATTACAATTGTAATGGGTATTGGATTTCGATTTAATTACAAATTACAGCTGTAATTTGTAATGGATTTGTAATTTTGAAATAAGAAAATTAAAAATTAAATGAAAGCATAATGAAAAAAAAACCGAATGAGAAGTTTTTGTTTAAGATTTTATTTTCTCAAAATCCTTGATTTTAGTTTGAATGTGATAATTATTCCAGAAATTAATGTTTTTTTAGCTACTAAAGCGGGAGGCTACTGTACGAATATATTATAGTCTCGTGAAAAAGGAAGGAACGAAAGGGACGCACATATATCTGTGGAGGTGTATCTTATGTATATGGTGCATTTTTGTAACATGTATCGGCACAAACGCGTGGGCAGTAAATTTATTTAAACACACTTGAAGCCAGACAACGAGAGCGTCGGGACTCTCGCAACGCACAATAGGAAGAGAATTTTATTTTTTTTCCATTTTTTTCAAAAAGGATCGTGATAAAAGTTCTCCCGGTGCATAAATAAGCCATTGTGATAAAAGTACACAGGATCATAGAGAGTAGGCGTTTGAGCCACGCGCGATACATATATGGGGCATTCCACTCCAAATGAACCCTTTTTTAAATTTTAAGCCCATGGATTCAATTTTTTTTTTGGAAAGTGCAAGGTCGACTTTTTTCCCTTATTATTCGCGGGGGTGCAAAAAAAGCATTTTTTTTTTTAATTTATAAAAATTTATTTTAAAATATTGAGGATATTTTACTTTATATATGGGGCATGACACTCTAGATATTAACTAAATGCAAAAATGCATATTTTTTAAATATGGAAAAATATATTTGAAAATATTTAGGATATTATCTATCATTTAATTTTACTTTATATATGAGGCGTTTCACTCTAAATCGCCCCTTTTCTAAATTCCAAGTCCACGGATTCAAATTTCCTCTGGAAAGTATAGATTTTTTTTTCATTCATGAAAAATTGAATAATGATCATGTTATTGAACTTTTTGGAATTAATTATTAATCGATACTATTCGATGGCATTTCTGATAACTCGTTTCGTCGTATTAACTGATTACGAGATCAGATCGTGTCGCTTTTCTTCCGCATACGAGTTTCGTACTACGATTACTATATACAATGTAGACATGTATATTAGGGTGGCCCGACAAATTTTACTTTGTTTTCAGATTTTGTTGCTCGTCGAGATTTTTCTGTCTCGCGGAATTAAGAATATTCTTGCGCAAAAGGATAATTTTTTGAATTTTTTTAAAAGGAATTTTATATAAATGTAGCAATTTAATTTCAATATATCAATTTCATATCAATACAAATTAAATCATATTGAATTGAATTTCATTTGAATCCAAGTTCAAAACCAAAAATTCAGAACCTATATGTCATACTTTTTTGAAAAAAATGGTGAAGAGCAGCCTAAAAAGTACAATCTAAATTTTACGAAATTTTGCAATTTAATTATTTAGTTATTATAAATTAAAAAAATCAGATTCCAGAATCGATATCGATGATTCCTTTTTTTTTGCACTTCTAAAAATATGAATTCTAATGTGACTTCTAAAAATATGATGAGTGCAATTTTAAAATTTGCAAAACTGCTGCCTTTGCCATGTATTTAAAATAATCTTACAGGCAATTTTTGATTTATTCAATTTGAATTAACAAAGAGAATCTCGATTAGGAGAGCAATTGGAAAACAAAGTTTTTTTTTGAGCCACCCTAATATGTATGAATACGGTAATGTATGCATATAGGAATAGGCAAAATTGTGCCTACTAGAATAACAAACACGCGGGCGAGCAAACTACCTCGAGGGGAGAATTCCTCTTTTTTTCCTTTCACTGCTGACCAGGAAACTCGTGGACGAAGATCAACAGGATTGGACACGACTCAAATCCCTCATTGCCGCTTTTTTCCCATTTTAACCTCATTATTTTGCTTTTTTATCTCCTTTTTTATTATACAAGCTTCTAAATTTTCAGTCTTGAAAAAATCACTCATATACATAATTTATAATAAATTTTCTTAAATCAATTTAATTTAACATAATATTTTTCACAATAATTCTCGAGCAAGAGAATACTTTTTTTTAACAAAAAATTAAAATTTTACGCCCGAATTTCCTCTTATCCTATTTTATTTTTTAATCAATTTTCAGTATGGATTTTGCGATAAATAAATAAATTAAAAACTGTGGGTAAATTACTAAATGACGTATGAAGAGATGAGAATTTATTAATGTTCACTCATTTTATAACGTTCTACTTGGCAATTATTACGCTACGTCGATATTAATATATGTATGGGGTATTCCGAGTTAACAGAAATGTTTGTTCCCCTTCTGGCATTTTTTAATGATTTTTTAAATTATTATATCCAAGCCAAAAAGCACTTTCAATTTTCTTAGATTTTCTCGATCAGCTATTGTTTTTTTTTAAATTTTTTTCTCGAACCAAAACGTCATTATTTAAAAATCTAAAAATTCTTAAATACCGCAATTTCAGATAAAAATTTAGCGTTATGAGCCAGAATCAGCTAATTCTATTGTCACCCATTTTTATTTATTATTTTTTTTCCTCAATCAAAGATAACGGAATTTAAAAATCTAAGAATTCTTAAAAAAATTAAAATTTGTAAAATTAAATCACATTTTGAAATAAAGAGCCAGAATAGGCCAATTCTATTTTGGCCCTCATGGTATACTTTTGTTTTGATACGGTCAAGTTGGAAAAGATCTAATTTTTCAGTTTTTCCAGATTGTCACTTATAAATTTCTTTATAAAAATGGAAAAAAAATGCTGTGTACGTATTTATGCGCAATCGGAGGATAATTATCGACTTTTTTTTTTGTCATAGGTGGAGGTTCAGTGCTGCGGGTATATTTTCTCTCGCCAAGGAACGCCTCGAGCCTATTCTCAATGAGGCTAAACCCGGGATACTTGGTAAGATAACGAAAAAAAACTCCCATCATGAAAAATGTCGAAGGGTTAAACATAAAAAAAATCGACTCAAATTTAAAATAGTGTCGATTGGCTTCCTCTTGAAGAAAACCTTTACTTCATGAACAAAAAAATAAAATTATGAATTTTAAAGGCCAGTTTATTTTTCCATCCAATATTATCAAATGTTGGATAAAATTATTCATTGATATTATTAAATAAATCAGAATAATAGTATTTTTTTAATAATCCATTTTAATGGCACTCGACACAAAAAATATGGCAACTTGAATTACCAGATATTTTTAATTACAGTATTTATTATTATAATTAAACGTAAAATTGTTTTTACTAACAATTATCTAATAAATAATTTATCTAATAATTATTTATCTAATAATAAATAATTTAAATTAAACTTGAAATTGTTCTTATTTTTCCATCCAATATTATCAAATTTTGGAGAAAAAATTCTTTAATATAAATCGGATTATTGGTAGTTTTTTAAAAATCCATTTTAATGGCACTCGACACGAAAAATATAGCAACTTGAATTACCAGATATTTTTAATCACAGAATTTATTATTCTAATTAAACATAAAATTGTTTTTACTAACAAATTTTCTAATAAATAATTTATCTAATAATTATTGATCTAATAATAAATAATTTAAATTAAACTTGAAATTGTTCTTATTTTTCCATCCAAAATTATCAAATTTTGGAAAAAAAATCGTTAATATTATTAAATAAATCGGATTATTGGTAGTTTTTTAAAAATCCATTTTAATGGCACTCGACACAAAAAATATAGCAACTTGAATTACCAGATATTTTTAATTACAGAATTTATTATTCTAATTAAACGTAAAATTGTTTTTACTAACAAATTATCTAATAAATAATGTATCTAATAATTATTTATCTAATAATAAATAATTTACATTAAACTTGAAATTGTTCTTATTTTTCCATCCAGTATTATCAAATTTTGGAAAAAAAATTCGTTAATATTATTAAATAAATCGGATTATTGGTAGTTTTTCAAAAATCCATTTTAATTGCACTCGACACAAAAAATATAGCAATCTGAATTACCCGATATTAATAATTACACTATTTATTATTCTAATTGAACGTAAAATTGTTTTTACCAACAAATTATATAATAAAGTAATCGTCGGATATTTTTAATTACAATATCATTGATTTAAGTTGAACGTAAAATTGTTCTTATTTTTTAAATATATTTTTTTATATCTCATATAATTTTTTTTATATCTAATAAATGGCCATTTCTTACCCATCAGGTCCTTTGGAGTTACGCGAATTGACACTCGGCGAGCAGACTCCTTGCATAACTCGAATCAGGACTCTGGATTATTGCAGCGACGAGGATGGCAATCCGAGTCGTCCTGGTATTTCTCGACTCTCGATCGAGGCGGATTTGCGTCTCGATTGCGAACAATTCCGAATGCTCATTACGACAAGATTATTTGGCAAAGGGTACCTTTTTTTTTAAATCCATAATTTCATGAAAACTTGTAAAAATTAGAAAATTTGCTTCCTCATAAAGGAAGCTTTCAGGAATAAGAATTTACAAAAGTAGTGTTTTTTTTTAACAAAAAGATTTTTTTAAATTCTTATTAAATTAATATTATACACTATTGGAAAAAATTAAGGGATAAAGAAAATTTCGAAGTATTTAGGGGCAATAAACATGATCCTTTAATTTTTTCAAAAATTTGATTGCTTGGAACAAAAAAACCGTTCGATAGATCAAATTGAAACTTTACAGGGTTTTTGTGGGTATATTGAGCTGTAAAAGTCACGCTCAACATTAGTCGTTTTGTCAATATTTTTAATTTAGCCGTTGATTTTCTAAAAAAACCACAAATAGCCTTTTTTATCCTGTTTTTTCAAATTCATGGCAAGAATGGACATTTTTTTTTTAATAAAACCATCGTCACTTCTTGCAGAGCATTAATTCAAGTTTTCGAAACCCCCCTTTTAATTTCTGTGCGATAATTGGTTGCTGAGATATCAATGGTCAAACACAAAAGGATCCTTTTTCATTAAAAGTCCGATATCTCAGCGAAAAATGGTCGCAACGAGGTCTCAAAAAAAGCAAATAAACAAGCTATCCGGTCCATGCAATGGTTTAGCTGGAAAAAAAATTCCAAGTAACTGCAGCAAAAAAAAAGTAATAAAAATTTGCCAAATTTTTTTTCTCACTATTTCTTAGGATTGCGTGAAACCTGTACCTTCGAAATTTTTTTTGTTGGCCGATCTCAAAACTAGAAACTTGAAGCTTCAACATGCTTTTTTTAGACCTCGATACGACAATTTTTCACGGAGATACAGCATTGTTAAAAACCACTAAAAATTTAGGAAATTTTGTTGATCCCTTAATTTTTTCCAGTAGTGTATTTGAGGCATTCCACGTCAAGTCGGCCACCTCATTTTTTGAAATCACCAAAAATCGCCTACAAATTTTTATAAAGTAGTTCTAACTGTCAAGAAAATTCGTGATTTTTTTCAGATTTTTATATTACATATTTTAGGCGGAAAAAATACAAAAAATGTTCTCGTTCCATTTCGTAACTCGAAAATTATTAATCGTACGAAAAAAAAGTACAACATATAATTAGGATTTTCAACGTACTTTTCACTGAAATTTTTTACGAACTCCTCCAAAAGCTCTGTATGCCATTTTCGGAGCAAATAATGTCTTGATATTTTTTTTCTCAGAATTGACATCTTCGATTTATCTGTAGTTTTAAGAGTTTTTTACTTGATGTATTTACAGACTATTAAAAAATTGGCTCAGTGGAGAATCCATTCCTTCCCATGCGTTTTTCATCCCAAACGAATCCACAAATTTCTCTGTGCATTAAGAGGGTTGAGACTATCCATAGATATTTTCTAAAGCCCGCATTTTTGTTTATTTTTTGTACTTTTTCAGTTTTTTTAACCTTTTTTTATTTTTATTTTTTAAAATATCTTTTTGTACATTTTAATAAACTTTATCAATGGACATGTACACTGATAAAGTCTATTCAAATTAAAGTCAAAGGCTTCTCACGTCTCTCGATTGCAAAAAAGAATTAATTTGCCCTCTTTGGATACACCGACGTTTCTATGGCCAATGAGGACTTTTTTAGTTCGATCTGGGCATGATTTTTGGGAATGAAGCAATGACACTGCTTTGTTCCTGGAATCGCCTTCGCAGTATCAAAACGAGATTATTTTATTATTTTTCCCTGTCTACGATTAATAATGATAAAATATCAATATCTACACTATTTCGTTAAATCACTCGATAATGATAGATTGTATCAATAAAAATGCATTTGAAATAATGGATTCTCCACTACGCCAATTTTTTCAGTCTGTAAATAAATCAAGTAAAAAACTGTTAAAACTACAGACGAATCGAAGATGTAAATTCTAAGAAAACAAATATCAAAACATTATTTGCTCCGAAAATGGCAAATAAGGCTTTCGGAGGATTTTGTAAAAAATTTCAATGAAAAGTACGTTTAAAATCCAAAATTTGATGTTCAACATTTTTTTTAATACGATGAATAATTTTCGAGTTACAAAATGGGACAAACAAATTTTTTGTATTTTTTTCCAGCTAAAAAATGTAATTTAAAAATCTGAATAAAATCACAAATTTTCTTGATAGTTGGAACTACTTTCTAAAAATTTGTATGCGATTTTTGGCGATTTCAAAAAATGGGGTGGTTGACTTGACGTGGAATGCCTCATTTATAAATATTTGCAGGCTCTAAATCGTTGCTGAAATGAATAATTTTTTTTTAGAGTCGGCATGGACGTGGACGTTGCCGTGGAGAAGCTTTCAGTGTCAGGAACCATATTGGGTACCCTGACGATGGATTCCTCAGCGCCATTTCCCCACATGACGCATCTGAGTGTGAGCTTCGTCGAGAAACCGGATGTCTTTTTCAGCGTCAAGGTCCTGAGGGCCGTACAAATGATGGAGGTACCATTGGTCAAAACTTGGCTGCACGCTGTCGTATCGGATGCTCTTGCAAGCTGGTTGGTCGATCCCGGACATTTGGAGGTCGATCTAAGGGCACATGAACGTCCGGGACCGAGTCTCGATTCGATCGCAACCTCGCTTCCTCAGGGCGTTCTCACAATGACCTTGAGCCAAAATGGTACCGCTAAGACGTGTAATTTGATCCCAAACTCAACCCAATTAGAATTATATTTTTATTTCATTAATTGAAACCCATTTTCAATTCTATTTCAACCCAACTTCAAGTTTCAAGTTAAATTCAATTTAATTTTATGGGAATTTTCCCTTATATTTTCAATTACAATTTGTAAACTCGTTTTGATTCTTATTCATTTTCTATTTTAATTTCAATTTGGATTGATTGGAATTTTGATAAAGAATTTTCCTAAGTTAATAAGATTTTGTTTTTTAAATCAGGTATTTCCGGTGAAGAAGAACGTTGGCTTGTTGTGACGATCGGCGATCAAAAACGCGTCACCACTCCTCTGAGTCAATCTTGGCTGGAGGATGTTTCTTTTCTCGTTGGTTCTCTCGAAAACGAGCGAGTCGTCGTGAAACTCAAGGAAAAGCGTCTCGTCAGTACAATAACCGTTGCCCAATTCGAGCTCTCTTTGGGTGTCTACAATTGGGAAAACTCTCAATCGTTAGTAAAAACTTTTAAAAAATTATGCAAATTAGAAATTTGCACTTAGCTTCCTCATTTTTTTCCGTCGTTCGTCAACCCTCCTTTATGAGGATCTCCTTGACCATCTTTATGACATGTATATTTATTATCATGGCTTTCTCATAAAGGAAGCTTCGCGAACGACGGAAACAAATGAAGAAGCTGTGTGCAAATTTCTAATTTGCATGATTTTTTAGCCATTCCCCTCAATTACATTATCAATTGTTTTTGTCGTCCAGTATATTGGTGCTAGAGAAGTGAACTCGATAGCTGCCAAATTAGGAAACTTAGTGTTAACGAGTATTTTTCGAAAATTTCAAAATTTTTTTGCGAACGAACATCTTGAGCGTTTTTCACCAAATTCAACCCTAACCATTCTTATCATCTAGCGTATTCGTGCAAAAAGTTTTACCTCGATACTTCTAAAAATGCAAATGTTGAAGCGTTAACAAAATTTTTATGCAAATTTCAAAAAAAAATTTTAACCGAACCCCTCACGCGATTTTTATGAAATTCGGTACTATTTTTCATTGTCATTGAGTGTATCGTCACAAAAAAAATCAGCTCGATAGATGCAAAATTACAAAAGATAGAGAACTTACAAATTTTTTGCGAAAAATTAATTTTTTTTTTTTGAAACTGAACCTCTTGAGCGATTTTTCCCAAATTCAATCCCAACCGTCCTTATTATAAAGTGTATCTGCACATAAAATTTCAGGGTGGTAACTGCAAAATTACGAAAGTTAGACGACTAACAAACAATTTACAGAAAATACAAAATCCAGCCAAATAGACAATTATTTTGCAATTTCAAAAAAAAATTGCTCTTAGAACAGGGACATACGTAGTCCACTTATATACCAAATTTCGAGTCGATCGGCCAAAGCGTTCTCCAGACATATTCATTTTAAGAAAAGCACAAAGCGTACACACACACACACACACACACACACGCACGCACACATACGTCCGTACATTTTTTCTGAATGTGATTTCTCGACGTTTTGGGACATTTTGAACATACTGACATGAAAATTGCGAAAAAAAAAAATTTCGCGAAAACAAAGCTTCCTTTATGAGGAAGCAAAAATGGTTTTTTTAATGAATTTTGAAATTCTCATATTTTTGAATTTTTTTTCCACAGTGTCGAGGCTGTATTGCAGCAGAAAAAACCGTCCCGCAGCAGCGCAAATATTCCAAATATAAATGCCAAATTGGAGTTCACTGTGTTGCCCACACTCGAGCCTGATCTACCTCAACCGGAAGTGACGGAGGATCTGTTGCAACCTGCGGGTAATTATACATTTTTGGGGTCAAATAACGTTAAAAGCAATTTCAAGCTGTTCTTTAGCTGATTATAAATTTTTACATTCATCCGTTGATAAATATTCAATCGAATTATCTATATGGGGTATTCCAGGGGCAGCGGGACAGGTTTTGGCCGCAGGTCTCAACATTTTTCTTCCATCAATATATCGTCTTCTTATATCATGTAAAAACATTTCCATGTCGTTATGAATCCCAACTGAGTCTCGGTTTTTGTTGAGTTCTAATCGAAAAATTTAAATATTAAGTTAAATTTTTAATTTTTTAATTTTTCGATTAGGACTTGACAAAAACCAAGTCTCAATTGGGGTTTGTAACTAAATGGAATTGTTTTTATATGACATAAGAAAACGATGAATTAACGGACGAAAAATTTTGAGACCCGCGGCCAAAAACTGTCTCACACGCATGGAATACCCCATACATTGGTTTTTTCCCAATTTATTTATTGATTCATATTATTTATGGATTCGATATTTCTTCTCGAATGACAGATGATATTTCCATTACGATTTCGAATTTTCAGCTACGCGTAAAAATTATTCCCGATGTCGAGCAGGTAAAAGTCTGAGGATGAAGAAAAAAAAACGAAATTGTGTCTGTCTTACTGTAAAAGGCACAATTTTTATCGCATGCATTTTTCACCGGCTGTTTTCCACGTGTTTTTTGAGATGGTCACAGAGTGATCAGCGTTTCACGCATGGAAATTGGATGGTTTTTTTAGTTTTTTTTTTAATCAGTTGATTTAACTCAAAGCTGCTTTGCCAATCGTGTGTGCAGTTGTTGTTTTTAAGATGTTGGAAAAAAAAATTGGAAATTGAGAAAAATCGAGAATCGTGCATTTTGTTCATTTTCATGAGAATGCAGAAAAATTATTTTAAGAAAATCCAACGCCAAACATGTTGGAGATTTTTTTTTTCAATTATGAAGGATTAGAACGAATTCTTCAATTTATTTTTTAGCTAATTTTGGATGTTGTATTTCAGGAGTCCTTGTTGTTTATATACACTCTGCGAGGGATCTCAACAGCGAATCCTCCCAATGCAATCCTTACTGCTTGCTGTTCAATAATCGTAAAAAGGTTCGTTGCAATAATTATTATGCGAAAAAAATGTACTTGCAATTATTTTAGAACGATTTAAAAAACTTGCCAATCGGAAATTTGCAAATCGCTTCCTCAATATTTTTTCGTATTTACAAATTCTCCTCTATGAGGAAATGTTAGCGAATTTTAGTAAATGTCAGCTGTCACAGTTTTGGTTTCCTCATAGAGGAAGCTTTGTAAATACGGAAAAATACTCTGGAAACTATGTGCAAATTTCCGATTTGCAAGTTTTTTTTACTACCGCTGGTTATCGGAGTAATAAAACGGCAGCTTTGTATCGTACAATTTTCAATCAAGCTTTTTTTTGAAAATTTCAAAATTGCACAAAATTTGCACGGTTCAAGCGATTTTTGCAAAATTGAATACCAAGTAACTTTTTCCATTAAACTACCATTATAGAAATTTTGAGCCTGATACAACGAAATATGTGCAAGCTAGAGCGATCATGCGCTTTCCCGAAAAATTAAAAATTTTCTAAATCACGAAACCCTTGAGCAATTTTCGCGAAATTCAATACCAACAATATTTTTCACTCAAACTATCGGTATAATTTTTTTTTAACCTGATATCGCAAAATTTGCGGACGCTAGAGCGATCGAGCTTTTTCTTTGAAAATTTCAACATCGCATAAAATTTGCGCGGCTCAAGCGATTTTTGCAAAATTGAATACCAAGTAACTTCTTTCATTAAACTACCGTTATAAAAATTTTGAGCGTGGTATCACGAAATATGTGCAAGCTAGAGCGATCACGCGCTTTTTGCAAAAATTTCAAAATTTTATAAATCACGAACCCCTTGAGCGATTTTCGCGAAATTCAATAGCAATAATCTTTAACACTCAAACTATCTGTATAATATTTTTTAACCCGATATCGCAAAATTTGCGAACGCCGGAGCAACCACGCTCTTTTTTTGAAAATTTAAAAGTCGCATCAAATTCGCACACGTCAATGAATTTTTGCAAAATTCATAAAAAAACAAAGGGGCTCTGAAGCTCAGCTTCGAAAAAAAAAATTTCACGAAAACAAAGCTTCCTCTATGAGGAAGCAAAATGACTAATAACCATAAATGCACAAAAATAAAAATAAAGCTTAAATTTGTCGTAAAGGCCTAATTTATTTTTTCTTTTTTAAACTTTAATATCAATTGCTTTTGCATAAATCAAATTAAATCTTCTTTGGACAGGTAAAAACGACGCATTATGTTCGTGGTACAACTTCACCGAGATGGGAATCGAGGACTCAATTTCTCGTTCAAGATTATACTCAAGTTTCGTTGAGTTTCGTCGTTTACTCGTGGAATGTCTCGAAAATGGCAGACACGGATATGCTTGGACTCGCAATGATGTCCCTGTCGCAGGTGAATAAAAAACTTGAAAACATATATTCAATGATTATGAAAAATTATATAAAAAAAACCTCCAATTGATGAAAATTTGAAAAAATCAATAGAAAATATTCTTTAGAGATTGATTTAAAAAAGGACTTTATATTTTGATTTTATTGCTCATCGAGATTGGACCGATGGTAAAAGATTTTAAGGATCAAGACAAATATTTTTAATTCTTCAATTTTTGATAAAATATTTAATTAAATGAAATGGAATCAAAAAATAAAAATGTCTTTAATTTGACATTCTTGAGCAGGATGCAAGTTTGTTTTTTTAATTGATCAAAAAAATGAGTATCTTTGCCGTTTTGTAGGACATTTTTTTGATAAATGAAAATCAATATTCAGTAAAAATTTTGTTTCTTTTGTCTGAGGGAAATTTTCTTTCCAATCATTTTCTGGATTTTTATAGTGATATATAAAACGTTTTTTTTACATTTTCTCTCAAGGAAAATCGATGGGTAGTGAGGAAAGATTTGATTCTCAGTGGATCAAATGGTGGATCGACGATGAGCGTTTCCATATTATTTTATCCGGTCAAAAGTGTTCAACAAGTTATGCCGAGTCGAAGGAATAGCATCGCACCGATGATGGGCGACGATGAACCAAAAGCCAAGAGAAATAGTCTGCCTTGGATGCAACAAGCGGTTCGTTGACAAAAAATGGATGTTATATTTTTAACATATTTTAAGAATCAAAATTCATCAAAATTAATTGCTAAAAATTCAATAAAAACTTTTGAGATCTGTTGACCCTTTAAACTTTATGAAAAAAAAAAAATCATTCAATTCAGGGAATTTGTTAGGATCGGAAATTTCGATTTGCTTAAAGGATGCTTTGCACAAAAATTAATTTGATCCAGGAAACTGCCATGAAAAATATTTTTCGACATAGTTTGACAAAAAAAACTCACAACATATTTTTTTTAATGAGAAATTATATTTTTCAAAGATTTTTCTTGGCTCTTGCAGAAATTATTGTTGACACATCGCGACAACGATCCAGCCTCGTCGGATATTTCGAGCCTCTTATCAACCGGAAGTGGTTTGATGGAGGTCACGCTATTGAGGGCCAAAGACCTCGTTGCCAAGGATCTCAATGGTTTCAGCGATCCATTTTGCGAGCTCAAGCTCAACAATGAGACGAAATACAAGAGCAGTATCAAGAAAAAAACCCTTAATCCTTGCTGGGACGAGAGTTCGATAATGGGATTGCCTAGAAATGGTGAAACCTTGGACGTGGTACGAATTTTTTTATTTTTTTTCGAATTTCATTTCGACTTCAATTACAACAACGAATATTGTGAATAATTGAAAAAGATTATTTTTTATGGATTTTTTTACTTCGATGAAAATTTTAGTTTCTTCAAAAAATAATTAAATAATTTCTTCAAAAGTTGTACTATACAGAATTAAAATTATTGCATGGTCAATCAGGTGTTGTGGGATCATGATACTTTCGGAATGAAAGATTATCTTGGAAAAGTATCATTGAATCTGGAGGACATAAGAAAAATATCGTGCGCCGATCAGTCTCAATGGTTCACTCTGAGAGGAACCAAATCGGGATCTGTGGAGCTCAAGGTCAAAGTACTGTCCGAGGAGTGCGAGGTCAGATATTTGTTGATATTCAAAAAAATTTGCATTTCATTTTATTCTGATAGGAAAAAAAACTGACAGAACGTATGAAAAAACGGATTAATTAATTAATTAATTAATTACTTTAATGATCATTATAAACAGAGCTGAGCAGTACTTGAAAGTACTCGGTACTTGTAAGTACTTGAAATACAGTACTTGAAAGTACAAAGTACTTCAAAAGTACTTCAAGTATTGTACTTACATTTTTCAAGTACTTCCTGTACTTGAAAATTCCAAGTACTTTTCTGTACTTGAAGTACTTTTTTCAAGTACAAGTATCAAGTACTTTTTAATGTGTCTTGCTGATGGTTGCATGTGCAAAGCCTTTGAATATGGGTCATTCCATGTCAACACCAATATTTGCAATCGACCCCTTTCAATTTCGATGAAATTTGGTCAGAAATTTTCTTTTATCATAAAACGAAGTTCTAACAAAGGAAAAAAATGAATTTTTTTTTTCGGAAATTCAAAATTTCACAATTTTTTCAAGTTAATTTTTTTAATACTTCGAAAACTATTATAGTTACGAAAAAATCGTTCTGGGTTCGTCTCAAAGAGTATACGTGGGGCTACGAAAAAAAAAAATATTCCCAACAATTTTTTTGAAAAATGATGAATTTTGAGAATTTTGAATTTTTCAAAATCGTGAAAATCCACGATCAACATTAAATTTTCTGTTTTATTTTTTTTATATAACACCTTGTACTGATATTAAAAGATCCTGAAATGTTCAGAAATGTGTTTTTTTTGTTACAAAAATATGAATTTTTGAATTTTGGTAAAACTTTTTTTTTACCTCTAAGTTAAGTGAAGTTGATCATTCATGTAATTTTGACTGCTCAAAATTACAAAGTTACATGATTGCTCAACTTAAAAAAATTCATGTTTTTGAAACAACAAAAAAACACCTTTCTGAAAATTTCAGGATCTTTTAAAGTCAGTACAAGGTATTATATTTAAAAAATTGAACAACAAATTTAATGTTAATTGTGGATTTTCACGATTTTAAAAAATTCAAAGTTCTCCAAATTGATCATTTTTCAAAATTTTTTGTCGGGATATTTTTTTTTCGTAGCCCTAAGACATACTTTTCAAGACGAAACAAACGATTTGTGTATAATTTAACACAAAGTCAATAAAATGTAATGCAAAATTGCAATAATTTATTCATCTATATTTTTCCATTCCCAAAATTGCAATCAAAGTTTTGTCCATTACACGTTACATTGCAATGGGTAATGGTAAATTGAAAAATGGTTAAATTCTGAATTTTGCATAACTTTTGAAAAAAAAAATTAATTTTTTTTCCTTGGTAGAACTTGGTTTTATGATAAAACAAAACTTCTGACTAAATTTCATCGAAATTGAAAGAGGTCGATTCCAACTCTTGGTACTTGATACTTGGTATTTGATTTTTTCAAGTACTTGTACTTCAAGTACTTGTCCTGACAAGTACTTTGCCCAACTCTGATTATAAAATCCAATTATTCTAAGAAATTATAAAAAAGGCTGATAAAAGATCTCAAAACTGTCTTCATAATAATGAAGAAATGCTGATAAAACGTCCAAACAAAATCAAGATGGAAAACATGAAAAAAAAATTATTTAAAAAATTCCAAATATTTTGATACTCAAATTTGATCAATTAATTAATTTTTCAATTTTCATAGACTGCCAGCACATACGCCGCCAGTAATGTCAGTGAAGCATCCTCGAGGCCAATCGTCGAACCGGAAGTCATCAGCAGTGTGATTCGGCGACCATCGATGGAAAAATCGAAAATGCGATTACACTTTGAGCCGGTTGTGCCTCCGCCTCCGCCACCACGAACCGTGACTCTGCTAAAACCAACGCCGATACATAATCCCGGTACAAAACTTGAAAATCATTTTTTCTTAATCTAAAAAAAAAATTTATATTTACACAGAAATTATGATAAATTTTTTTTGTTACTTTTTGAAGGTTCTGACAAAAATAGCACAACGAGTAAAGAATCCAACGAGACAAATGGCGTGACGAATAATTGGGTTTCGCACGAAATAACCGAGTCAATCGGTGACACGGTGGACGATTCGGATACTTGTAAATTAACGGAACGAAGACCCTCCAACAACAGCTTGACGCCGAGTCCTGAGCAGAGTTTTGGCAAAAAAATGCCACAGTACAGCAGTTTTCGCGTTATGAAACAAAAGGTATTAATGACTGACTTCTTCACAGATTTTTTTTCAAGATTTTCGATCACAGTATAATTTTTTTTATTTCCAATTCAATTGTGACTTCTGCATAATTGCAATTTTGGAGATAGCAAAAAGTGAACCAATGTGCAAATTCTTATTAGCATGAATTTTTTAAAATTCGTTAGTATTTTTTAAACTTTCAGATAAGTCGATTTTATGAAAAAATCTAAAAGTTTTGGCAAATCTAGATGATTTTTCGTAAACTCTATTCACTTTTTTATTGCAATGCCAAATATATCCAAAAATAAATAATTTTCTTGAAATTATAACTAATTTTTTTTTAATACAGATTTTTAGGTGAAGAGGAGACATTTTACAGATTTCTTGTTTCAAGAAAGAAAAATTGAAATATCTAAATACAAAGATAAAATATGAAAAATATCAAAAACTTTCCTGTTTTTATTGTTGTAATAAAAAGTGTAAAAAGAAAAAAACCCTGTAAATTGGACATTTGTACATTGCTTCCTCATCTTTATCCGTAGTTCACACAGCTTCCTTTATGACGAAGTATGGCGATCAAATTTGGCTTCCTCATAAAGGAAGCTTTGTTAACTATCGAAAAACATGAGTAATCAATGTGCAAATTTGCCAAATTCTTTCAAATTTACTTCTTGCCAAATTTGATTTTTGCCAAATTCAATAGCGAACAAACTTGATCACTTTTTTGAATGTGTACAAAATTTCAGTACAATATCTTGCAAATAGCCGAAGTTAGAGTACGCTATTTAAAAAAAAAAAAAAAATTTGATAAAAATTTAATCTTTCGAACGATTTTTGTCAAATTCAATACCAAACAACCTTAATAGCTGCACTAATTCTGTACAAAGTTTGAGTGCAATATCTTGAAAATTGCAGAAGTTAAAGCGTTTACATTGTTGCAAAAACGAAAAAAGTCGATAAAATCTGAACATCCGTTTGAATTAAAACAAAAATTCGTCATAATGAAGGGCAATTCGTGCTGGACAAGTGTGCCAAATTTCAGCTCGTTATCTCAAAGCGTTCTCGAGTTATTAATTATTTACACTAGAAACTCAGGACACACGCGCACACACACACACACACACACACACACGCGCGCGCGCGCGCGCGCACGCGCGCGCACACGAACACATCCGGACATTTTTTCAAATATGATTTCTCGATGTTTTGGGACATTTTGAATACATTGGCATAAAAATCTCGAAAAAAAAATTTCACGAGAACAAAGCTTCCTTTATGAGGAAGCAAAATTTCCAAAATCTGTATTTTAATTTTTTAAATTATGATTTTTAGGTAAAGAGGGGATTGAAACTTCGTAGATTTCGTTCCGAGGTCAATATAGAGGACAAAGGGGACTCCGCGAAAGCCGTGACATTGAGTCTGGAGCCACGAGGTGGAGGCGAGGCAGACGCCACCGAGCTTCTTCGAGGTGCTGGTCTCTCACATGCTGTTTCCCAGCCCGATATGCTCGGCAGGATAAGGCAACCGAGTCCACGTATGAGGATACGACCGAACGGTACTAAAATCTGATGTTTCAACGGAAAAAAAACAAGAAAAGCCATTTTAAAAAAACATGTTGACTATATTGCCCACTAATAAATACCTTTTTGTGTACGATAATTATGTAAGATTTTGTAAAATGTTTTAAACGATTTTGGTTGTCAAAAACGATTTAGAAATTGCTGAAAAATCAATTACATTGTTCCAGAATTAACGACCATCAACGGCACGAGGGAAAAATATTCTGGAGTCGAAGGAAAAGTTCTCCAAGCTCAGGGACTTCACGTGGCTCACATTGCCCAATTGTACTGCCGAGTCAAAGTTCAAACGTGAGTGCAATTTTCCAATTATGAAATATATATATATATATTAGACTGGTCGTTAAAAATTAAATTTTTTCGACGCCCCCTTAAAAGCTTCTGTTTGATGAAAAAACGCGAGGTAATTTTTTTTATTTTTTTAAAATTAAAATTAACACGTGCCGCGAGACGATTTAAGTTGATTTTTATCGAAAAACAATTTTTCTTCACAAACGGCTAGACCGATTTGACTGAAATTTCGACACGTTACAAAGGTATATAAAGGCTATTTTTATAAAAAATAATAGCTCATAATCTTCATAATAACTAATGAAAACAGTTAATTTTTTCGGTAATTATTTTTTTTTCTACAGGATAACGTTCTGGCACAATTATGAAAATAATTTTTTTTGGTGCGTTTTACTATTCCATATAATGTCTCCAAATTTCAAATTGATCGGAGAGGTACTTCATATTTAAAACAATAAAAAAAATTTATATTAAAAATGGGTTTTTATTTTTTTTAAATATAAAGTACCTCTTCGATCAATTTGAAATTTGGAGACATTAAATGGGATAGTAAAACACAAAAAGAAAATTATTTTCATAATTGTGCCAGAACGTTATCCTGGAGAAAAAATAATAATTTCCGAAAACATTAACTGTTTTTATTAGTTATCATGAAGATTATGAGCTATCATTTTTTCTAAAAATAGCCTTTATATACCTTTGTAACGTGTCCAAATTTCATTCAAATCGGTCCAGCCGTTTGTAAAAAAAATTGTTTTTCGATGAAAATCTACTTAGATCATCTTGCGGCACGTGTTATTTTTAATTTAAAAAAAAAATTGACCTCGCGTTTTTTCATCAAACCGAAGCTTTTGAGGGGGCGTTGCAAAAAATTTAATTTTTAACGACCAGTCTAATATATATATGGGGCGTTCCACACCAAACCAAACACCATTTAGCCTTTGCATATAAAAGTTGTGGAAGGGATGACAGTTTTTCACAAAAAAATTTTAAGAAAATCGATCAGTACGTGTTTTTTGTAAATCAACAATTTATTTTTAAAACTTGAAAATCTCATAGAAATACGGTTTGAATTTTTTTTTTCGATATTTTTTATCAAAAGTACGTTTAAGAACAAAACTTTTGAAAAAAAACGTCCCATTTGGCCCATTTTTTGGAAAGTTATGGGCGTTTGAAAAAAAAGTAGCCTGATTTTTGAAAAATCGATCTTGAAATCTTGAAAACGGCTCGACAAAAAAAATTGAAAAAAATCACGAAGACCTCTTTCAACCAATACTAAAACATAAAAAATTTTGAAAAAAAACGGAGATGCAAAAGCTAAATGGTGTCCGGTTTGGTGTGGAACGCCCCATGTATAAATAAAAATAAATATAAATAAATAACAATAAATAAAAATAAATAAAAATAAATAAAAATAAATAAAAGCTTTTTCGATTATTTGAGTGAATAGAAAGTTTTTTTTAATACAAAAAATTAATTCGTCCGAATTGATTTTTGTTGTTTTTTTTAAATCTCTTTTTAGCTGCACAAGTCCGGACAAAATATCCTCTACAAACGGCGGCAAAACGATAGCGAAATCCCGTCTCTTGCCAGCAATGCCAAATCCACAATTCAGCATAGATTTTCATCTCGAGAGTGACAGCGTTCCACGACAGGCCCTTCTGATATTCGAGATACGAAGTGCAAGCAAGGAATTGTTGGCCAGTCGACGTATCACACTTCACGAACTTTTGGGTAAATCCATTTTCCAAATTCCAATTTATCTTCCTCACGAGGAAAACTTGTTGTTCATAAAAAAAGAAAATCATTCTATCCACGTTACAGTCTTAAAAAAATTCCAACAAGTCGAAAAATCATTTTTAAAAATTGCATAAAAAACGAAAATAATTCTTGACAGGGCGAAATTTTTCCCCAATTCATGAAAAAAAATTTTGTTGAATTTTCAGGAGCAACAGCTGCTTCTAACGACGTTCACACGTGGCTGGCTTTGAACAACGGAGCATCCCTCGAGATTCAAATAGCTCATGGCAAGGAGCTGAAAAACAAATCATCGAAGAAATTGTTTCGATCCTGGTCAGTTCATCGTATTGGAAAAATATGAAAGAGGATCAACGTCGGATTGTCCTGACGTTAAACTTCAATCGACATTGATTTTTCACTAAAACTTGAGAGACAGATTATCGTGCGAAGAATTTTACGACCGTCGGTCAGTTACCGACGTTCGACTCGTGACTATGATTTTTTTTCGTACTTCGTGTCTAAGAAATTAGAGAAAAAAGCCAATTTAGAAACACGAACAATTGTCGCGAAAGAAAATAGTTGCACATTTTTCCTCGAAATTAATTATTAATAAGGTTTTTGATACATTTTTTTGACTCTATCGAAGATTTTTTTTTAACTACACTCTCGCGACAAATTTTCATATCAATAGCTGAGAATTTTTTCACGCGATAAGCAATTAAACGTCTTCGATTTTTGAAAAGATCTTTTTCACGAATAAAAAAGAATATAAAACACGTTTATCAAGATCGAATCGTATTTCGATGTGTAAATATTGCGCAAAGATTCATAATATTCTATATATATATATAAAAATATGCTCTATATGTAATATACTATATGAATTTTTATTGTAAATTTTGCCAGAAAAATATGCTCTCAGTGAAGATATATATATTTCATTTACGATTAATTTAAAATCAAAATGTCAGAAAGCGTCAAAGTATTTATTGCTTGAACCACACATTCCTGTAGAATCTACGAATAAAAAAAAAATTATCCTCGACTGAGCGGATGAAGCTCGAAATTCGAAAAAAAAATTGAAATGATTAATACATTTTAAAAAATTCACAATAATCCTGAAGTCATGTTTTCATTTATTCCTCCAAAATTCTGAATATGAATTAAAAAAACGTGGGGAAAAAATACCGTCGGGAATTTGCGTTCTTTCTCAATCATTGTATTTTCATATAAATTATAAATACATGTTCATAAGAATCGTCCGAAATATTTTCGATTTGAATTTCATTTTCTAACGAATAAAAGTGAATAATACAATTGCGGCGTGAAGATAATTCATAATGTTTGGATTATGATAATCCTTGATAATGAATTTCAAGGAAATTCGATTAAACACATTTCGTTGTAATCCGCCAGTATATAAATTTCTTTTTTTCTGTTACCAAGAACAACAAAACTCGGACGGAATAAAATACATTGTGGATACCAAATACACATTTTTCACAGCAAATATTTTTTAATTCGATAGAAAACCAAAAATTTCCCTTCAATGGCCGTTGAAGAAAAAGTTTGTGAGGAAAACGTGCGATAAAATGTTTTATCGTTACAAAGCTACCGATCAATAAGTTACAATCGTGTAATAAAAATTGAAAAACACTTAGATTGGAAATAACGTTCGTAATAACAAATCTGCGATAAAACTGACGATGTTACTCGCTTTTTTTTTCGTCGACAAACAGACGATGCTAGTTTCTGACAGTGTTGGGCAAATTTGTAATTAATTAATTACAAATTACAACTTGTAATTTGTAATTAAACCGGAATCCATTAACCATTACAATTGTAATTTGTAATTAAACGGAAATCCATTAACCATTACATTTTTAAACTGTAATGAACGATATCGATCAACCATTAAAATTTAAAAATGTAATTAAACCGAGATCCATCAACCATTACAATTTTTAATTGCAATTCAACTGAAATCCATTAATCATTACAATTTTAAACTGTAATTAAACTGAAATTCATCAGCCATTACAATTTGAAAATATAATTCAACCGAAATCCATCAACCATTACAATTTTTAATTGTAATTAAACCGTTTAGAAACAAAATAATGATATGCATCGGTTACTTTTAATCGTGTTCGATCAAAATTTCATTCCAGTTACAATTTTGATCGAACGCGATTAAATGTAACCAATGCATATAATTATTTTGTTTCTAGGCGGTTTAATTACAATTAAAAATTGTAATGGTTGATGGATTTCGGTTTCATTACAAATTACAATCGTAATGGTTAATGGATTTCGGTTTAATTACAAATTACAATTGTAATGGGTAATGGATTCCGGTTTAATTACAAATTACAATTGTAATGGTCAATGGATTTCGATTTAATTACAAATTACAATTTTAATGGGTAACGAATTTCGGTTTAATTACAAATTACAATTGTAATGGTTAATGGATTTCGGTTTAATTACAAATTACCATCGTAATGGGTAATGGATTCCGGTTCAATTACAAATTACAATTGTAATGGTTAGTGGATTTCGGTTTAATTACAAATTACAATTGTAATGGTTAATGGATTTCGGTTTAATTAGAAATTACAATTGTAATGGGTATTTGATTTCGGTTCAATTATAAATTACAATTGTAATGAGTAATTGTTTTTTTTTTAACTACACCATGTAATTTGCTGCTGCCCAACACTGGTTTCTGATAGCCTTACCATTTATTTATAACAAACGGCAGTAATCCCACACAACTGCGTGTATATATGTACATTTAAATATATTTTTTTTCTTCGTTTTTCGACTCTTTTACATAGATGTATATTATCATAAATAAGGCGATACATATGTATCAAATATATATGTATATATGTATGTATATATAGTATATACTCGCAATTTTGCGTACTATCGTAGTTGCAAAATAAATTCCGAAGCGACAGTATTGCCGTTGTAAATTAACGATAAAAACACGACGGTCAAAAATTTGTTCAAGCATTATTTAGATATTACTTGTCTGACTAAGAGAAAATCGACCCAGTCGTTTTTTCGTTTTTTTCTTCGTCGCGTAAATTTGATAAGTGAGGTTTCTCGACAATTTTTGGACACCGATGTTCAGACAACGGCTTTGATACACTGGTTTTTGAGGTGTTTGAACAGAGTAAAGGGAGGGAGATAAAAAAAAAGGTGAGGAAGAGGAATGTGGGCTTCAAGGGTGAGGGTTTAATTAAGTGAAAGGGAAGGAAGGATTCCTTACCGCATAATCCTATAAATTTGTCCATGATGATATTTATCGGAATAATTCCATCAGGGACATTGATTTATTCCACTTGCCACTGAAATAAGAAAAGAAAATGCTTCATTAAATTTCCGGACAATACTTAAAAAAAGGTCTGGAACGTTTTTTTATGCCACTTCGCCGAAAGTCAACGTAAACTAATTTAACAAACGGCATTTTAAAAGGGGATGAATTTAGCTTTATTTCCTGTTTTTTAAATTATTTTTACAACTTGTTTTTATATTTGAACTCTATTTTGAAAACAACTGTTTTTCGCCTTTTTTTCTCTATCCAGGTGTACCCCTTCTTCTAGGAGAAATTTTTTTAAATACATTTTTACGATTGGATTCCCAAGGGGAAAGTTTGAGCTTCAATTTCCTTTTTGTAAAAACTTTGAGCGATTTTTTTTTCCAAAGTTATTCTGTTTTTTGTGAAAAAGGAGGAAATTAAAAAAATCCCATATAAAACGAAAACAAAGGGGATTCATGAAAAACTTTAAGATAGCAAAAAGTTGCGTCTATTTTCGTTGAGTTTAGAGCACTTTTTTCAGATTTTTTTTCCAAAGGTTTTTTTGCTACATTTCACATTTTCTGCAATATAAGGACAATTGAACAAATGAAATTGCAAAAAAAATATACACTTTTGAATTACCTTCATTGCCGGTTGTTCATTAATGTTTCCAGTTACTTCTTGGCGCTTTTCGCGCTCTGCGTCAAGTTGCTGTTGACGCTTGACGGCATTGACATTGCCTATGCCACGTTGCTCCTGCTCGGCTCTCCTTTTTTCCGCAGCTTCAGTCTGTTGCCGTCTGCGTGTTTCCTGATTGAATTGTCAATTATATTTTTCGATCGATAAATATGGAAAATCATTATATTCGTAATATCTGAGAATTTTGTTCTAAGTTATCAGATTACGAACATGATGGAGAATTTCCACAAAAAGATTTTCAACGTAAAGAGAAAAATCAGATACTTTTTTTTCAACTACAAGAGTTCAAAGGTACAAATAAATAATTTGGCGGAGGCCTCTATTCTGCACATTATTGTTTTACATTTTATTATCCTACACATTACAGCTTTTAGCAAGAATCTGCATGCAATGTTTTTTATTCAACCCAAAAAACAAGAAGATGTTTCAAAGACATAATTTAACATAATGGAATTTACTACCGAAATGGAAAATCACATTGCAGAGTTTGTCTCGTTTTTTTTGGGTTAGGATAAAAAACGTCACATGTAGAGTTTTGCTACAGGTTGTAATATGCAGGAAAATAATGTTTAGGATAATAATGTGTAGAATAGAATATTATTTCCTGTCACCTTTTCTTGCGCAGAATGATGTGTGTGGAAAGTATCATGTGTAGAGTAATAATGTGTAGAATTGGGGCTTCCTGATGTAGAATAATGCGTGTAGAAACTTTTGCGTAGAAAATTCCATGTGTAGAATAATAATGCTTAGAGTAGAGGCCTTTTAGTGTAGAATTATGTGTGTAGAAACTTTTGTGCAGAAAATATCACGTGTAGAATAATAATGTGTAGAATAAAGGCTTACTGATGTAGAATATGTATAGAAAGTGCGTCATGTGTAGAATAATAATGTGTAGCATAGAGACTTTCCTGATGTAGAAACTTTTGAGCGGAAAGTGTTGTGTGTAGAATAGAGGCCTTCTGGTGTAGAATAATGTGTGTAGAAAGTGTCATGTGTAGAATAATGTGTAGAATAGAGGCTTCCTGATGTAGAATGTGTGTAAAAACATTAGAGAAGAAAATGTCGTGTGTAGAAAAGATGCCTTCTGGTGTAGAATGTGTTGAAACTTTTTTGTAGAATAATAATAATAATAATGTGTAGAATAATAACTTCTACAATAGAGGCCTTCCAAAAAATTTGTTTTCCGTGACATTCCGCAAAAAGGCTGTCCAAACAATGACGAATAATTCATAACCTCCGTGTAAACTACGTCTTACCGCATCGGGTGTCAAATCTTCGTACGACGACGATTCCTTACAGCAAGATGTACAGAGACCCATTTTTTCTTCTTCAAGGCACCAAAAGAAAGCAAAGATGTTAGCTTGCCGTATTTGTTTTTTTTTTCACGAAAAAATGAGCACGAATTTTTGACAAGGCGTTAACTGTCAACCGAACGAACTTGTGACGAAGAACTGACACAAAGTTGACAAAGTTACGGCGAACAGACTATAGAAGACCGCAAATTCAAATGAGCAACTGAATCTTATCTTGTTTATAAATCTTCTTAAACTGGTTATTAACTTTTTATATAAGAATTAATTGCTCTCCATATTTAAATGATAATTTGGAGTATTTAATCAGTAAAAATAGCCACAAAGTTTCCGTTTTTAATCAATAGGAGAGTTCGATTATTGAACGTCGTTGTTATTCTACATCGGCGGCCATCTTTCTTTTTGGCACAGGTGCTGAGATCTTTTTGCGAGTGAAGGAAGGGCAGTCAAAATGTTATCGAGATTAGCCTTGAGAAATGGTAATTATTATTGTAGCGAAAACAATAATTGTTAAAAATGATAAATTAACCCACCGTTTGTTGATCCAAATCGCTTATTTCATATTGACGAACGTTTGAAAGCTTGTGTTTAATAACTTTTCCATACATTATGTAATGAGATTATTTCAACGATTTTTCGTATTTTCGGCGTTTTTGTTTGTTTCATCGTTAATTGCACGGTGGCATTCAATTCTTGTAACTCTTCTGTGAAAAAAAAAACAGTTACGGTGCCAAACTATCGTTCATTGATCGGCTAACCTGATTTTTCATTCATGTTCGACGTCTGTCGGTCGATGTCAATGATATTGGGGTAATGGGGGTCACTCATGAAATTCTCTTATTTCGAAGAAATACACAAATTTGACAATAAAGTGCAGAATTTTTTTTTAAGTCCAAAAAAAATTAATAAAAAAGCTTCCATCTATCTTTGAAATTTCTTTTGGTACAAGGCTTGAATTCCTTATTCCTTCGTCGAAATAAACGTCTTAATCAGTATTACAGTGTATGAGAACCTGAAAATTTGAATTTAACGGATTTTCGTTAAGCTGCAATTGTATTTTTGAATTTTTTTCCGAATTTTGAAATTTTTTTTACACTTCGAGATGTTTTACGAGACTTGAAAATTCAATTTTTATTGTAAATTGTAAATATTGTTTTCAGCTCAGGCGTTGCCTGCCATGGCTCGCGGATCGCAAGCCATGTCGTCCCTCCTGCCTGGTTTCGAACGTAAAACGAGACCCATCGATCCGTCGCCAGTGCGTTACGGTTTCGTTCCCGAGGGCTGGTTCACATTCTTCTATCCCAAGACCGGCGTAACTGGTGAGCATCAGCTCAAATCTTGATAATTCTATAAAAAATTGGCTTAAAGTGTACGGGTTTTATTAATTTATAAATTTTCAATACTCGTATACGAGGCATTCCACACCGATTCGACCTTGGTCTGACCCTTTGAGCCTCTCCGATTTTGTCCGCAAATTTTTATGGTTTAGTAGTACCTCTGAAGAGCACTCAGGATTTTTTTCAGATTTTTTTGGAGCGATTTGACTTAATTATAATTTTATAAACAAATTATTTTTAGCCCTTCTGTTTATAATAAGCTTTTTCGAACAATTTTTTTTTTTTATTAAATAGGAGGAATCTGAATTGAGTGGGTCGTTAGCCAAACATTTTTGTACGAATTGAAGGTTTTTCAAAAAATGTTTGTATAAGGGCCCACTTAATTCGTATTTCTCGTTCTATTTTTTTTTTGGATTTTTTTTTTTCAAAAAGGCTTGTATAAGCAGAAGGGAACCCCTACCAACTTTGGCTCAATGCTTGAAATTTATCATATGAAAAAAGGGATTTTTGTGATTTTTTTCGGATTTTTTCAAATTGAAGGAAAGAAAAAAATTTTCAATAGAAGAAGAAACCTGAATTGAGTGGGCTCTTGGCTAAACATTTTTTCAAACACCTTCAATTCATACAAAAATGGTTGGTTAACAGCTCACTCAATTCTTCTTTCTATTTAATGAAAACATTTTTTTTCGAAAAAGCTTGTTATAAACAGGAGGAAACCCCTACTCACTTTGGCTGAAGGCTTGAAATTTATCATATAAAAAAAGGGATTTTTTTCAGATTTTTAAATTTGGGCTAAAAATAATTTGTTTATAAAATTATGGTCGAGTCAAATCGCTCTGAAAAAAATCCTGAGTGCTTTTCAGAGGTACTACAAAACCATAAAAGATCGCGAACAAAATAGGAGAGGTGAAGGGTCAGACCCAGAATCGGTGTGGAATGACTCATACAGATCATTCAGAAAATAAAGGTTCTTGATATCGAACATTGCAAAAATCCATTGAAGGCTTAAGTTTTATCTTTAGTTTATGAGATTGTCAATTTTTCAAAAAATTTTCTATAATTTATATAAAAATTTTGTATTTGATTTTATAAAATTCCCTTGAGGCGATAAGAGTTGAGAAAATTTTTAATTTTTTGAAAAAAATAGTAATGCTCCAGTTTACACAATTTTTCTTATATCTGGTGAAAAAAATGAACACAAACAATTTAAATTTGATGTGATTTAACCAGAGTTGTGAAAATAGTAATGTAAAAGTAATGCATTACCCATTACTTTAAACAATGTGTATTGGACAAGTTTTCCATTACAAATTACAAAAGTAATGTGTAATGGATGCATGTGCCATTACAAATAAAAAAAGTAACGTGTAATGTATGGATGTTCCATTCCAAATAAAAAAGTAATGTGTAATGGATGCATGTGCCATTACAAATAAAAAAGTAATGTGTAAGTATGCACGTTCCATTACAAATTACAATTAAAAAAAAAGTAATTTGCAGTGGAGAATATTCCATTACAAATAGAAAAATTGCCGTCCTCGTATTAGAAACTTGCACATTGCCGTCTCGAAATAAAATAATGAGACAGCAATGTGCAAGTTTCTAATACAACCACGGCAATTTTTCTATTTGTAATGGAATATTCTCCACTCCGAATTACTTTTTTTTAGAATTGCAATTTATAATGGAACGTGCATCCATTAAACATTACTTTTTCAATTTGTAATTGAACATGCATACATTACACATTACTTTTTTTATTTGTAATGGTACATGCATCTATTACACATTACTTTTTTATCTGTAACAGCACATGCATCCATTACACCTTCCTTTTTTTTATTTGTAATGGGACATGCATCCATGACACATTACTTTTTTATCTGTAATGACACATGCACCCATTACACATTACTTTTTTATTTGTAATGGGACATGCATCCATTACACATTACTTTTTTATCTGTAATGACACATGCACCCATTACACATTACTTTTTTATTTGTAATGGCACATGCATCCATTACACATTACTTTTTTAATTTGAAATTGAACATGCATACATTACACATTACTTTTTTATTTGTAATGGAACACGCATCCATTACACATTACTTTTTTTATTTGTAATGGCACATGCATCCATTACACATTACTTTTTTAATTTGTAATTGAACATGCATCCATTACACATTACTTTTGTATTTTGTAATGGTACGGTTATCCATTTCACATTATGCAGTGTAATGGGTAATAAATAGAGTAATGCATTATCAAAGTAATGCATTATTTACAACTCTGGATTAAACACTGGTAAAACAAATCTTGCAAATTTAAATTTGTTAATTTTACCTTTTCAAGAAGTATCAATCGACGTTCATGCGACGACATTAATAGACTATTCGAAATGATTTCAGGTCCTTACATGTTTTTCGGCGGTGTGTCGACCTATCTTCTCTCCAAGGAGATTTACGTACTGGAGCACGAATTTTACACCGGCTGTTCTCTCTTTATATTGTTGGTGTACGTCATCAAGAAATTTGGTCCCAAGATTGCCGCGTATTTGGACAAAGAGGTCGACGCCGAGGAGAATGAACGGGAAGAGGCTCGTGCCGCCGAAATAAAGCACTATGACGATATGATTGAGGCAGAAAAGAGACAACAGTGGAGAACCGAGGCCCAAAAGCTCATCATAGAAGTTAAAAAGGAAAATATCTTCATGCAGCTCGAAGCCGCTTATCGCGAAAGATTACAGACCGTTGCCACGGAGGTACGATGACTTGAAAAAAAAAAACTCAAAAAGAAATGAAATTTGAAAAAACGCTCCAGAAAAGTTTGAATCTAGATTCAAATTTTTAGTGAATTCAGATCAAGATCAAGTGCATTTGCACTTATTCGACTTTCGAATTCTACTTTCTGGAATTAAGTTTGCATTTCTAGAATTCACGAATGATTGAGAAAAAAACAAATATTGTAAATTCAAATTAAAAAATCACGGATGTTTTCAGGTGAAAAAACGATTGGATTACCAAACGCAAATTTCTCACGTCGAACGGCGCCTGGCACAGAAACACATGGCGCAATGGATAATTAATAACGTAATGAAGGCCATAACTCCCGAACAGGAAAAAGCCTCGCTCCAACAGTGCATCAAGGATCTTCAGGGTCTCGCTGCCCGAGCGTGAAATATTCATCTAAGAGAATATTAGACGAAATAGATTAATAATATATTGGGTATGAACGTTTTTATTCGGTCGAATCGTAAGAAAAACGTGTAAGAATCTTTCATATCCAGAATCATATTGTAATTTCGTTCGAGTCGATCCAACGACGTTTTCAGCGTCACAATAAACGGTTAAACAATCTTTCAATGTAATTCGCGTGGAAGAATCTTTTTCACATCACTGAATGAAAAATCGTACGGAGAAACTTAATTTTTTCTTTGCACGATTGTTTTTGCTGTGGAAAACGATCATTTTGGAGAAATCTAAAATTGCAGCAAGAAGTTGATTTAATTCCCAACTGTTTTACCGACGGAGAATGTGGGTCATTCCATGTCAAATTGACCGAGAGTCGGAATCGACCCCTTTCAATTTCGATGAAATTTGGTCAGGTTTTCGTTTTTAATAAAACGAAGTTCGACCAAAGGAAATTTTTTTTTTTTTTTCGAAAGTTATCCAAGATTCAAAATTTCACAATTTATATCTTTCAAGTTTATTTTTTAAATATCTCGAAAAATATTATAGTTATGAAAAAATCGTTCTGGGTTCGTCTCGAAGAGTATACTTGTGGCAACGAAAAAAAAATATTTCGAAATTTTTTTTTGAAAAATGACGAATTTGGAGAATTTTGAATTTTCAAAAATCGTGAAAATCCACGATCAACATTAAATTTTTTGTTCAATTTTTTAAATATAATACCTTGTACTGATCTTAAAAGATCCTGAATTTTTCAGAAAGGTATTTTTTGTTTTTTCAAAAATATGAATTTTTGAATTTTTAAAAATCGTGTAAATGCACGATCAACATTAAATTTTTGGTTCTATTTTTTATATAATACCTTGTGATCTTAAAAGATCCTGAATTTTTCAGGATGGTGTTTTTTTTGTATCTGAAATATAAATTTTTTAATTTTGGTAAACAAATTTTTTTTTCTTTCACCTCTCAGTTAAGTAAAGTTGAACAATCATGTACTTTTGTAATTTTTAGCGGTAACAAAAAGTAAACGTAACAGTATTTTGATTTTAAAAAAAAAAATTTACCAAAGTTCTACCAAAGGAAAAATTTTTTTTTTTTTCGAAAGTTATCCAAGATTCAAAATTTCACAATTTTTATCTTTCAAGTTTATTTTTTAAATATCTCGAAAGCTATTATAGTTATGAAAAAATTGTTCTGGGTTCGTCTTGAAGAGTATTCTTGTGGCAACGAAAAAAAAAATATTCCGAATTTTTTTTTTCAATGATGAATTTGGAGAATTTTGAATTTTAAAAAATCGTGAAAATCCACGATAAACATTAAATTTTTGGTTAAATTTTTTTAATATAATACCTTGTACTGATCTTAAAAGATCCTGAATTTTTCAGAAAGGTATTTTTTGTTTTTTTTTTAAATATGAATTTTTGAATTTTTAAAAATCGTGTTAATCCACGATCAACATTAAATTTTTGGTTCTATTTTTTATATAATACCTTGTGATCTTAAAAGATCCTGAACTTTTCAGGATGGTGTTTTTTTTGTATCTAAAATATAAATTTTTGAATTTCGGTAAACAACATTTTTTTTCTTCCACCTTTCAGTTAAGTAAAGTTGAGCAATCATGTAGTTTTATAATTTTAAGCGGTAACAAAGGTAAACGTAAAAGTATTTTGATTAATTAAAAAAAAAATTTGTTTACCAAAATTCAAAAATGTATATTTTTTAAACAAAAAAACATCCTGAAAATTTCAGGATCGTTTAAGATCAGTACAAGATATCATATTGAAAAAATTTAACGAAAAATGTAATATTGATGTTTTTTGAAAATTCAAAATTCTACAAATTCATCATTTTTCAAAAAAAAAAAAAATGTTCAGAATATATTTTTTTCCGTATCCACAAGTATATTCTTCAAGACGAACCCAGAACGATTTTTTCGTAACTATAATAGTTTTCGATGTATTTAAAAAAAACCTAGAAAGATTTAAAAAATTGTGAAATTTTGAATCTTGCATAACTTTCGAAATTTTTTTTTTTTAATTTTTTCCCTTGGTAGAATTTTGTTTTATTAAAAACGAAAACTTCTGACCAAATTTCATCGTAATCTAAAGGGTTCGATTCCAACTTTTGGTCGATTTGACATGGAATGACCCATATATAAGAAGCAGCATCAGCTGCTCCGATCGATCGTGATCTGTTTTATCGACGGAGAATATAAAGTTTCACATAACCTGAAAACGTTCTGCCATAGTGATAAAAACCAGCGGCGTTTGAATTCTGTATCTCTCTCTTCGCTCTCGCGTTCGAGTCGGTAAACTTCATCGCGCGTGTCCGTCTGCTAGTGTCCGCTTCGCGTTCGTCGAGCCAAATAGGCCGAACATAACCTCCAAAACGACGAGCGCGCGCGTGATGCGTTCGCAGTGTACATACATTGTTATTTTTTTTTTCTCACGAATTCTTTCATGGAATAAGATTTTTCTTTGATCGACACGTACATAGTTACATGTCTGTATTATATTCTTTTTAAAAAATCTACGCTATAGCTCTGACAGTTTGACTAAAAAAAAAATGGCGACAATGAAGATACTGTTACGTCCGGAAATACGAAAAATTTCTGGCGCACGAGTGAGTTCTCCTCCGATTTTTCTCTAACGATGACATAAATTTTGCCCGCATGTTTCCCCGTATTGTCAAGCAGAAATGTGTCAAACTCTCGCTGCCAAATTGTTCCTCTGTCTTTGTTTACTAACGCGGATATCAATGGCTTTTTTTAGCACTTGGGGTCGTTCGACTGTCAATTAAATATTTCGAATCGTTTGCATTTTTTTTTTTTTTTTTACGAAATTCTCGTGTTTTACATAATAGCGGGAGATTGGAAAGGTTTTTTTTTTCTTCGGTAAAAGTGACATTTCGAAATCGTCTGTATATAGTTCAGGAGACACGTGTGCGTTTGTCTATCTCACTTCCGTGTTTTATTTAGATAACAGATTGAAACGATTTGGATAATGATTAGTTTTACACACTCTTCGTTCTTCACGATTATATCTCTTTTTTATGTCACATTTTTCCTATCTTTTCAAACACGTCTATTGTCTTCCGCTATCGATTGATATTTTTTCTTGTATATACTTTCAACAGATCAAGGTCTTGCGAGTCAATGTTAAAGCTAAAAATACGTTTGCCTTGTGTCAGGAGCAGAATGGTATATTTTTGTTTCCACTGATGATTGGTAGACTCGTTGAAAAACCTTGCATACTTTTGTTCGAAAGATATATATATATTTTTTAAATTTTCAATATATGCATATATACAATGTGTATATATATTAGGGTGAATCGAAAAAATAAAAAACTTTTGGCTACACTCAGAAATCAAAGATATCATTGAAATAAAGGACTCTGTGCAACGGTTCGATTTTTTAAATTTTTTTAGAGGGCGTGTGAGATGTTCAAAAACGCCATTTGTAGCGTTAAATTTACTTTGTCACTGATAAACGAAAACAGATCATTCAAAAAATTCTGAATTTTTTATATAAGATGCCCTGATATGTACTTTTTCAAACCCATATTTACTGAAAATTAACAAATGGTTCATACATTCGAAGAAAAAAACTCTGAAAATAAATATTTTCACTATTTTTCAATTCATTATATCATTGAATATTTATTTTTGTGTTCTAAAATGTTTTTGTATTTCTTCCATCTTTTTTCTTGTATAACTAAGTATCAGTATTGCTTACAATGCGAAAATTGCTAAAAAATAAATCTTTTTAAATATGAAAATTTATTTAAATATTTTAAATATTTATTTTTTAGCGATTTTCGCAGTGTAAGCAATACTGATACTGAGTTTTACAAGAAAAAAGATGGTAGAAATACAAAAACGTGTTAGAAGGAAAAAATCAATATCTAATGATATAATTAATTGAAAAATAGTGAAAATTTTGATTTTTGGAGATTTTTTTTCGAATATATGAACGATTTGTTAATGTTCAGTAAATATGGATTTGAAAGAGTACATATCTGGGCACCTTATATAAAAAATGCAGAATTTTGTAAATGGTCTGTTTTCGTTTATCAGTGATATAATAAATTTAACGCTAAAAATGGCGTTTCTGAACGTCCCGAGCGCCCTCTAAAAAAATTCAAAAAATCGAACCGTTGCACAGAGACCTTTATTTCAACGATATCTTTGATTTTTGAGGGTAGCCAACAATTTTTAATTTTTTCGATTCACCCTAATATATATATATGTGTGTATATATCTATGTGAATGCTTCTGATTCAATTAATGACTGGAATAGCATGAGAAATACTGAGAACATTGAACCTTGAATAACTCTTTGTCTACACAAGGGACAAACGCATGAGGAAGCGAAAAAAAAGAAATCTGCTGACCCAGATTTGCACACTGCTCTCTCAATATTGCTAATATTTTAGGAGTAAATATTGTACTTTCATGATTTTTATTTATGTACATATTAAATTCTGCAAAGATCGGTAGTCTACTTTAGAAGGCAAAAAAAAAAAAAATTTCTCAGCTCCTTTATCAGATATGACTATAAAACTGTTATTACAACATTGGTTCATTCTTCGAAAGTACAAAACAAGAATTTATTTTTTATTTTCATTCTTTGAATAATTTATAGAAGGTGCCAAAGTCAAAAATGTCTTGTCCCATGGCCAACAGTTAATCTCAGGATTGGCAAGTCTGAAACAAAAAAATAAACAAGTAATTTAAAGAGGAAGGTTTCTTACACAACAATTTACCACCGTTAATGAAAAATCGATTTAAAAAAAAAATGGCGGACGTTTGACATAGATTTGAAAAATTCATTTTTAAATTTTGATTTTAAACATCCGCCATTTTTTTAAAATCGATTTTTCATGAACGGTGGTAAATTGTTGTATAAGAAACCTTCCTCTTTAAAATGCTTTTTTATTTATTTGTTTCAGACTTGCCAATCCTGAGATTGGCAAGTCTGCCAAAGTCGAACTGTCGGCCATGAAAAAAAGACATTTTCGACTTTGGCGCCTTCTGTAAATTATTCAATGAATGAAAATAAAAAATAAATTTTTGTTTTGTACTTTTGAAGGATGAAGCAATGTTGTAATAACAGTTTTATAGTCATATCTGATAAAGGAGCTGAGATTTTTTTTTTTAATTTGCTTTTTTTTTTACCTTCTAAAGTAGACTTGTACCTTAATGTCAAACATTGGCTTTGAATTATTTTATCTTGAAATTTGTACTTCAAATATTTCATACCTGAATGTCGTATTATCATAATCATTTTGATATTATATCAACTCCTCCAAATATTGTTTTCATAGTTTTTATCAAAAAATTCGTTATTCATACGTTTCACTGATAAATATCATTTTCAAATATAAATATATTTCAAATATATCGAATTCAAATATAAATATATTCAACAAACAAAATGTTCGATCTTCAAAGTTTAAAATAATTTTTCTGTGCAGTAAAAGTGGAAAATTGTTATTATTAATATGTTTTGTTATTATTATTATTCTGTTAAACAATGAATCATATCATTGGAAATTTCCTAATTACAAAGTACAAATGTAATTAGTAATTAGAAAAATTCTAATTACAAATTGCAAATGTAATAAGATTCAAATTTCGCACTAGTTACATTTTGTCGATGTAATTAGAGTCAAATTTTACTCTAATTACATGTAATTAGAACCAAATTTTCGACTGATTACATTGATAAAATGTAATTAGTGCGAAATTTAAACCTAAGTACATTTGTAATTTGTAATAGGAAATTTTTTACTACTGATTACATTTGTAATTTGTAATTAGAAATGTTTCAATTAATGATTACATTTGTAATTTGTAATTATAAAATTTTAATTACTAATTACATGCGTAATTTGTAATTAGAATTTTTCGAATTACTAATCACATTTGTAATTTGTAATTAGAATGTAATTAATTACAAAAACGTCCAACTCTGATAACTGCGAGTTTGTTCACTTCAAAAAAACTTTCTCAAAAAATTCGAAGAATATTTTTCTTTTCACATGATCATAACTCTTCCTCAATCCATTTAAATTCTTGAATTTCGTACTATAAACAAGGTTTTCTTATGAACTCTGCGAAAGAATTTCTATCTTCGGACAAACCGTTAATTTATGATAAAAAATCTACCTACGAAGATGATACGAAAGGATTTTCATTATCATTAGATCGCAGCATCATATCTGATGCGTCAATTGCATTCGCACTTCAATTTCTCTGTAAAAATCTTTGTAAAAAATTATACGAAATTTCGAAACTTTGTTTCTTTCAGCATCTCAGTAACAAGCCAAAATTTGGGATGATATTCGACATCGACGGTGTGATAGTGAGAGGAAAATCTGTGCTTCCGCCTGTGCCGGAAGCCTTCAAGAGATTACGAAGCGAGGATGGAAAATTTCGAGTACCGACCGTATTCGTTACGAACAGTGGAAATGCCTTGCGCAGTGAAAAAGCTGCGGATCTGACAAAATGGATAGGTTTCGAAGTGACGGAGGATCAAGTTGTGATGGCGCATTCGCCGTTGACGCTGTTCAAACAATTTCACAATAAGCAAATGCTGATTTCGGGACAGGGTCCGACAACGGCGATCGCGAGAGAATTGGGCTTCGACAAGATTGTTACGATGGACCAGTTGGTGAAGAATTATCCGAATCTCGATTACGTCAACAAGGACAGGAGAAATCCAACTTCCGGTCCAGTTGACAAAAATTTTCCAACTATCGAGGGCATATTGCTATTGAGCGAGCCAACAACGTGGGAAACACCTTTGCAGCTTATGGTCGACGTTTTGATGACAAACGGCCTTCCGGAATCCTTGCCGAAGGTCATACCTTATCCTCATATCCCGGTATTAGCGTGCAATATGGATTTATTGTGGGTCTCAGAAGCACCGATTCCTCGTTACGGTCACGGAGCATTTTTGGTTTGTCTCGAGGCCCTTTACAAAAAAGTTACCGGCAAGGATATCAAATACTCGGCCCTCGTTGGTAAACCCAGCGAAGTAACGTATTATCATGCTAATCACATGATTGCGAAACACGCCAGACAATTGGGCATTGATCACAATATCGACACTATTTATGCCGTTGGGTGAGTCGGCGATGACCTTGTTCAGGAATTCAAGGAAATGTGGTGCAAGCGAATACGTAAAAATTGCTGTTTTTTTGGAATTCAAATTTTGGTTTTGGACGGCATTTTAATGAATTTTTTTTACGTAATGAGCGATTATTTCGAAAACCCGTAACCGGAATCTTTATTATCTTTGCTATTAACTGAGCTTAATAGATGGGTCATTCCATGCCAAATCGACCAAGAGTCGACCCCTTTCAATTCCGATGGAATTCGGTCAGAAGCTTTCGTTTTTAATAGTTTTACCAAAGGAAATGAATTTTGAATTTTTTTTTTCGAAAGTTATGCAAGATTCAAAATTTCACAGATTTTGAAATCTTTCAAGTTTATTTTTTAAATATCTCGAAAACTATTATAGTTACGAAAAAATCGTTCTGGGTTCGTCTTGAAGAATATACTTGTGGATACGAAAAAAAAAATATCCCGAATTTTTATTTTTTAAATGACAAATTAGAAGAATTTTTAAAAATCGTTAAAATTCACGGTCAACATTCAATTTTTGGTTCAATTTATTTATATGATACATTGTACTGATCTTAAAAGATCCAGAAATGTTCAGACGGGTGTTTTTTTTTCAAAAATATTTTATTTTTATTTTTGGTAAACAAATTTTTTTTTTACCTCTAAGTTAAGTAAAGTTGAGCAATCATGTAATTATGTAATTTTGGGCAGTGCAATTTTCAATTAATGACATAAGAATATAAAAACAGAAATATAATTGAATTTGCATTTTTATTTATTTGGTAAAGCGTCTAAGCATAAACGTAATATATATGTATAAGTAATATACATGTATATTACTCATACATGTATATTAAGTCTACGCTAGAACGCTTGACCAAATAATAAAAAACACGAATTCCATTACGTTTCTGTATTTACATTTTTGTCATTACAAAAATTACAAAATACATGATTGCTCAACTTTACTTAACTTGATTGAATTTGCGTTTTTACATTCTTATGTCATGAATTGAAATTCTTGATGCTCAAAATTACAAAACTACATGATTGCTCAACTTTACTTGACCGAGAGGTAAACAAAAATTTATTTTTTTACCAAAACTAAAAAATTTATATTTTTGAAACAAAAAAACATCATCCTGAAAATTTCAGGATCTTTTAAGATCCGTACAAGGTATTATGTAAACAAAAATTAACCAAAAGTTTAATGTTGATCGTGGATTTACACAATTTTAAAAAATTCATATTTTTTTAAAATAAAAAACACCTTTCTAAAAATTTCAGGATCTTTTAAGATCAGTATAAGGTACAATATAAAAAAATTGAACAAACAATTTAATGTTGATCGTGGATTTGCACGATTTTTAAAAATTCAAAATTCTCCAAATTCATAATTTGTCAAATTTTTTTTCGGAATATTTTTCATTTCGTAGCCTAAAGTATACTCTCCAAGACGAACCGAAAACAATTTTTTCGCAACTATAATAGTTTTCGAGATATTTAAAAAAAATAAACTTGAAAGATTTTAAAAATTGTGAAATTTTGAATCTTGCATAACCTCAAAAATGTTTTTCTTGTTAGAACATCGTTTTATTAAAAATGAAAACTTCCGACCGAAATTTCATAGAAAGTGAAAGGGGTCGATTTCAACACTCGGTCGATTTGACATGGAATGACCCAGATATATTAATTGATTAAATAAAATAAATTAAATTAATAAATTATCCTTGCCAATTTCCAAAAGTTCAATATTGTAAAATTTTAGAGCTTGATAAAGTACATTTAAACTTCGTTAAAATAAAATCTTCACGAAAACAGAATCTTTTACATCAAACTAAAAATCAATTTTTTCAAAATTTTTTTTTTCAGCGACAACATCAATACCGATATATTCGGTGCCAATCTGTACGACAAGTATTTGGCGCGTTACTCCAAAGGCAAAGGCACAAAATCTCGAGGAATGGAGGCACTTCTCGGCGATGATCTTAAATCGCCAACGGTAAAAGCTTGCATAAGCATTCTGGTTGAGACGGGAGTGCACAAGCGCGATTCCGAATTCTTCTCGGAACACAATCCGCGTGATTTTTTGCCGATGGAAGAGGGACTCTGTAAACCGGCGTTTATCGTCAAAGACGTCGGTTGCGCGATAGATCTTGCCTTGAATGAGGAAAAATTGGATTAAACTGTGATCAGTAATTGCCGAAGAATAGAGAGCGAGAGAGACCAAAAAAAAGGAATCGTGTTGAATGGCAATAGCGAATTTTTCGGTTTTTCAAAAATTCGCCTCAATGGCAATGTATTTTTTTTCTCTCTCTCTCGCACAATTGTAAATATAGAATTAATTTTTGTAGATAAACGCCGTTTTAACGCGAAACACATGTAAAGTGTGATGGATACTTGTTTCTCGAAAAAGATCCCCTCATTAGTTCAATTTTCAGGCGATTGAACAGAAAATCATTGTTGAATATAAATTAATTAAGGTGTGCTTGAAAAAAAACTCGATTTTTTCTCCTACTCGGCAGAATTGAAAGTTTTTTCTCTACGCACCCTAATATTTATATATATGGGTCATTCCATGTCAAACTGACAACTGTTGAACCCGACCCCTTTCTATTTGGCTGAATTTTTTTCTTTTATGCCCCATTAAAAACGATTTTCAAGAAATTTTCATTTTTTTTTACTTTTCTCTTATTTTTTTTTATCGATTGAAAAAAAAAGTCCCAGCTGGTTTTATATTACGGAACACCACTCGGGAAATTTTTGAGGATTTATAAAGGACCTCAGAGTTTGTGAATTTGAGAAGAAAGCAAAATTGAAAGTGACAATCCTCGAAAAAATGTTGATTTTTTTTTTTAAGTGAAAAAAAATATAGAAGAAAAAGTCGATCCACTCCATGTTGAGCGGCATTTTTTCCGGAATTGACAAAAGTATTTTTTGAGTTAAAAAAAAAAAAAAAAAATGGCGAACTTCGAGAAAAAGTGAAAAATTTCATAGATATTAATATCTTAAATTTTTTCTTTCGGAAAGTACATTTGAAAATGAAAATTTTGAAAAAAAACGTCCCAATTAGTCAATTTTTGAAGAAGTTATATTTATTTGAAAAGTTTTTTTTGGGTTGAGTAAAAAAATTTGAAAATTTCCTGATAAATGTTTTTAATGGGGTAGAAAAGAAAAAAAAATTAGCCAAATCGAAAAGGGTTGGGTTCAAAAGTGGTCGATTTGACATGGAATGATCCATATCTATTGACACTCTTGCACTGCGAGAAAATTGAATTTTACAGTTTACAAAAATTATTATTCTCGGCACATTGTCCGAAAAAATTTCCATCACGAAGATTATAATTTTTTTTTTTTCATATCAAGGCAATCCAGCGTAATTTGTTGTCTGCCAAAATATCTAGTCCGATGATTCGAACGCATATGAAAAAATTTAAAAAAAAAGGATTGTTGTTTTAATTCTTAATGAGATTCTGTGAGTCCGATTGTCGATTTCGTCGATTCCTTGGATTACTTGAAAAGGAAAAGAAAAAAAAATGACGACTTCCGCCTGTGCGGAGAGACATAATTATGTAAAGTACAATAATGAGAAAGGAACAAAGTTCGTGGCCTCTCTTTCCATTCGCGGATTACTAATTCTCGGGCCTTTTATTCTGCTCATGGAAACAAAAACTGTCTATTCATTTAAATGCGTTAAAAAAAAAATCATGTACATACAAAAAAATATAGCAAATATGTAAAAATATATTTTTCTTTCACCGATGAACGGTGTCGACTGTGAACAAAAAAATAAAAACAAAACATAGTTTACTGATGCACATTTCTGATTTAATTCTTCATTTCGGCGTCATGTAAGACGGTTCGGAGTTTAAAAAAATCGAATTTTCACGTTCCTTATAATTTGTTGTTAAATATTTTTTCTGAATTTTAAAATTTTTAAATTTTTCTAAATTTTTAAATTTTTAATAATTTAATTTTTAATTTTAAAATTTTTTAATGTAACTTTTTCTGTAACGTCATCGTGATTCTCTTTATTTTCTTACGTCGGTTGTCGATGATTCATTGCATATCTTTTTTAATTCGAAAAAGGGATCGTTGGATTGATTCACACTGCGTTTAAACCGTGCGAGTGAATTTTTAATTTTATAATCATCTCGTACGTTGCGTCGAGCAAATTGAGGAACGAACGCCAATGATTGATCGTTGTCTCGACGCCCTGAGATTGGCGTCTGGATCTCATGACCCGAGATCCAGACGCCACAATCAGGGTCATCTTCGTCAATTGTTCGATTAAGCATGTGCGCGGGTCACGTGTAAAAAAATTGACTCTCACTACTGAATTTTGCGTCTGAGAGCGGATCGAGGCACCGGCCTGCAAAATTCGTTCGGTAAAAAAAACGTCCATTAAAAAAGGAATTATTTAATCAGCAAAGAAAGTCCCCTAATCTTGCACCGATTAGTCGAATTTAGTTCTGCGCCATCTGGCGTCCAAGCGTGAAACTTTTGAGGGTAGCTTTGAGACTCGCGCATGCGCATGGTCGTAAATCGAGTGTAACTGAAGCCGCCATTAACAGACGACCATATGATCGACGCGGTTTCGTTTCAGACAACGATTTCCTCGAATAAAAATAGTTTGGTTTGAATAAAAATAATTAAAATCACCGTTTGTGCTCAATCTATGTAAAATGTAAAGTTGATGACTTAAAGAAAGTTTGCATTTCGAGAATTTAGAAGCAAAAAATCTGGTTTTTCGTCACAGATCAATTTTCATAAAATCGTTATCTTTTATTTTTATTTTCCCATCGGTTTTGTATCGCTTTGAAGTTGAATACTTCGTTGATACAATCTATAGGAAATCCTGCACTAAATTTTGCCAATTTTGGTTAATTTATTTCAATGAGTAAAATTAGGTTATGCGAAGGAAAATTAATCATCGACAAAATCACAAAATCATGGGCTTTATGGGTTCTTTTATCGAATTCTTTCAACGGATAAAAAAAAAAAATCTCCATCCTGAATGAAAACCTGTTCAGAGCGCGTCCTGAATTCCATCCTCGCAGTGAATAATAATTCCTTGTACGGTTCACAACCACAATAAATACCGTACAGCAATGCATACACAATTGCATTCGCAAACTGAATGGAATTACACGCTATAGGCGAGAAAATTATTACAAAGACGTAAAACCACATTTCATCGTAAAAAGAATCCGTTTCGCGTGTACAATTTTCTGTGATAATGATATTTAAATAGTAATCATTTCTGGTAAGGCGAGACCCCTTTCATTGCTGCAAGTCCTACTTTTGATGCATATTCGCATGTTCTCCATTATTTTTCAAGTTCACAATGTGATGGTTCTAACGATTTTTTTTATTTACTTTTTTTTCATCTATTATATTTTTTCATCATTTTTTTGACAATTTGATAATTTTATTAAACCCAAACTCCTCAACTTCTTTCTAAATTTTATACTAGTCATTATTAGTATTTTTCTGGAAAAAAAATTAACCGGTAGGAATTTTCAAAAAATTAGATTAAACGACTCATTCCGCATTCAATCTCAAAAAAACTGTTTTCTATCAATTTGTGCAAAGAACTTGAGCTCGTTATTTCCGCGATCACAAAATTTTGAAGTGTAAAAATTTCAAAATCCTGCCAAATCAAAAATCGTTCAACAATTTATACCTAAATTGCAAAAACTTCTTTTATCAGGAAACAATTTTTTTTCATAAAAGATTATATTTACTGCGATTTTGCAAAAATTTTCAATCACAAAAATTCATTGTTATTTAGAGAATTTTAATGTTGAAAGTATTCAAAAGTTGTAGGTCGAAAAAAACTGATGTTGAATAAAAATCAATCAACAACAATTAGTCAATGACATTGTTGTCGTAATTACTATTATTATTATTATTTATTATATTATTATATATGTTTTATATTACAATAACGGCAATAATAATATATTAACGAAACTATAATATATTATTATTCTGTATATTAGTTATAATATATCATAATTATATAATGATGATAAAATATAATAATAATATGCACGTCACCTTTTCGTGACTAAAAATAGACAAACTTTAATCCTTAAGTGTCTTCTTTGCCTACATTCGCCTATTGTATAAACGACTAGAGCTTTGAGTGCTCCGCGTATATTGGGGCATTCCAATTGAAATCGACGAGTCATTTCCCTTAGGTCATCAGATCCTTGCATAACTTTTTTTTTCGCATTGATTCCACTTCAAAAAAGGCCTATTTTTTTAAAGGAGTTTTCTTTCCACTCCGTCAGGTCGCGCAATGATCATTTTTGTGTAAATAAGAGATAACTGAAAAAATACAATTTTTAAAATTCTGTAATTTTTTCCACAGATTCTGGGTCATAAATATCTATCGTGATTAGAAAATGGGATGCGTTATATTTTTTTTTATAATTTTTTTTTTTAGTTTTTAAAATTATCCCGGACAGGGGTAAAAAAAAAGTCTTAGAGAATTTTGATATTTTGCATAATTTTCAAAGTAAATGAGGAAAAACTTTTTCTTCAACAAAAAAATTTTCTCCCTTATTTTGGAAAATATAGTTATGCAAGGATCTGATGTCCTGGAGGAAATGTCTCGTCGATTTCACTGGGAATGCCCCATATATATGTATAAATGCGTGTATGTAGTCCAAAGACGACGATCTCCGGTTTTTAACGGTTGATGTCATCGTCGAGGTTTGAACTTGGCCCCCAGACTTTCGTCTCGTCGCATCGTTCATAATAAGAATAAAAACAGTGCTTAACACGTCATTTTTTATTTAACCGGCTTTCTCATTAGCATCGGAACACACCTCTGCAAATATCATAATTTAATTTGAAAAAAAAAATCCCCAATCAAAGCACAATAAGAGGTAAAAATATATATTTATTTGTAATATTTATATGCAAGAGTTGCTTAAATTAAATTTGAGGACTCAGTTCCGAGGAGGGCACAATTTCAGATTTATAAATTTAAATATTAAATCGTTTATTTTCACGCTTATTTTTTTATCGTCCCTCATCAAGGTTGCCGTATCTTTACTAAAAAAAAAAAAAAAAAAAATATTCGCTCCTGATGGGAGCAAAGATTTTGTCAAATCCTGGGCAAACCTGTTTCCCAACAACAATCCGGACTCTAAAGAATTTTCAATGAGAGTCGAAATCCTGTGAGCACCAGTTAGATTTTTTGGGGAGCACAAAAATGTATTCTCATCGTCTGAAAATGAATCGACGAAAAATCAGCGAAAAGTCCACGTAAACAAAAATTACACGTTTAAAAAAAAATCATTTTAAAGTTTGTTTGACTGAAAAATAGCATTTGTTATTTTTAGTCGAATTTAAGAAACATTTAATGCAAAAACATGTTGAAAAATTGAAATTTTATTGCTGTGTAATTTATTTGAATTCATTTTTGGTCATAATGAGCAATTCAAGCATCTGACGTTTCTCTTGATAGTCGAAACTCCTTCATAAAAATTTGTGAGTCATTTTTAGTGACGTGGACAATGTCCGGTGATCATGGAATTCCTTATATGTAATAGCAATAATAATTATAATAATAGCAACAGTAATAGTAATAATAATAATTTGTGATAGATGAAAAATCAAGAATCGATTATCGATTTATTAAAAACTCGTTCAATAACAGTTTATTGACCGTTGATGTGACAGACTTAGCTTGAGGGTCACAACGGTACGACAATTTTCACTGCACACTCGTTTCTCATCATTATATCCAATAACAGTAAACTCTTCATCGATACCGAAGATCATCATCAATCCCGTTACCGTCGACTCTGAGACTCGATTCTTCAAATATCCTCGATATTTCGGGACAAACATATGCTGAGGTCACTGAGGTGAAATTTAGAAAGTTAACCGCGAAAGAGAATTCGAAATTTCCCATGATTCCCCGCTCCGTTGAAATCACATTTTCACCAGACACTTAATAATTATCAGGAATATTTATTCTCGATTTATCAGAAGAAATGGCATTGGGCAAGATAACAGCTCATCTCGCCAATCTTTAGGAAGACTTGTTTTATTTTGTTTGAAAATACTAACCTCAAAATGGCGTTCTAAGAAACGACGACATCTGGCGGATATTTTTAGAACCAAGCCTCTGAGGCCTCGTGATTGGTCGAGCCGCCATGCTGTCTTCGCGAGGACGCCATTTTGCGATGCACAATCGTTCGAGTTCGAAGTACAAGCTTTATAGATGCAATTTTGCGGTTATTTATCGATCGCCTGAAGCAGAAAGAGGCGATCGAGTATTTCAGCCACTTTTTTTATCCAACAGATTATGAAAAATCACAATTTTTTAGGTCCCATACATTTTTCACCACTCAAGACATCTTAAACAATTCAGTATTTTCCAATAGTATTGCAAGGCAAAAATTGAGAAAACTTTGAAAAAAGGTGGCTGGAATATCTGGATAAAATACGCCCTTTTGACAACAAACGATCGTTACATGATTTTTTTTTTCAATTAACGACGTCTATTACGACGTTTTATCGGCATCCTTTCGTACTCTTCTTTATCCAGTCTATCCTGAACCTGCTCTTCGTACGCCAATAATTGCTCGGCAATCTGTTCCTGATATTTCTCAATCCATTCCTCTGGTGTCAAAATACCGATGTCGGTGTCGATCGAGCGGGCTTTTCTTCCTGCCGAGCGTTTTTGAATGAGAGCCGATAACATAAGGGTCAAAGTTGGTATCGACATACCAAGTAGAAACATTGGATGAGTCATGTTTTTCATACCGTGCTTTTTGAAACCGCTGAAAAGTTCCCACCATATGCTCTTGTTCTCCTGATCCTTGCCCAATTTTCCGTAGAGCCAGGGTTTTATCTTACCGGTCTTGGCAATGTAATTGTAATAATGAGGATCGTACGATTGCGCGTAGAGCTGGGAATAGTAGATGTCCTTCTGGTTCACCGGAGGTTCATTTGATTCGAGGAACCATTTGCTGGCGTCCTCGTAGGGAATTGGAGGATTGCTGGGTGGTGATTTGCCAAAACCCGGTGGTTTCGTGTAGATGACTTCAACCGGTTGTTTCCAAGGACCTGGGGCAGATCCTGGTGGTGGCCTACCGTAAATTGGTCCTTTTGGTGGATAGGCCATTGGTCCCGCAGAGATACGCGATTGCAGCCAGGGATTACCACGTGGCCTCATGGGACCTCGATAAATATTGGGTCGTCTCATGACATTGCCAGCCCACAACCCATCGCGTCTTAATGGCAGACCATTTGGATTCCATCGCGGAGGATAATGCTGAAGTTGCTGCTGATAGGGACTTGGATACGAAGCAATCTGGCTCAGATCATTCGGTGATGTCATCGACGATAAATCAGCTGGAGGTGATGGTTTGACACTATCAATGTGTCTAGCAGAATCATGATTCGCCAAGATTACATTGGAATCTCGATTTATCTGCTGATCGGTCCTCCTGTCCATTTGATCATTGGTTAAGCCTAGACTCTGCTGATTGGCCCCTTGTGATTTTTTTTCACGCATCGCCAGATAATTCTGAAGTGCCAACTCGGATTCTTGGGGTGTTCGAGAATTGAGGAATTGATTGAGCGCCTGATCACGTTGGATCATTGACATTGAGCCCTGGGATTGGGACACGAGATTATCGGCGTGAGACGATTGGTCCGTGGGAAAGTAGGAGCTTGCGAAATTGCGAGACTGTTCCAAGGCTTCGGACAGTGATGGTAGGTCGATGATTTCCGGCGATTCAATCAGACCCTTCGATTCGGGAGTCTCGGACTCAGATTTGAGTTGGAACTTGGCTGATGACACTTTTGGGAAATCTTCCTCCATCGCTGGTGCCTCGAGGTAGTCAAAGATTTCCGGAGGGTTTTCATGTCTGGTGATGTTTTGATTGGCTCTAATAATCGGCGAATTTTCCTTGGGGATGAATTCTGATTCTTCTTTCTGTCTTGTAGCGTCGCTTGGGGAAGACACGTATTCGTCGGTTTGCAGCGGATCAATCGACGATGGTGCAAACCGATTTTTCGACAAGGTTCGTCCATCGGAAACCTCGAAACGCTGGATATCCTGATTAGTGTTGCTCCGGGAATATTGTGTCTCCTCGGCTTTGTAATCCGTGTTCTCCGTCAATGGACTACCTTCGTAGTTCAGCTGGGCTTTGCCAATGAGAATGCACGACGACAGTATGCACAGGGCGATAGTCGACCTCATTTTTCCTCTTTATTTTTCTACGAATAGATAAAGAAGGTGCACTTAGAAGTCGAGTCAAGTGCCAAGATTCCAAAAATTGTGTAGAAAAGGAGTTGCAATTGGTTTACAATTACAAAGATACAACTAAATTCAGTTAAATAAATTGGGGACCATTTTTTTAGGTAGTTTTTGAGGTAGGTGAGGGAAATCTGGATGAAAGCGTTCCTATTTGATGTAGAAAATAATCCATGAGTGACTTTAATGCAAAATAACGTGACTTTTGGGAGGGCAAACCCCACTTTTTAGATCTGAGCTCATTTTGATGGCTGAAATACGAATTTTTAGTTGTAAAATCGTGATCTCAAGATTGAAGCGGCAGTAAGAACTTAAATTTCATAAAGGAATGACTTTAATAAGTAGTTAATTTTTTCGCATTAAAAAAATCATTCTTAGAGATGATTTAGAATTAAGGTGTCACGATAAAGCCCAGCAAAATTGGGACAAACATTGCCAACCAACTCCAACAAAATATTTAACCCTCCGTCTGTACAATTAAATTTTGGGACACTGTAGTCTGGGTCGTTAAAGTCCAGGGAACTTTTTTTCTAAGAAAAACATGTTCAAAAAATCTGAAAAAACTCTCAATTACTTTAATAACATTTTATTCCATGATCCATTCATTTATTTGACCATTTATAGTAAAAAAAAAAAATTACAATTTTTCTAATTCCAGATATATTCGATTTGAAAATTTGGCTTGTACCTTAAAAGACCCAGTGTACAGACGGAGGGTTAAAGCTCCAAATGATGATGAATTAACCCGCCTATTACATGGAATCAATTGATTGACATCAAGGCAAAAAAAACAATATTAGGGACTTTTTAATTTCATTGAACATTTTTAAGGGGGCAACTTCTGGAAAGGAAACTTGTTCCCATTCAAAATTCAATGCATAAATATATAAATATCCATATATCATGTAGTTTTACATTGGTCAAGAGGTTTTGCATTGTTCAAAAAAATATTTTTTTAACTTTTGGTTCTTGGGCTAACATTGAAATGGACAGCATGAAAAAAAAATCCTTAAGGCGAGAGATTCTTATGTAAAACGCCAAATTAACGAACTCTGGAATGAACGAGAGGAGAAGAGAAGGGAGGAACATGGGAATAGAGGAAAAAGATTTAACGACGAAAAGATATAGAGAGATGGAATTTTGAAGCCCAGGAAGTCCAGCAATCGGTTGACCCGACGCAAAGCCTCAATCGCAATTTTATAACATGTTAAGAATAACATAGAAAGAAAGAAAGAAAGGAAGAAAAAAAAGAGCGAGAGATGCTTATTTTACGTTGGCACGCATTTGCGAAGAAGCAACAGTCAATGGACTTTCTAAAACCGTTATGTTTAATTATATGACGTCGGTGTTGAACTAAAATCGAGGCTTTCTTCGTTTCTTCCTATACTTCTCTCTCTCTCTTTTACAAAAAAACTTTTTTCACTCTGTGTCAATTTATTCACACGCATATGAGAATTTTTTTGGCTGTCGACGTTGAAAAAAAAATTTTTTTTTCCACGATTCCACGATCAAAAAAGGACACGCTAATCTCAAAATATGCGGGTATCGCGTGTGACCATCGATAATGAATTTCAGGAAACTCCTACGAATTTAAATGTCTGGAAATTTTTCGTCTCCTTTCGTCTTTTCGACGAAATGTCGAGCTCAAAATGTTACATCAAATTATGAATTTTACGAATTTTTTCATTGAATCATTGAAACATTATTAACATTATTTATAAACATTTTTAAAACATCTTTAAAAAAATTTTCCCCAAAATTCTCCCAAATGCAGATTAAAAAAATCGGTGCTGTTTATTGATAGATTTTTCCGAATTATGTACTTATTTGTGTATTTTTAAATGAAATATTCGGAGATTTTTTTCTGGATCAATATTATGGGGTGAAATATTAATATATTGTATAATATATCATTATAATATTATAATATATTATTATTAATATATTTTAATAGTTTATGATATTTTAATATTTTATAATTTTGAAAACTTCGTATTTTTACGTTTTATTTGTGGTTTGTGACTTTGGGACATTTTTTGAAAGATTTAATTTTCAAAAAGCCTTAAAACCGGATTTCTTTTTATGCTCAAACATTTGAGGCAAAAATATTTTTATTTTCTAGACAAAAGTAAAAACAAATGATTATATGCTAAAGATTATATGCTTGAGGCTTTCTGAAAATTAAATCTTTCAAAAAATGTCCCAAAGTCACAAACCACAAATAAAACGTAAAAATACGAATTTTTCAAAATTATAAAATATTAAAATATCATAAACTATTGAAATATATTATTAATAATATATTACAATATTATAATGACATATTATACAATATATTAATATTTCACCCCATAATATTGATCCAGCCAAAAATCTCCGAACATTTAATTTCAAAAAACACAAATAAATAATTCAGGAAAATCTATCAATAAACAGCACCGATTTTTTTTTATTAACGTCACTTAAGAACCGATTGCAAGCACTTCCAAAACTTTCGCATTATTATCAGTAGGCAAAAAATAGCAATAAAAATATTTGAATGAAAAAAATATTTGAAAAAAAAATTTGCTGAAGTTTGCCTCGCTTTAATGCAATAATTTTAATTATTAATTAATTAATAAAATAATAAATAATAATTTTTTAATAAAATTAATTCTTCCTGAGAATTTTTTTATAGTGAAAAATCTTTAAAATGTATTTTGGGCTCTTTAATCAGGATTTCGAATTTTTAAAGCATAGATCTCACTAAAAATAGAGAAATTATTTTTGTTGCAACGATGCAAACTTTGACGACATAAAAAAATTGACTTACCTTTTTTTAGATTAAAATTTAATAGTTTGGCAAGCACATAAACTGTATAGGCGCAATGTATGCTCGATTGTATCGCCGAATCAGTGATACGATTTTATCATTCGTCGCTTTAAACACTCCGAAGCGTATTTCAACAATGTATATCTATATATCCTTGCATTTATTTATAATAATAATGACGCAAGCCGGTTGTAAGGTCGATGCTCGATCTTGACTCTGGAGCGCGTCCATCGGAGATCGAGGTGCCAGAAACACTGGAATATCGTTGCTCAAAAAGCGATCCAAGGGATAGCGAGCCACGACGAGTCCATTCACCGCGTAAAATCCCTACTTTATTCAAAAGCATCTCCGCACGGCGATGAGAAAATACCGGCAAACCACACCTTTTCGCACACACGCATTTTGGCCCTCATATGTGCTATTCTGTATGCTACATTCCTCTGTATTTTCATTATTCAACCAAATTTTAAAAAAATTATGAAATTTTTCCTACACTGAGAGAAAAAATTACTAGAACCAATGAAATAAAGTTTTGAAGGCAAAAAATCATTTTTTTCATTATTTGCCAAAACATATTAGATTGGTTCCCTTATATATTTACTTGGTTCATTTTTTTCAGTCAATTCCATAAATTTCTGTTTCAATAAACGAATTTACTTGAATCTAACAATATGTTATCAATTATATGTTATATGTTGTTTGAATCAGGAACACATTTTATCATTCAAATATGCACGTCTTTTAATACAGGAAGCACTGAGAAAAAAAATTTGTTGAATCAACAAATTAATTAGTCCAATCAACAGGAAAAATGATTGATTCAATCAAATGCGTGTTTATTAATTATTGCTAAACATTTTATAAAAAATATATTATAGCCCTTGCCAAATAATTTAATATCCATAGTTTAGTGACCCCAAAAAGAGATAAATAGAAAAAAAAAGACAAATCTGCGCCAATTCTCCGATCTAATTTCTCTGTCCGACCGAGATTCGAACCCTCGATCCTACCTACCATCATACCTATCCTACCTAACTACCTAACACGCTACCTATTCCGCTATCGACTACTACTATGCACTTGAAAAAATTTAGGAGTTATGAAGATTCGAATATGAGAAAACATTTGAAATACCAGTTTGTTAATTTTTAACAATTTATGTATACTATTAAAGTATAATATAGAAATGATAGTTCTTTGCTTGAAGGAAATAAAAATTGAATCATTCCAAACAAATATTCGATTGGAATAAAATAATGTGTTCCTTATTTTACTACAGCTTCTTTTAAAATAATCACAATCAAATTTATATCTAATAAATATTGAAAATACTACAGAAATATTTTTAGAAGTAAAATAATGATGAATTTATTGCAAAGAAATCATTTTGTTGGAAAAAAATAATTTGATATTGATGTCGTTTTTCAGATTCAGATAATCTCATGTTTATGATGCAATAAATCTAATCAATCCAATGAATGCAAATTTATTAAAATCTATTTAAATAAAGATATTTTTAGAAGTAAAATAATGATGAATTTATTGCAAAGGAATAATTTTGTTCGAAAAAAATAATTTCGTATTGAAGTCATTTTTTAGATCCAAATAATCTCATGTTTATGATTCCATAAATAATTTTCTTCGAAAAAAATAATTTTGTATTGAAGTCGTTTAAATTGTTTGTAAAATGTAAAATATTTTACAGTAAAATAAACCTTCGATTTATCACTGAAAAATATATTTATAGAGCTTGTGTAAAAATTTGGAAAACATTGTCGGATTGACATTAAATTTCCTGAGTATATACTTAAAAATATGTACGTTACGAAAATGAAATTTGAAAAATCGATTTTTTGAAAATCCTGACTGCGTGTAACCCCTTAATTGAAGGACGATTTTCTCATGGATATCGGTGAGAGAAACTTGCGATTAAAATAGAGTTTTGTGGAAAAGAAGAAAAAAAAAATTCTTCTCTTTCGAGAAGAATTTTTATGGGCTCGAATTTTGAGGATGATGAAATTAATGGCCATCGATCAAGGATTTTATTTACTTGGCGCGGATTTTTTCTCTCTCTTTCTAGTCTGAAATTCTGGGCGATTCCATTCCGGCGATATCGCTCTTTCGAGGAAACTTTGGGAAAAAAATTATTTTGATCAATGCCAGAGTATTGAAAATGTACCAAAATATCAAAAAACTAATTGGCAGATAAATCTCAAGAGGAAAAATATTTTTCACAATTTCTTCGAGACTCGACGACAACACTTTAAAAAATGTAAAATAATTTGTAAAAAATATTTTCAAATAATTCCAGAATCTTTGAAATAATATAAATTAAACATTTAAAAATATTAAAATTTATATTTCATATTTAAATTTATATTTTAAATAATATAAATTTTTAATAATTAAATAGTTCCAGAAAATGTTAAAAATGCCCTGAAAAACGGCTGGAGAATGTCCCATACGTTTTTATGCCTGTGTGTGAAAAACCCACATAAAAATTCACATCTCTCTCTCTCTCTTATTTTTGACATTTTTTTATCTCTGGGCGGGGAAAAACCCAGAAGAACACAAATTGGCGCTCGAGACGAAACGAAGAGACTACTTCTTGGCGTATTAATAAAAAAAATTCCCATTTTTCTTCTTTCCCATATTCAAAATACATCCAAGTTTATCGCGATGAAATCCTTCAATGTCATACTTTTATTACACTCTTCAACTTGTGAGAAAGTGTCTTCGATCGAGAATCGACTCTGATATATCGACAAATATGGGCACAAAATTAAGAGAAAAAAAATAAGCAAATGTAACGAAAATTGAGAATCCGTTTATCTCTGATTAAAATGTGTTCTTGTCGTCAGTTTGATCGCAGGACATTGAACTTTCGGGGAGAGGAAAGCTATAAATTTCTTTGAGGATAAATATACATTTAGAAACGAAGATTTGTCTCTGAAAGATTCTACGCAATTGCTTCGAAAATTAATGGATATTTTTACGACGAAATCAATGTAAAGCCAATGTGAAAGAAAAAACAACATTTTTGTTTAAGTATTCTGGAATTTGCTCCAAACATTTTTCTCTATTTTGAGACATTTTCACTATTTACTGTCAAATGAAAATTGAGGCAAATATTTGAAATATAATTTTTGTGGCTTTTTCAATATTCAAAGTTCAATATTCAAATTGGAACATCCATTCTTTAATTAAAAAAAAAACAACAACAAATTTTGTTTAACGTAAGTATTCTGGAATTTGCTCCAAACATTTTTCTCTATTTTTAGTAATTTTCATCCATTTTTTAATTTAAAAAAAAATTGTTTAAGTATTCTGGAATTTGATCTGAAGATTTTTCTCTATTTTTAGTAATTTTCACTATTTTCTGTCAAATCAAAATCGAGCCAAATATTTAAAATGCAATTTTTGTGGCTTTTTCAATATATTTAAAGTTCAATATTCAAATTGGAACATCCATTCGTTAATAGAAAAAAAAAACAACAACAAATTTTGTTCAACGTAAGTATTCTGGAATTTGCTCCAAACATTTTTCTCTATTTTTAGTAATTTTCACTAATTGCTGTCAAATGAAAATCGAGCCAAATATTTGAAATGCAATTTTTGTGGCTTTTTCAATATTTAAAGTTCAATATTCAAATTGGAACATCCATTCTTTAATTTAAATTGAAAAACGAAAATTTTTGATTAAGTATTCTGGAATTTGCTCCAAACATTTATCTCTATTGTTAGTAATTTTCACTAATTGCTGTCAAATGAAAATCGAGCCAAATATTGAAAATGTAATTTTTGTGGCTTTTTCAATATTTAAAGTTCAATACTCAAATGGGAACATCCATTTTTTAATTAAAAAACAGATTTTTTTGTTTAAGTATTCTGGAATTGGCTTCAAACTTTTTTTTCTATTTTTTAGTAATTTTCACTATTTACTGTCATATGAAAATCGAGCCAAATATTTGGAATGCAATTTTTGTGGCTTTTTCACTATTTAAAGTTCAATATTCAAATTGGAACATCCATTCTTTAATTTAAAAAAAAAAATTTTTTGTTTAAGTATTCTGGAATTTGCTCCAAACATTTTTCTCCATTTTTAGAAATTTCCACTATTTACTGTCAAATAAAAATTAAGGCAAATATTGGAAATGCAATTTTTGTAGTTTTTTCAATATTTAAAGTTCAATATTCAAATGGGACCATCCACTTTTTAATTTAAAGAAAAGAAAAAAATCATGACTAAAGGCTAAAAAAAGTGGGTCATCAATTTTGATCGTTTGCCCACGAAATAGTTATAAATAATCATACCAAAAAATATTAGAATTCATGATTTATGATGGTCCATTATTTCCCCGTGGAATAATCTCCAATGTTTTTTTTTTCATTCAGAGAGACCACCCATTGCGTATAAAGATACAAAAAAAATATATTTGAAAAAATAGAAATTCAAATTTCGCGGTGTAATTCGGGACGCGTCCATAAAAAGTATTACAATCTCTTCAATGATGAATCTTGATGGAAACCCACGCGTGTATTCTCTTCTGGGAATCCAAAATTTTCGCCAATTTCAAATCTCACCGACATAATTATTAAGAGACTTGACCTTAGCCCACGAAAATGCAAGAAAAAAACAATGGATTCGTCGAAAAAGCGTGGATTTATATTTATCATATTTATAATCTACACCCACTTGGACTCTTCGCGGTTTGAACTACCGAGAATTAAGTAATTCACGAAATTTTCTGGCATACGTCGATTTTATATGACTCACTCTACGAATTATCAGCCTTTAAATTATTTTTATTTTCATTCTTATAAGTTGTTGTTATTATTTTAATTAATTCCTGCGATTTTGACATTACCGTTGATTTTTGCATATTTTTTAAACAATTTTTGTTGTCGGGAAAAATGTTAAATGCAATTAGGAAAAGGTTTTATTGTTAAATTTTTTTTTTTAATTAATATTTTTCATTTATTTAGACATTATATAATAATTATATCATATTATGTCTATAATTATTATATAATAAGTAGATAAATGAAAAATAGATGAAGATTATTAATTTAAAAAAAAATTAAACAATCAAACTTTTTCCTAATTGTATTTAACATTTTTCCCGCCAACAAAATTTATTCTAAAAATTTGCAAAAATCAACGGTAACGTCAAAGTCGCAGGAATTAATTAAAATAGTAACAATAACTTATAAGAATGAAAATAAAAATAATTTAAATTATTATAATAATATAATTATATCATATATAGCATATAAAATATTATTATATTAATATATTCTCATTATTCAAATATCAGGAATTTGTTCGCTCAATTATTTTACGTCAGAAAACATTGCTGAAACACGTTAATGGAATTTGCACCGATGTAAAATTCAAGCATTAAGGGAGGAATCTGAATTAATTAGAACCTTACAAAAAATTAATTTTCGCATTTTTTTTCTCAACGCCAATAAAGAAGAATCTCATAGAAATTTTTGGGTTGTTTTATTACCCATTTTATAATTACTGAAAGAAATTGGTAAAACTAAAATATGTTTTTAATAAAAAATAATCTGAAACAAAAAAAAACCAATTTCTCTGAATTTTATATAATTATTTTACTTTTCAACGAATGAGATTGAATTTGGGAAAAAAATAATTCTAAAACGTCTGTAAACGACGAGGTAACATTTTTATTGAAAACATCGTAACTTTTTTCAAATTCTCATGATTTTTTACAAATTCCAAAATTGGCTAAGACAGATAACTAAAAAAAATATACCCTTTGCATTTTATAATTTTTTGTATTGAAAAAAATTATTCTGTTACGTCTGAAAATGTAATACAATTATCCAAAAATTTCGGTATGAATGATTTTTATTGGAGCTCAAAAAAATCACAAAAATTCAACTTTTTTTCAGCGTTCCAATTTTGCATTTCAAATATTCGGCTCAATTTTCATTTGACCGTAAATAGTGAAAATTACTAAAAATAGAGAAACCTTAAGAAACCTTTAAAAAAATTCAATTTTCGCTTTTTTTTTTCTTCAAGCCAATAAAGAAGAAGATCATCGAAATTTTTGGGTTGTTTTATTATCCATTTTACACTAACTGAAAGAATTATGTAAAACGAAAATATTTTTTTAATCCAAAATAATCTAAAACAAAAAAGCCAATTTCTCTGAATTTGATATAATTCTTTTACTTTTCAACGTACGAGATAGAATTTGGGAAAAAATGTATTAAAAAACGTCTCTAAACAATGAGGTAAAATTTTTATAGAAAAAATCGAAACTTTTTTCAAATTCCCATGATTTTTGACAAATTCAAAAATTGGTCCAAGTTCCCATAGATAATAATTATACAAAAAATTAATTTCTTTTTGTGACAGACTAAAAAAATTACACCCTTTGCATTTTATAATTTTATGTGTGCAAAATCAATACTTATTAAACAAAAATTAATACGTCTGAAAATGTAATAAAATGACCCCTACAATTTCGGTATGAATGTTTTTTATTGGAGCTCAAAAAAAAATCACAACAATTCAACTTTTTTTCAGCGGTCTATTTTTGGGTCCCCATTTAAATAATTCAAAAAAAATCGAATTTCCTCCATACAGGCAAATTAATGTTTTTAGCTTTGTAAACAATTTGTGACCACGAGAGGACCAGATTCGCGATTATGATCCGACGAATCGGTCATATCTATACCTATGAACCCGATTAAACGAAGTAAGTACATTATATAATAATTGTACATTACTTTGGGAGTGCTTGAGCTCATGACGATTCGTGAGACAAGTCTCGGACTCACAATCAGTCGTCACTCGGATACGGTGGGATCTTAAACCTTGACGATATGGAGCAAAATCGTGTGAATCGCTCAATTATTTACGATCCGGATCAAATTTTTTATCAGTGAGTATAATAATCCTTTAAAAAAAATCAGCGAAACAAAATAAACCGGGCATTTAAAAAAACCTCAAAATATCGGCTTAAAAAAAAAATTAATTAAAAAAAGAGTGAGCGGTATTTTTGTGGATTTTCAAAGGAATTTTTTAAACAACGAAATAAAAAAAAATATAAAAAAACTTGAAGTTGAAAAAACAGTTTTCCAATTTAAGATTTTTAAAATCTCATAAAATGGAATTTTTAATATTTTGCAAAAAAATTTATTACAAAGAGTTGACTCTATTTTTTCAAACAATCAATATTGAGTGTGATTTTTTTTTTCGAATCTATGAAAATATAAATTCCCAAAAAATCAATTTTCCCTTAAATTCTATAAATATTTATGAATTGATATTAAAAATTATATGATTTTTAAGCATGATATAATAATAATAATTTATTAAAAAGTTTTATTAATAATTTTTAATTTGTTTATTACTTTATTTTTTGTTTTTAATATTCAGTATAGGTTTAAGTATAGGAAAAAAACCATGGTTATGGTTGTTAGCTTCATTATTCGTGAGTTGCGTCTGCGGACCGGGAATGTTACTTTGGCGCGAAGAAATCGACGACGTCGAATTATTCATACCGAAGGATTCGATCGTACGATTTGACGCTGCCTGGGTCAAGAAACACTTCAGGGACGATATGAGATACGAGAATATTATCGTCACTGCGCCTAACGTGCTCGAACCGGAAGTTCTCCAAAAGGCAGAGATTTTTTTATTATTTTTTTCAAAATATCTGAATTAATTTTTTTTTCCATTTTCCTGATTCGGAGTTTCGATTATTATTTATCTTATGCGTGCTGATTAATTTCATTTTTTTAACTTACAAAAATCAAGCGGAAATGGCATTTTTTTTTAGTTTCATGTGGAAAAATATTTCATTTCAGCTCATGACAATTTTTCATATCTAATTATAATTCGGGGTGGATAAGTTTCGCCACTAATAAGAGGATTACGTAAATTGTGTTTGTCATCAATTTATGGAAATTCTGAAGATTTTTGAATTTTAGATATCGGAGATCGAAGAGAGGATCAAAGGTATTGTCGTGAATAATGACACGTGGCAAGACGTGTGCGCGGGGTGAGACTCTGAGAACTATTTTTTTGCTATCAATTTTATTTTATTTTATTTTTTTATTATTTTCAATTTTTTAATTTTTTTTCAATTTTTCAACTGTTTAATTTTTTTTTTATTGATGAAGCTTTTAATTATCAAACGTTGAAATTAATTTTTTTTCAATTCATGCATTTTTTTTATTCTAAAAACTTTTAGTTTTTAATTTTAATCTTTAGTTTTTATTTTTAATTTGAATATTTAATTTTTAATTTTTAATTTTTAATTTTTTATTTTCAATTTTTAATTTTTTAAATTGAAAATTAATTTTATTAATTATTAATTTTTTAAATTTTTAATTTTCTCAATTTTTATCACAGATATTTAACCTGGTTTCAAGACCACACTCTGTCGATGAGCGACGAAGACATGGAATTTGCTACTGGAATAGTAAAAGATCTCAATAGTACGTTTCTTGACGACGGATGCATATATCAGTCGTTATTAAAATTATGGAAAAACAAGGACTCGAAAAATATCGGTAAATTAACAAAGAAACAAATCCTCGATGACGTTTCTCGTGCCTTGGGTGATACGTAAGTCGATTATCCTATTCCCACGCTTTTTCAGATTTTACTCTCTGATAGAGCTAAAGAAGAGTTATAGTTTTTTGAAAAACTATTATTTTCTTCAATAAAATTACATTTTTTTAAATTCATTCAATTAATCCCATGAGGAATATTGATAGTCAGTGTTAGAAAATCAAATCATCAGCCCAAATCCCCCTATTTTTTATATTGCCCATTTATTTGCCCTCGCCCATTTAATATGGACGATCCATATTAAATGGGCGAGGTCAATTTCCCTATTTAAAACAAAAATAAATAAAAATAAATCGTTTTCGCGAAAAAAGTTTTAAAAAATTTACCTAAGGAGTCTCAAGTCTCCTCTTGAGACAGTTTACATTTTCAATAACCATTAACTCTTATTTATAAATTGAAATAGTTTCCATTAACCATTGAATGTTAATGGTTAATGGAAGTTATTTCCATTAACCATTCAATGTTAATAGTTAATGGGAGTTATTTCGATTAACCATTAATATATAAGAGTTAATGTTTAATGAAAATTATCTCCATTAACCATTTAACGTTAATAGTTAATTAAAATAATTTCCATTAACCATTTAATGTTATTGGTGAATGAAAATGATTACAATCAACCATTATGCTAATGGTTAATATTTCTCGAACCGGAAGTTCTCCAAAAGATAGACATTTTTTTATGATTTTTTTCAAAATATCTGAATTAATTTTTTTTCCATTTTCCTGATTATTTCCTGATTATTAATGGCAATTATTGCCATTAACCATTGACATTGAATTTAATTAAAATGGTAGTAATCGGTTGGTTTTATTCTGGGTCAAAATGACCCCACGGTACTAACCAGTGATCGGCACAAAAAAAATTTTAGAATTTTAATTAATCGTTATTTACAAAATTAATATTATCATCCATTATTTTTTTTACGTATTTCGATAATCAGTAATTCAAAGACCAATACTACAAATTATTTGGATATTGAATATGTATATTCTTTGAATTTTTCATTATTAGAAAAATTAGTAATCGTATTTTTTTAAAATACTTATCATTAAATTATTTAGTAATTGAAATATTTTAATTATTAATTATTAGAATAATTTATAACTGAATTATGTCAAATATTTATTATTTGAATAATTAGTAATGTATATATATAAATTACTTATTACTCAAGTAATTAGTAATTGAACTATTTCAATTACCAATTATTTGAATAATAATTTAGATATATAAATTACTAATTCATTATAAATTCCTTCTCAATTTAAGTACAACTTGATTAAAAATAATTTTAGATGTTATTGGAGTGAACTTGTACAAAAGTTGGAGTATATTTTATGTACAAGTTTGCACTGGCTATCAGGGTCCTGCTTAACTTCACTAATCAAATTTACAAGCATAAATATGCATTATCAAATTATTAATAATTGCAAGGAATAATTAACTAATTTCATAAAAAATTAGTAAGTAGAGTACTTAAGTATTTAATTACTTGGATAATTAATAATTAGAAGGAACAATTACCTAATTCACTTGATCTAATTATTTGATCTAAATTACAAGTTATAGGTTTATTGGACAATAATCGACCATGAATTATCGAATTTTCGAATATTAGAAATACCTTACGGCCTAATTACTGAGTTCCTTAATAATGAGTAATATTTATTGGAACAATTATAAAATTTTCCAACACAGAGTAATTAGCGGTAATTAAATTGACGAAAATATCGATTTTGCCGATCACTGGTACTAACCGAGGTTATGTTCGTTACTTGTAGCCGCAGTGGTTTCGTTATGGGTTAAAATGACCGAATGCTACTAACTGGTACTAATTGAAAATAACTTCCATTAATCATTAACATTAAGTGATTAATGGAAATTATTTTCATTAACCATCAACACGTAATCGTTAATGGAGATAATTTTCATTAACCATTAACTCTTATTGATGATTACAAATAACTTCCATTAATCATTAACATTTATTGATTAATGGAAATTATTTTCATTAACCATCAACACGTAATGGTTGATGGAGATAATTTTCATTCACCATTAACTCTTATTGATAATTAAAAATAACTTCCATTAATCATCAACATTTATTGATTAATGGAAATTATTTTCGTTAACCATCAACACGTAATGGTTGATGCAGATAATTTTCATTAACCATTAACTCTTATTGATAATTGAAAATAACTTTCATTAATGATTAACATTCAATGGTTAATGGAAATCATTTCCATTAGCCATTAAATTTTAATGGTTATTGAAAATAATTTTCATTAGCCATTAAATTTTAATGGTTATTGAAAATAATTTCCATTAACCATTAAATGTTAATGGTTAATGAAAATAATTCCCATTGACAATTAACATCTAATGGTTAATGGAAATTATTTCCATTAGCCATTAAAAAAGCAATGATAAATTTTTTTTTTAAACTTTTCATTAACTTTTTCATTAAAAATTTCGCAACCCTGATCCTACATTTCTTCTCAATTATCGAAACATTTTTCTTCCCTCCTCATTTTCGGCAAATCCAGCGATTCAAACAACAATCTATTGATGGACATCGAGCCTCTGCTGGCAAATGTTCGTTACGACGTAAACGGAAGTGTCATCGGAGCGGAAGCCACGATATTAAATTGGATAATGAAGCGTTCGAACGTGAATCTGCCGGATTGGGAGCTCAAGTTCATCGACACGGTCTTGAACTCGAGCATGACAATGACAAACGGAATGAATATCTACGCCGTTGCATCTCGAAGTTTCCAGGACTTTTTGCATCAAGTATTGCGTAACAACATCACAATATTGTTCTGCGGTTTGTCGCTCATCGCGATCTACGTGATGGCGATGATCGGACGTTGCAACGTCGTTCAGCAGAGAATATATTTGTCATTGATGGGAGTCTCTGTCGTCGGACAGTCGATATTATCGGCCTACGGTGTTTCCTATTATTTGGGCTATTTTTACGGTCCGATACATCCGATACTGCCATTTTTGTTGCTCGGAATCGGGGTCGATGATATGTTCGTCGTTATTCAGAGCCTCGAGAATTTGTCAGTGGCGCCGCCATTGTCTTGCGACGGTGGCGTCAAGAACGACGACGCTGAGGACATTCCACGAAGAATCGCGAGGGCACTCCGTCAATCCGGAATGTCGATAACGATAACATCGATAACGAATATTGTCGCTTTTGCCATTGGTGTGACAACTGTGATGCCTTTTCTCGAATCTTTTTGCGTTTTTGCCAGTCTCGGCATAACCTTTCTCTACATATTCGAGATCATGTTCTTCGTCAGTTGTCTCGTTCTCGATGAGCGTCGTTTGAAACTCGTCAAGGACGGTTGTCTCTGTCGTCGAAAATCTCACTGGATACCAAATGATTGCAGTCAGCGTAACATTCAAAGAGTTATTTTCGAAAAATTCATCGGTCCAATCGTCATGCGAGGAGGAGTCAAAGTGGCCATCCTCTCGGTGACCCTCTTCTTCCTCGTCACCAATTTGTGGGGCATCTTTCAGCTGGAACAAAATTTTGATCCAATTTGGTACATCAATCAGGACTCTTATCCAATAAGATTCAACGACAAGCTCGGCGAGTATTTTCCAAAATATGGAAAAAGAGCATCGGTCTATCTCTCCGGAGTGGATTATTATGAGGATCGTGATGCTTTGGAGAAACTCGTTGGTACGATCAGCGACAATCCTTACGTTAATAATCGTACTCTTGATCCTTGGTTCACCGCTTACAAAGCTTGGTTGGAAAAATCCGGTCATGGTAATTTTTATAATTTTTTTGGATTAATATTATTTCTTGATTACTTTCCTATTTATTTTTCTTATTGCTTGGAGATACTTGGTGAGAATTTAAGAATTTAAAAAGACTTCAGGGTTTAAGAGTTTTTTTCTATTTTTTTATGGAGGTGTTTTAGTGGCGAAATTTAGATTTTTTGAGAATTCCAAAAAACTTGGAATTAAAAAAATGGTAAAATTTATTATTTTTATTGATGTTATTGTTGTTTTTACGTTTTGACTAATATTATTGAAATTTCGTTGTTTCCAATAAGTCGTAGAAAACAAGGATGAATATTATGGTTATTTGTCGGAATATCTGTTGTTAACGAAGGAGGGACAATCGTATATTCAAGACATGAAATTCGACAAAGTACCAGCTGGCGATTATAACGTGACGGTAAATTTTTGAAAAACTTCATTGGTAGTTTTTGATCAAAATTTCATGGAAGATTGTCATATTTGTATGAATTTTTTTTCGAGTAGATCTCCAAGATACAAATTCAGCATATTCCGATAAATACGACGACCGATCAAGTCAAGGCAATGCATTCACTAAGAGAGACACTAAAGGCTGTAAATTTTTCTCAAGGAATTGAACACATTGCGATTTATTCCCACGATTATGTGTCCTGGACGGCGAATAAGGTTGGCATACACTTTTTATTTTTATTTTATTTTTATTTTATTTTTATTTTATTTTTATTTTATTTTTATTTTATTTTTATTTTATTTTTATTTTATTTTTATTTTATTTTTATTTTATTTTTATTTTATTTTTATTTTATTTTTATTTTATTTTTATTTTATTTTTATTTTATTTTTATTTTATTTTTATTTTATTTTTATTTTATTTTTATTTTATTTTTATTTTATTTTTATTTTATTTTTATTTTATTTTGGAGTAAAAACGAAAAAAAATCAGGATACCAAAAAATCTACGAATTTTTCAAATATCACGATTGAAGGGAAAATAAGTATCTGCTTTGGATAACCAGAAACTGAGGATATAAAGTCGTTGATTTTTTTTACACGTATATGATTCTTTAAAAAGCCGCCATATCATGCTTGGCAAAGTTTCAAGGTCATCCACCAACTACTTTCATGAATATATTAACTTCGAAAAATTTCCTGATGGATTCTTTCTTATAAAACATTGCACGAGGCTCGATGAGAGAAATAAAATTAAAAAAATGTGCCGATTTTTTTCGTCAGAATATCCATTTTTTTTCAAACTTCAAATTCCAAGTGTCACTTCCTTTTTTAGGAGGGAAATATTGCATCTGCATTTGTTAAGATTGGAAAATGCAAAAATTCAATTTTTAAATTGAAATTTTTTCATCATTTTTTTATTATTGAACGTTTTGAATTTTCCAATGGGATTGCCCTAAACCTTCAGAGCAAAATTATTAACCTTTGACCTTTTTATTTTGGGGCAAAAATAATTTTAGACGAATTTTGTAGGTAATCGGCGAGGAACTTATTCGAAACTTGAGCCTAGAGATTGTGGCAGTTGGATTTGTGACGACTATAATATTGAGAAATATTCTAGCTTCGATATGGGTCATATGCTGTGTTTTATTCACCCTGATCGATCTACTCGGTTCCATGCATTATCTCGGTTTGACAATTGAGATCTCGTCGAGTATCATGATTTTATTGTGCGCCGGATTGGCCGTCGATTATTCAGCTCATATTGGACTCGAATTCACTCGAGCCACGGGTACTAAAAACGGTATTTACATTTTTTTATTAAATTTTTAATTTTAGTTCTTTTTAATTTGTATTTTTTTATTTTTTGAAATATTTTATTTTTTTATTTATTTCTCAATTTTTCATTAGTTATTTTCAACTTTAATTAAATCTCCAACTCAAGACAATTAAAAATCTCGTGCTACATTTGCAGGATATTTTTTTTCTTCGTCCATTTTTAATTTCTAATTTTTTTTCAATTTGTACTTTTCATTATTTCAAATATTTCATTTTTTATTTATTTTTCATTCGTTATTTTCAACTTTAATTCAATCTCCAACTCAAGAGAATTTAATTTGTGATATATAAATAGTAAAAATCTCGTGCTACATTTGCACGATATTTTTTTTCTTCGTCCATTTTTAATTTTTAATTTTTTTTTTCAATTTGTACTTTTTATTTTTTCAAATATTTCATTTTTTATTTATTTTTCATTCGTTATTTTTACTTTAATTAAATCTCCAACTCAAGACAATTTAATTTGTGAGATATTAGTAGTAAAAACCTCGTGCTATATTTGCAGAATATTTTTTTTCATCGTCCATTTTTAATTTCTAATTTTTTTTTTCAATTTGTACTCTTCATTATTTCAAATATTTCATTTTTTATTTATTTTTCATTCGTTATTTTCAACTTTAATTCAATCTCCAACTCAAGAGAATTTAATTTGTGATATATAAATAGTAAAAATCTCGTGCTACATTTGCAGGATATTTTTTTTCTTCGTCCATTTTTAATTTCTGATTTTTTTTTCAATTTCCACTTTCTATTTTTTCAAATATTTAATTTTTTATTTAATTTTCATTCGTTATTTTTACTTTAATTAAATCTCCAACTCAAGACAATTTAATTTGTGAGATATAAGTAGTAAAAACCTCGTGCTACATTTGCAGGATATTTTTTTTCATCGTCCATTTTTAATTTCTAATTTTTTTTTCAATTTGTACTTTTCATTATTTCAAATATTTCATTTTTTATTTATTTTTCATTCGTTATTTTCAACTTTAATTCAATCTCCAACTCAAGAGAATTTAATTTGTGATATATAAATAGTAAAAATCTCGTGCTACATTTGCAGGATATTTTTTTTCTTCGTCCATTTTTAATTTCTAATTTTTTTTTCAATTTGCACTTTCTATTTTTTCAAATATTTAATTTTTTATTTAATTTTCATTCGTTATTTTTACTTTAATTAAATCTCCAACTCAAGACAATTTAATTTGTGAGATATAAGTAGTAAAAATCTCGTGCTACATTTGCAGGATATTTTTTTTCTTCGTCCATTTTTAATTTTTTTTCAATTTGTATTTTTCATTATTTCAAATATTTCATTTTTTATTTATTTTTCATTCGTTATTTTCAACTTTAATTCAATCTCCAACTGAAGAGAATTAAATTTGTGATATATAAATAGTAAAAATCTCGTGCTACATTTGCAGGATATTTTTTTTCTTCGTCCATTTTTAATTTCTAATTTTTTTTTCAATTTGTCCTTTTCATTATTTCAAATATTTCATTTTTTATTTATTTTTCATTCGTTATTTTCAACTTTAATTCAATCTCCAACTCAAGAGAATTAAATTTGTGATAGATAAATAGTAAAAATCTCGTGCTACATTTGCAGGATATTTTTTTTCTTCGTCCATTTTTAATTTCTATTTTTTTTTTTCAATTTGCACTTTCTATTTTTTAAAATATTTAATTTTTTATTTAATTTTCATTCGTTATTTATACTTTAATTAAATCTCCAACTCAAGAGAATTAAATTTGTGATATATAAATATTAAAAATCTCGTTCTAAATTTGCAGGATTTTTTTTCTTTTTCCAAGCTCGAAATGCCTTTTTTATGGAAAATTATATGCAGACGAATTTTTACAGAACGCGCAATTTCCACGCTTGGATTAATTGGGCCAGCTGTATTCAACGGTGGATTGAGTACTTTTTTGGCTTTCGTCCTTTTGGGAGCCAGCGATGCTTATTTGTTCAGTACTTTTTTCAAGGTTCGTTTTTCTCGATGAAAACCAATTTTCTTCCGCAATTCATCAAAGATTTTTCCCATTCATTTTATATGTATAAAATAATTTTATACTTTTTTCAACATCAGTTGTTCACCGCCGTTGTCGTTTTTGGGCTATTTCACGGACTACTATTTTTGCCGGTCATTCTGAGCCTTTTTGGCCCAAACGAGAAGAAAACGATGACCGGTGACGAGAAGACGAGCAATAATTGTAATGGAGAGCTAAATGGTTTTACGACGATTCATTTACCTCCAATATGCCAAGGTAAGAAACTTAAAAGGAAAAAAAAATGCTAAAAAAGGTTTAATTTAGCAAAAATTTTAAAAATCGATTTTTAAAGAATATAAGAGTCAAACCTGAAATTAAAAAAATGTCTTAATTTGCCAACATTTTTTCAATATTCTGAAAATATGTTTTCAATAATGTGTGGCAGCAAATATTGAGGAAATATTTGTGCAGAAACATTCCCAATACCCAAAATTTAAAAATACATAAATCAAAATATTAAGTAGAGGCGTAAAATTATTTCAGGTCTAGTCGTCAAATCGACATCGACGGATTCACCAAGACTGCCTAAATAAAATTATCTAGGAATCGATAGAAGAATATTCGAGGATGATTTCGTCGCCAAGGAAAAACTTTGTAACGCAATATTAGCTTTGAATTGAGCTTATAATTTTTTTTCCTTTTTTTTTATCTTTTCCCATTTAAAATACATGAAAAACGAAATATTACTTTTTTCTCCTCGTCTTAACTTGAACCCATTCATCGTTATTCGTGTCCATATTTTTGTCATCGTCACTGTCGGAGCTCGTGTCGTCGTTATTTTGCGAGGAATTTGCGATTCTTTCCCTCACGGGTTCAACGGTCGTGATCCAAGGCTGAAGGGGCGGAAGTTTCGAAATTTCTTGGCTCGCCGTAATTTCATTGCCTTCGCAACAATATTGATAAAAACGTAATAATTCGGTGGCTACTTGCATCGCGCTGTTGTCCTCCAATTCCGTGTTAAAATTTACATCCATGTAATCTTCCAACTCTGCCGCTATTTCGTCGTTTTCCAATTTATCTGTAATAAAATATTACATTAAAATTTCCATCACAGTGACAAAACGTTGAAAGCAGAGTTGGGCAGTATCAATTACATTTTCAATTAAATTACACACGGGTCGTTCCATCCCAAATCGGACAGTTTGAAAAACTTGTTTTTTTTTATTTCCTCAATTTTTTTACATTTTTTAGTAACCATCAAAAGACGCTTTTTGTTGAATTTGGAGATTTTTTTGATTACCCGTTCAAAAGATATTAAATTAACAAAAAAACCGTTTTTTTTTGGTATTTTGGTCATAACTTCTTTGATAATGATCCAAATTAAAAGTTTTTCTTTCCAAATTTTTGTTTTTTTATGACCTTTTCAGAAAAAAAATACAGCAAAAATATTCGACGGATTTTTGAATGAGTTTTTTGAGTTTTAAACTTTAAATCGCGTTTTTAAAAGTGAATTTTTTATTTTTTAAAAAATTTTTTGCTTTAAACATCTATCTATTCAACAATTTTTAAGGCTAGTCCTATCGTGGAATTTCCATAACTGCTATTTTTTTCGATTTTTGAAAATTAATTTTTTTTTTAATAAATTATTATAAATACCAATTTTTGTTACCAATTTTTGTTACAAAAAACTCATTCAAAAACGCGTCGAATATATTTGTTGTCTTTTTTTCTGAAAAGGCCATAAATAAACAAAAATTTTGAAAAAAAAACTTTCAATTTGGACCATTATTAAAGAAATGATGACCAAAATACCAAAAAAAGAGCGGTTTTTTTGTTAATTTAATATCTTTTCAACGGGTAATCAAAAAAATCTCAAAATTTAACAGGAAGGGTCTTTTGATGGGTACTAAGAAATACAATAAAAAAGCTCATATTTTTATGTAGGTGTTGCGTTAAAATTGCGTTTGCAGCGCTGAAAATGCATGTAAGTTAAGGTACTTTAGAAGGCAAAAAAAAGCAAATTTTTAAGATTATTTTCTCAGCTCGCTTATCAGATATGGCTATAAAACCCTTTTTACAACATTGTTTCATCCTTCGAAAAAAAAAATATATATTATCCTTTATTTTGATTCTTTGAATAATTTATAGAAGACGCCAAAATCGAAAATATCTTTTCCAGTTTAATCTCAGTTAATCTGAGATTGGCAAGTGAGAAACAAAAAAATAATAAAGCATTTTAAAGTGGAAGGTTTCTTACACAACAATTTACCACCATTAATAAAAAATCGATTAAGAAAGAAATGGCGCATGTTTGAAATGAAAATGAAGCCTTGAATTTTTCACAATTTATTTCAAACAACCACCATTTTTTTTTAAATCGATTTTTCATTATTGGAGGTAAATTGTTGTGTAAGAAACCTTCCTCTTTAAAATGCTTCTTTATTAGTTTGTTTCAGACATTGCCAATCCTGAGGTTAACTTTCAGCTATGGGACAAAATATTTTCAAAGATTCGACTTTGGCGCCTTCTATAAATTATTCAAAGAATCGAAATAAAAAATTAAATTTTTTTTTTGTACTTTCCAAGGATGAAACAATGTTTCATAAACAGTTTTACAGCCATATCTGATAAAGGAGCTGAGAAAAAAAATCTTAGAGATTTGATTTCATTTTGGCCTGTTAAAGTAGTACCTTAAATAATGTCCTTTAACCTTTGATTCTTTCCTTAATGAGGACTTTTTGTTGATTCAGATTCACTTTATTTTGTATCACAACGAAAATTATGAGAAAAATGTTATTTTCAATTATACCAACCGTTCATATACATCATTTCCATTACGTAAGGACAAAACTCGATCGCACGCTCTTTCGATCCCATGCCATGTTCAACGGCAAGCTGAAATATTTGGTTGTTATTAATCTTTTGCTGTCACAGTATTTTTTTCGTTTTTATGTCAATATTGCCGATTGCGATAAGATTTATTTGCTTGTTGAATGCATTGGTTGGATATGCTTGTCACCAAAAAGAGAGGTTATGTTTGTGAATGTACTAAAATAACCAAAATTTTCACGTTTGATCTCGGAAATGGCTTAGTGGAATTTTTTAAAAACGCTACGGGCGTTTTTACTCAATCATTACACGCACGATCTTCGTGATTACGAAGAAATCTTCGAGAACGCGTTGAAAAACTTTTGGGGTTATGTTGACCGTTATGATTCACTGGAGATGTCATTTGGGAAAATTTATTTCAACAGCCTTTCGAATTCACATTTATCTTAATTTAAAGCATTATTACATTACCCTCAATGCCGTCCAATTGCTGAATAATCGTTGTGTAACGGTGAGAAAGAAATCTTTCGTGTTTGCCATAATGAGGGTTATGGCGCCAATGTTTACGGCAAGCTTTTGAACCAAACTGAACCATTATGGCGCGTGAGAGAGAGAGAAAGAACACACAGTGCGCGCATGCGCTGACTCGTGATCTCCCTGCGTCAACGCAATGACGTCCTCATAAAAATATCAAAGAGCTCTGCCTTACCGGCTCGTAATTGGAAACAGAGGGAATGCTATGGATTTCAAAAGCGGTTTTCAAAGAAAACCCTCAAGATTTCTGCATCTGCATTTTTCGATCTGGTTAATTAATAATTAATCATTATTATTAAAAATTAATCAATGTGAATTCAATTATCGTCCCAAAAAATCAATATTTTAATGAACTTTCATAAAAAAAACACATTTTTTAAAGATTTTCCTTCCTTTTCCTCGCGAATAATTTTTTTTCGACGAAATCTTTGGGTGATTCGCAATCATCGATGAATTTCTCATTGAAATAAGGTTTGAGAATGATCAAATAAAAGAAAAATGTTTTTCTTATTTTTAGGTGATTTTTCGGAAACCTCAAAACAGCGAGATTTCAGACGGTCATAACTTTAGTTTCATTTGGCCAATTTAGAAATTTCTTTTTCGTACACAAATTTCCTGATTCAACTTAGAGAATACCGTTTGGTTCATTCCGATATCTCAATTTTTGTTAAAATAAGAGCAGTTTGAAAATCACCGAAAAAAATGGAAAGAGGTGTGCTTTGAAAAATTTTCAAAAATCGATGGTCCGACTTAAAAAATTTGCCGAAAATCGAAAGATGATCAGAATCGGATGAATCTAGCGGGGTTTTGAAGCTTCAACGAAAACGAAGAGCATAGGCACAAGTCAGAGCCGCAATGTTATGCAAAAAAAAAGTTACAGCTATTTCAGTGAACCGGTTTAATTTTGCCAAAAATGCAAAATATATGTTTTTAATTTTTTTGTTTCGGGCCTTATATCAATGTATTTTTCCTCCCTGAAAACATATCTACTAATGGTTTTTATCAAAAACATTAGTACTTGGTTTTGGCCCCATTTTCAAAAGCCTCAAAATAGCGAAATTTCAAGTTATCTAAAATTGTTTCAATCTAAAATTTCTTTTTCATACGTGAAAAAATTCAGAATCTTTGTGCCAGTTCGCACAATTTATTTATAATTTCAGAAAAATTTCCAAATCTTTGAATGATTTTTTATTCAAAAGATTTTGAAAATACTGGCATAAAAGTTTAAAAACTTCTTCCTATGAAAACGAAGCTTCCTTCGCAAAAAAGCAGCACCGGTTAACGAAAAATAAAGAAATTTTTTTTATTCACATTTGGGTGCATGAAAATTAAATTTAAAAGGTACGTCCGATTCTTTCCTCATGACAAAAGTATTATTGCTTTGGGATTTTTTATCGTTTTCTACGTTTGGACCGTCACTGATTTTGTCCTTCAGCAACGAATCGGTTGTTGCTTTTTTAAGAAACAAAGATTTTCGAGGTTCCAATTTCAACTCTGAGAATTTGAAATTTGATACGTATCTTCCGTGTTTTTTTTCTTCCTCCATCATTTTCGCCCTGTAATCGCCGAACGTGCTTCTCATGGCTTGTCTCTTGCCTATCAGCGGCGTTGTATTGCTTTTTAATAAATTTAGCGTTTTCACGGCATTCGAAGATTGCTTCTCGCTCATTTTTCTACACTGCAGACTGGACCGAAGCTGTTCTATGCACCAGCATAGTTCCAACTCAAATTGATTTTCCGCATCCTGATCGAGAATTCCGGGAGACGGAGAAGTAGCGACACTCGCAGCATCTTTTGGCAGCGATTTCGTCTTTCCTCGAGGTCCGACTCTTTTTCCTTCCTGAAAGGATTGCATTATATGTAATATAATATGTGTAATATAATATGTTATTTGCTTGCGACCAAGCTTTGAGATTAGGTATGTTCTAACCTCAAAAAATTCAAAAACCCAACGGAAAATTACTTATTCTCCCAATTAATTTCGCCGCAAGGATCCCTTGAGATGTAAACTTAGAATTAAAAACGTATGTTAACGATCAATTCCGCAAAATCAAGTATTTTTTTCTCGAAGTATAAACATTGATCGTCGCAAATTAAAATAAGTACGTATACATAATTATTTTTTTTTACCGGTTTGGATTTTGGCGGCATGTTGTTGATTAGATACAGCAATTCCTTTGTTCAACGATTATACTTAATTATTTTCATGTAATTTCAATTGAATTTGTGATGACGATGATTGAAAATATTTGTATTTGTAATGAGAGATGAAAATGTAGAGATTTTTGTATTGACTGTCGGTAATGAAGGGAAATTCTTATCTCCTTTGCTAAGTGTTTCTGCAGCGAGCCGTCGAGAGCCGCGACGAGTTCGCACAAGGCACAACTTCCGGTGTCCAAGATGAACAAAGGAAACGGTTACATTGTATCAATTGCATCCTTCTCGTCAATTCTTCGCGATTCTTTAAAAACTTATCTTGACGAATCTCGCATAATTCTCCAGATCATCGCACGCTTTATAGTTTTCGCGGCACATCAAGAAGAAACTTTTTTTGGCGTCTTTTTTCGAGTGGAAGGAGCCAATTTTTTTTTCATGCGAAACCTACTCGAGTCTTGATAAGTTCGGGGATGTTCGTCATGTGGAATAACTCGTCGGGAAAAAAGTGTCATGAAAACCGTGAGTACAAACGAAAGCATCGAAATTTTCTTTTTTTACTGATAAAACGTGACAAATGTGTCGATGGTCGATCTCCATTATAGAGATCTCATAAATAAAACAATTGAGATACTGCAAAAAAATTATTCGAAACATCGAGAGGAAAAAATATGCAAAATTATTCTATACATACAAACATATGTAAGCATACGTGTGGCGTGTTGGCAAAAAGCGCGCGAAACGCTAGCTCTGTCTCTCTCTTTCTCGTGCCTATTTCACGCAGCGATGTTTCGCCCGTCTCGCTCTATCTCTCCCCCCACTCTTCCGCCGAGTGTCGCTGCTCTCGCGGCAGCCATTTCATTCCTGGATCTCGTTCGATGACGACGTGGTCGTCATCGGTCGTCTTTTAGTTAAATTCATTGTTTTTCAACTGCTCTCAAGTGCAGGTTGTTTCAAGGTCACATTACAACGTTCGTAGGTGTATCTTCAGTGCTACGGAACGAGTAATTCGACGATTAATTGTCGGTCGCTGAAATTTAACGAGATTCGCCTGTTTGCTGGACCACGCGCGCCTCATTTTCGCGTCCTTTGTTCGCGACGACGGGGCGAGAGACGAGAGAAAACGAAAACTTCGCGATCGGTGAGTGAAACATACTTTTTGTCAATCGTGTGGAAAATCAGCAAAAACCGTCGAGAGAATGTATCGCGGGCGGTTAAAATATGCATGTAATATGTATATATGTACACGTCGCATTTAGGCCGGTTTCTCGTGAATTTTTTTCCCCCCGCCATCTTGCTTTTTTCTCCCCCCGCCATCTTGCTTTTTTTCTCCCCCCGCCATCTTGCTTTTTTTTTCTCGCAATCTTGCTTTTTTTCTCGCTCTCATGGACATTTCGCGATATTGGCGCTGTCCATTATTTCCAGAAATTCTTTTTTTTTTTATAACTTGGTTGTTTGCAGCATCACTCGAATATAATACATACGCGTGCGTACTTATATTCATATTATACTCAAATTTATATTTTGATTCGACTATCATCGATTTTTGTGAATTTAATGAATTAGCAAACACTTGTTAAATCTTGTCATTTTTACACTTTTATATGGAGCATTCCATGTCAAATCAACCACTTCTAAACCTGACCCCTTTCAATTTGGCTGATTTTTTTTTCCGTTTCTACCCCATTAAAAACATTTTTAAGGAAATTTTCAAATTTTTTTACCCGATTAACAAAAAAGGCCTTTTTTTCAAATAGATAACTTCTTTCAAAATTGAATAATTGGGATGTTTTTTTTTTCCAATTTTCGTCTTTAAATGTACTTTCCGAAAAAAAATACAGAATAATTTAAAAATATTAATATCTATGAATTTTTTCACTTTTTCGAGAAAAATCATCTTTTTCTCGAAATTCGCCATTTTTATTTGTTTTTCACTCACAAAAAACTTTGATCAATTTCGGAAAAAATGCCGCCTAACATGGAATGGGCAGACATTTACAACTATTTTCTTTATCGAATGAAAAAAAAAAATTCCCAGCTGGGCTTATTTCACAAAATACCACTCTTGACATTTTTGAGGATTTTGAAAAATTGAAAAAAAAATTGAAAGTGGTAATTCTCGAAAAAAATTATGATTTTTTTCAAAAAAGTGAAAAAAAAGAAGCAAAAGTCGGCCCTCTTAATGTTAGGCGGCATTTTTTCCGGAATTGATAAAGGTATTTTTGGAGTGAAAAAAAATTATTAAATATCGTGAACTTCGAGAAAAAGATGATTTTTCTCGTAAAAGTAAAAAATTTCATAGATTTTAATATGTTGAAAGTTTTTTGTATTTTTTTTTTCTGAGAGTACATTTAAAAACGAAAATTTTGAAAGAAAAAACGTCCCAATTAGTCAGTGTCTGAAAAAGTCACAACTACTTGAAAAAAAAGCCTTTTTTTGGGTTGAGTAAAAAAAATTGAAAATTTCCTGAAAAATGTTTTTAATGAGGTAGAAAAAGAAAAAAAAATCAGCCTAATGGAAAGGGGTCGGGTTCAAAAGTGGTCGATTTTACGAGGAATGACCCATATCCATTGATCTTATGCGCTTTCGATCTCGCAATCGCTTCTCTTTGTCCAATTGGCCATTTTTTTTGTTGAAGTCTTTAAAATAAGCGATATCTCAATTTGTACGACGCCAGAAGTTTGAAATCGAGAAAATTTAATTGAAAGAGATTTTTTGAAATTTTTTAACATGGAAAATATTGCAGAGATACTTTTTTTCTCTTTTAGCTCAGAGAAAATTTCAAAAACGCATGATTGAAGACAATACCGTTATGTTTTCATTGTTCTGACCTTGGGTGACCTTGGCCTTTCTCAAAAAACGTATAAAAATAGTCTTTTCGCCTCTTTTCCATTTTTTTTGTGAAAGTTTAATTTTTCAAAATATAATTAAAATAAAAAACGATGAAAATTTAATATAAAAATTCACGAAAATTATCTCACGAATTATTATTTATGGTCAGTCGATGTTGATCTGGTTTTTTTTTTTTTTTTACATCTTTTCATCAAATCTGCAAGTTTTGTTTCAAAGTTATAATTTTTTTTTTCGCCACTTTATTACGTACACTTGTGCTGGTATAGAAATATTATACAAATTCGAAAATGCCCAAACGCAAAATTTAGCGTTTTTTTTTTTCATCAAAGGTAAGCAATCTTCAACATTTACATATACCAGAAGAGTATATTATGCAATATATTCGTATTTACATATGGTTTTATATGCAGCTACTGAAGATATATACTAATAATATTAGTGTAACGAATTTATTTTTTTTACAAGCACCCAAAAGAAATTGTTTAAACTTTCGAACGCGACACATTATGCACTTTCACTTACAATACGCGTTATAGTTTTCTTTATTCTATTCTCCCTCCTTCTTTTTCGCGTTTAATACAATTCAATAATTATAGTATTTACAATTTAGCGTGTTTTATACTGCGACTCGCATACTTTGGTATTTATCGAATTTTCGAACTCCGGCACAACAATTATCTTTCCGTTCAAGCTTTTTGCAAAATTGATCCATCTTTTTTTTTAACTGTAAAACCTTTTGCAAGACGCTGCTCTTGAGATCAATTTTTTTTTTTTTCAATACCGAGCAAAAAAAATGTACAAATATTCATTTATCATGATTTTTCGAATTTGCAAATGTATTTGCAACAGACAAACGTCTGTTGATTTTGTAAAAATCGATGATGAGCGAACAATTGTCATCAATTGAATCGATGCATTATTGATGTAATTTTTGTTTAAGATTTGCCTCGATATCGGTCTGTGCTTTGTTAATATGGATTTTTGTCACTTGAACTCGCGTTTTATCACCTTTGAAATCGCCCGCACTTTCCTCGAATTCAGTTACAGCTTCGTCGCTAGTTTATTTTTCCGAAGGTTGATTTTTTTTTATCTTTACTATTTACAATATCAAGAACTTCTCCGTGAAAGAAATTTCTGTGTCGATTTATCGATATATCGATGATTCAATTGCCAGAATTGATTCTGCGAGATCATCGAAATTCATCCGATTAAATATTTATATATGGGTCATTCCATGTCAAATCGACCACTTTTGAACCCAATCCCTTTTGATTTGGCTGAAATTTTGTTTTCCTTTGATAAAAATGTTTCCCATTAAAAACATTTTTCAGGAAATTTTCAAATTTTTTTACCCAACCGAAAAGAGAAGGCGTTTTTTCTTAAATGGCTATAACTTCTTCAAAAATTGACTGGGACTTTTTTTAAATTTCGTTTTTAAATGTACTTTCCGAAAAAAAAATACAAACAAAATTATGAAATTTTTTACTTCGAGAAAAATCATACTTTTATCGAAATATGTCATTTTTAATTTTTTTTTCACTCAAAAAATAGTTTGATTAATTCCAGAAAAAATGCCGCCCAATCTGGAGTAGGTCGACTTTTCTTTCTATTTATTTTTCACTTTTTTGAAAACATAATTTTTTTTCGATGATTACCACTTTCAATTTTTTTTTCTTCTCAGTTTTTCGAACTCCGAGGTCCTTTATAAATCGTCAAAAATTTCCAGAGTGTTGTTTTGTTAAATAAGCCCAATTGAGAAATTTTATTTTCTCAATCGATTAAAAAAAAATAAAAGGAAATTTCGACCCACTCCAGGTTGGGCGGCATTTTTTCCGGAATTGATCAAAGTATTTTTTTAGTGAAAAAGAAAATTAAATATAGCATACTTCGATAAAAAGAATTTTTTTTGTATATTTTTCGTAAAGTACATTTACAAACAAAAATTTTGAAAAAATAACCTCCCGATTAGTTAATTTTAGAAGAAGTTATTTTTTAAAATGGCAATAAAACCATTTTAAAAAAAGCCTTTTCTTTTGGGTTGGGTAAAAAAAATTGAAAATTTCCTGAAAAATGTTTTTAATGGGATAGATAAGAAAAACAAAATTTCAGCCATATCGAAAGGGGTCGGGTTTTAAAGTGGTTGATTTGACATGGTATGCCCCGTATATATATGTTTATATATATGTGTGTACTCGCAGAGTAAATGATCATCTTCATCTTGTCTTTTTCGGCGTGAATTTCAAAGCACTGACTCGCACAATTCTTCATTCGTTTCAAAAACGATGAAAAACTTTGGATCGCATCGTGTTGCGATTGGTTTTTTTTTTTAATCAAAATTTAATCGATTCGTTCTTTCCATTTGAGGATCTTGATTAATCGTTTTATCTACACCTTAAATTTAGAGGATAACACTATGGACTTCGGGTGTCATGATGAAGGGAATCGCTGTCACTCTCGAGATAAGTGACATAACGGTCGTTGCTGTCAAGTCCGTGCTGAGCCATGTCCGATGATCCGCTGCCCGAGTGCAAAGGTCCGAGAGGCTGAAGGGAACCGCCGCCTCCGCCACTTCCGTCGTTCATAGGACCGCCAAGAAGGGTCGGCGGTGGATGCTGCGGTGGTGGACTTCCGTGAAGGTCGTAACCGTGCATCTGTGGAAGGGTGAGAGGACAAAAATTAAAGTAAAAATTGATCATTGGCTTTGGGAGGACATTCACTGAGTCTGGGTGAAGATAATTACCTGCGAGACCAGATGATAGAAGGGCGGTGCATTTGGATCGAGCCTGTCGAGATCCGTGTGCAGCGCAAAATCCGAAAGTGCCTTCCACGGAGGCTGATAAGCCTGAACCTCCAATGGCGTCATGCTTATTGGACTCTCGTGTCTCACCGGACTGCTCGCCACCATCGGTATACCGTGCATACCACCGAAACTCAATTTTCGCCCGTCCTGTAACGGGAAATACTTCGTACGGTTAGACGAAAATTCATTGAAAAGAAACGTGAAAATTCATGACAGGAAAATAATCAACATTTGGAGTGAGTGAGGAAAATCGAATTCAAAATTCCCGCCAAGAATCGCTGAAGCGCTTCTAACGGCGGAGAATTGTACTACTGAGGGCTGTCCAAATGTCTTTATCCTAAGTTTTATAGTACAGCTTACTTTTTACGTACGGTTAGATGATAATTCATTAAAGAGGAACATGAAAATTCATGACAGTAGGAAATTAAACGACATTTCGGGTGATTGAGGAAAATCGAATTCAAAATTCCCGCCAAGAATCGCTGAAGCGCTTCTGACGGCGGAGAATTGTACTACTGAGGGCTGTCCAAATGTCTTTATCCTAAGTTTTATAGTACAGCTTACTTTTTACGTACCGTTAGACGATAATTTATTAAAGAGGAACGTGCAAATTCATGACAGTAGGAAAATAAACGACATTTCGGGTGATTCAGGAAAATCGAATTCAAAATTCCCGCCAAGAATCGCTGAAGCGCTCCTAACGGCGGAGAATTGTGCTACTGAGGGCTGTCCAAATGTCTTTATCCTAAGTTTTATAGTACAGCTTACTTTTTACGTACGGTTAGACGATAATTCATTAAAGAGGATCATGAAAATTCATGACAGTAGGAAAATAAACGACATTTCGGGTGATTGAGGAAAGTCGAATTCAAAATTTCCGCCAAGAATCGCTGAAGCGCTTCTGACGGCGGAGAATTGTACTACTGAGGGCTGTCCAAATGTCTTTATCCTAAGTTTTATAGTACAGCTTACTTTTTACGTACGGTTAGATGATAATTCATTAAAGAGGAACGTGAAAATTCATGACAGTAGGAAAATAAACGACATTTCGGGTGATTGAAGAAAATCGAATTCAAAATTCCCGCCAAGAATCGCTGAAGCGCTCCTAACGGCGGAGAATTGTACTACTGAGGGCTGTCCAAATGTCTTTGTTCTAAGTTTTATAGTACAGCTTACTTTTTACGCACGGTTAAACGATAATTCATTAAAGAGGAACATGAAAATTCATGACAGTAAGAAAATAAACGACATTTCGGGTGATTGAAGAAAATCGAATTCAAAATTCCCGCCAAGAATCGCTGAAGCGCTCCTAACGGCGGAGAATTGTACTACTGAGGGCTGTCCAAATGTCTTTGTTCTAAGTTTTATAGTACAGCTTACTTTTTACGCACGGTTAAACGATAATTCATTAAAGGGGAACATGAAAATTCATGACAGTAAGAAAATAAACGACATTTCGGGTGATTGAAGAAAATCGAATTCAAAATTCCCGCCAAGAATCGCTGAAGCGCTCCTAACGGCGGAGAATTGTACTACTGAGGGCTTTCCAAATGTCTTTATCCTAAGTTTTATAGTACAGCTTACTTTTTACGTACGGTTAGACGATAATTCATTAAAGAGGATCATAAAAATTCATGACAGTAGGAAAATAAACGGCATTTCGGGTGATTGAGGAAAATCGAATTCAAAATTCCCGCCAAGAATCGCTGAAGCGCTCCTAACGGCGGAGAATTGTACTACTGAGGGCTGTCCAAATGTCTTTGTTCTAAGTTTTATAGTACAGCTTACTTTTTACGCACGGTCAAACGATAATTCATTAAAGAGGAACATGAAAATTCATGACAGTAGGAAAATAAACGACATTTCGGGTGATTGAAGAAAATCGAATTCAAAATTCCCGCCAAGAATCGCTGAAGCGCTCCTAACGGCGGAGAATTGTACTACTGAGGGCTGTCCAAATGTCTTTGTTCTAAGTTTTATAGTACAGCTTACTTTTTACGCACGGTTAAACGATAATTCATTAAAGGGGAACATGAAAATTCATGACAGTAAGAAAATAAACGACATTTCGGGTGATTAAAGAAAATCGAATTCAAAATTCCCGCCAAGAATCGCTGAAGCGCTCCTAACGGCGGAGAATTGTACTACTGAGGGCTGTCCAAATGTCTTTGTTCTAAGTTTTATAGTACAGCTTACTTTTTACGCACGGTTAAACGATAATTCATTAAAGAGGAACATGAAAATTCATGACAGTAGGAAAATAAACGACATTTCGGGTGATTGAAGAAAATCGAATTCAAAATTCCCGCCAAGAATCGCTGAAGCGCTCCTAACGGCGGAGAATTGTACTACTGAGGGCTGTCCAAATGTCTTTGTTCTAAGTTTTATAGTACAACTTACTTTTTACGCACGGTTAAACGATAATTCATTAAAGGGGAAAATGAAAATTCATGACAGTAAGAAAATAAACGACATTTCGGGTGATTGAAGAAAATCGAATTCAAAATTCCCGCCAAGAATCGCTGAAGCGCTCCTAACGGCGGAGAATTGTATTTACTACTGAGGGCTTTCCAAATGTCTTTGTTCTAAGTTTTATAGTACAGCTTACTTTTTACGCGCGGTTAAACGATAATTCATTAAAGAGGAACATGAAAATTCATGACAGTAAGAAAATAAACGACATTTCGGGTGATTGAAGAAAATCGAATTCAAAATTCCCGCCAAGAATCGCTGAAGCGCTCCTAACGGCGGAGAATTGTACTACTGAGGGCTGTCCAAATACCTTCATCCTAAGTTTCATAATATCGCTTACCTTTTCCTGTTGCATCTGTTGCTTCATCGCAATTGTTTTTTTCTTGTCCTTGCATCTTTTGTTCTGAAACCACACCCTTATAACACGCGGACTCAGCCCTGTCATTTCGACTAATTGCTCCTTCATGAGTGCATCCGGTCGTGGATTCGCCGCGTAACACGTTCTCAGGGTGTGTAATTGTTTCTCATTGAGGACAGTCCGCACCCTCGTTGGTTTACCGTCGGAACCTCCACCCTTGTGACCACCCGAGCCACGGGGACCACTTACAGCCTTGTGAGAGCCGCTCTCTGATCCTGAATCTGTCGAATTGAAAAAAAAAAATGACCGTTAGAAAAATCAAAGTTTACCAAGAAAGAATTCAATGATATTGTCCAAAAACTTTCGAACAGGGTGGAAGAAAATTTGTAATGTTACAACCGGAGTTGTAAATAATGCATTACTGCATTTATTACCCATTAACACTGCATAATGTGAAATGGATAAGTCGACCATTTCAAAGTACAAAAGTAATGTGTAATGGATGCGTGTTCCATTACAATTAAAAAAAGTTATATGTAATGGATGCATACCCCATTACAAATAAAAAAAGTAATGTGTAATGAAAGCATGTGCCATTACAAATAAAAAAAGTAATGTATAATGGGCCTAAATAATGTACATGTTGTTTTTTTTTTAACTTTATGAATCATTTTTTATAATTGTGGATGAACTTTTAGTGAGCGAAATGAAATAATGAGACAGCAATGTGCAAGTTTTTAATATTAACACGGCAATTTTTCTATTTGTAATGGAATGTTCTCCACGGTAAATTACTTTTTTTTTTAAATTGTAATTTGTAATGGAACGTGCATACATTATACATTACTTTTTTATTTGTAATAGAACACGCATCCATTACACATTGATTTTTTATTTGTAATGGAACATGCATACATTACACATTACTTTTTTTATTTGTAATGAAACACGCATCCATTACATATTACTTTTTTTATTTGTAATGTAACACGCATCCATTACACATAACTATTTTCATTTGTAATGGAACACGTATCCATTACACATAACTTTTTTAATTGTAATGGGACATGCGTCCATTACACATAACTTTTTTATTTATAATGGAACATGCATACATTACACATTACTATTTTCATTTGTAATGAAACATGCATGCATTACACATTACTTTTTTATTTGTAATGTGACACACATCCATTACATATTACTTTTGTAATTTGTAATGGAATCTTTGTTCAATACACATTGTTTAAAGTAATGGGTAATGCATTACTTTTACATTACTATATTCACAACTCTGGTTACAACTAATAGAGAGAACGTTCTTAGGAAATTTAAGCACCAATTTTGGCACTTAATTAAATAAAATTTTGTAATTAAAAAAGCTGGGTTTTTTCGAGCAATAGCCAAGAGTACAGAGATTAAATAATAGTTTCAAAAAAATCTTTTTATAATGGTAAAATAATCGAGAGTCTAAATTGAGTTCCAATCTTCGAAATCAGTTAATTTTCTCAAAGTGTCTTTAATCTCTCAATGACTGCCTTATCTTGTTTCCTCAAATACTACGAATTTGCCATCGTCGTGGATATTTGATCAATCCCATTTTATCGCGTAGAACGTACATCCGCCTTGATAAGATGAGCTATTTCTTTGCGATCGATGAACGATGAAACTTTTAAAGTAAAATTGGAAAAAATACGACGAAAAAGATGAGTAAATCTAGCGAATGTTTTTTTTTTTCGTCGAAAAGTGTAAAAGGGTCAAGAATTTCCCACGTTATCCGCCATTTCCGGTCTGCACAAAAAATGGGGAATATATATGTAAGACAAATTTCCACCATAAAAAATCCAAATATTTTGAAACCTTCGAGCATTGGCGTTACTTCCAAGTTTTATAAACTAGGGAATTAAATCTTGAAGCTATGCTCATCGATAATGCAAAAAAAAAATGCCTCCAAAATGGCCGAAAAGAAAATTTCTATCCCAAATGACTCCAAACCCTTTCAGCCTTTCCTTCTCTCGCTCTCTTTGGTTTTTTTTCGGCAAGATATCGTATATTTGCGTGTCTTCGATGGTCCAGAGCAAAAAAGGGCATCAAGTAGTACCAAGAAAAGTTAAGGGGCGCGAGGGACTGTTGTCCAGGTAGAATATACACAAAATAGGGTGTAGATATAAGTATATTTGTAAAAGAGCGATCTGCGGGTCCAAAAGTTGGACAAACCTTTTTTTTTATATATATATATATATTTCATTTTATTTTCTTAGCTCTGATCGCGCGCGACGGAAGGTCCGGTAACGTCGTGTTCACGACTATTTACCTTCGGGTAAAAACAGAAGGCCGCGAAGGAACGAGAATTGCGCGTGAGAAAGAAAGAAAGAGAGAGAGAGCGAGAGAGGCAAATGAAATCCGGAGCTTATCGCGTCGTGCGAGTCCTAACCAAATAGCGACCTCGGCGAGTCGGCCTCGAAGAAATAAAAAAAAAATGAAAAAAAAAAGAGCGAGAGGGATAGTGAAAGGAGAGGAAAAAAAGGACCTTTTTGTGGAGTCAGTTGAGAAGACGAGGGGGCGATAGAGGGAAGGATTTGAAAGCCAAAGAAGAAGGACAAGTGGGTGGACCATGATATGTATACACACACACTATATTTTTTATAAAGAATTGGTTTTGAACTCGGAGAACTTTGAGAATAGTGAGATAAACGCGGTTAAACGGGAAAAAAGAAATGGCGGACAAATCCAGGTTGAGGAAAGTCGCAACATTCTAGAATACAAAAATTGAATAGTAAACTACTGTTTACTATTTATTTTTTAAATTTAAATTTTCCCGCCAATTCCCAGCGAATATTCAAAAATTCAAGTCGATAAATTTCGACGGTGTTTTTTGAAGGAAAGAGATGAGATAGTAAATAGCATTTCACTATTTTATTTCAAATAAAAAAAAGGTAGTCAAATAAATATTGTTATTAAAAGGAAATTAATAGTAAACTACTGTTTACTATTGATTTCCTTTTAATAACAATAGTAAACAGTAGTTTACTATTGATTTCCTTTAAATAATAATATTTATTTGACGATATTTTTCACAAGGATTATATATAATATATAAGAATAATAAGGATATTTTTAAAAAGGAAATCAGTAGTAAACAGTAGTTTACTTTTAAATTTAAATTTAAATTAAATTCGACGGTGTCTTGTGAAGGAAAAAAGATGAAATAGTAAATAGCATTTCACTATTTTATTCCAAATAAAAAAGGTAGTCGAATAAATATTGTTATTAAAAGGAAATCAATAGTAAATCTTTTCCGTTTCCTCTTTTTCCTTCACAAAACATCGTCGAATGTAATTAAAATTTAAATTAAAAAGTAAACTACTGTTTACTATTGATTTCCTTTTAATAGCAATATTTATTTGACTACCTATTTTTTGTTTGGAATAAAATAGTGAAATGCTATTTTCTTTTAATATCAATATTTATTTCACTACTTTTTTTTATTAGGAATAAAATAGTGAACTGCTATTTACTATTCCATCTTTTTCCTTCACAAAACACTGTCGAATTTTATCGACTTGAATTTTTGATATTTTTTAAATATTCATTGGGGATTGGCGGGAAAATTTAAATCGATAGGTCGTGGATGAACAAATTAAAATTTATACTGAAACGGCAATATAAATAAAGAATAACAAAAAGCGAAAAAATTTCGGTCTTCAAAGAGATTTCAATTTTCTTGAAATTTGAATTCTTTGTTTGATTGTAATAAGCACGATTTCCAAAATTGCTGGAGTTTATATCTTGAATTAACAGTTTTGAAGAAATTAAAGATTGGTTGAAATTCATGAATCAATAAAAAAAAAATGTTTAGGTTTGGGCAAAGTCAAATTGATCAAATTGATCGATGGAACTATTTTTAAATTATAGAAAATTCCTTTTTTTCTCAGGAACCATCCATCCAGAAATTCTTCCTAAACCTAATATTCTGAATTTAGACCTATTTAAATATAATTAGATAGGTCTGAAGCCAGAAAATTAGGTTTAGAAAGAACTTCTGGATGGATGTTTCCTCAGAAAAAAGGAATTTTCTATAATTTAAGAATAGTTCCATCGATCAATTTGACTTTGCCCAAAGCTAAACACTTTTTTCAATTGATTTTTGAATTTCAATCGTTAATTTCTTCAAAACTGTTTATTCAAGATGTAACTCCAGCAATTATGGAGATCGTTATCGATTTTAATTTTCCCGCCAATTTCCACTAAATATTCAAAAAATATCAAAAATTCAAGTCGACTAGATTCGACAGTAAAGGAAAAAGATTTTGGCACAGTAAACTCAAAAAGTTTATTTTTCACAAAAACAAAGCATCTTCCATAACGAATCCCAACTACTAAATGCAAATTAGCTCTAATCTCATCTTTTGCAAAAATTGAAATTACAAAAAACAATAATTAAAAAAAAAATCAAGAATATTTCAATATTATTTCAATTAAACTCTCAATGATTATGAATATTCCATATTTATTTATAGTTTTCCTATCGACGCTCCCTAAAAAAAAAAAAAATTGAAACAAAATTAGCATCGGATGTAATGGGTGAAAAAAAAAAGCAAAATTACTGAGGCATCAATTAATTACGAATATTTTTCATCGGAGAGGAATAAAATGCGCGTTACTTTGCACTGATTGCGCCTTTAGGATCGTTTCATGTGGACGGTAATTTGCGCGCGTGTGTTTTTGAAAAGATAGAGGCGAGGAATGGAGGCGGCATTTGTGCCTTTGATGCTGAGTCGAGGGACCACCGCGCAAACCGCGCGCGTGTCCACATTAGACGGGGCTTTCGGTCAAACAGAGATACCCGTTGACACGAAAAAAACGACCAAGAAGGCCAAGTAACAACGCGCATACCGCGCGAACTATGTGCTCTCTTCGAGTGCCCCCTCCCTCTGTCCGCCTCACCCCCTCTCCCTGCCAAACGCCCCCCTCCCCTCCTCCACGCGCGAGAAAGATATAATATCGTCGCTGTTGGAGCGGCGATTACTCACTTGCGTAATTCGTGAGAAAATCATAGATTTTTTCTTATCTATATCTCTGTGAAACGTTTGCAGAGGCGAATTCTTTGAATTTTCAATTTTAAAAATTCAACTTGGCGCTGGATCAGCAAAATTTTAGCTAATGAGCGAATGCAACGCCATCTTTATTTTTACAAATGTCCTTTGCGGAGGCATTTTTCGATTTAGGACATTTTGGTAGGGTTTATGGATGTGTATGGGGCATTCCACGTCAAATCACGCGGTCATAGGTCTGAACGGATTTTGATGTCCAATGAATTATGGGTTTCGTTTGACCCAAAATACGACCTCTGATTTTTGAAAATTATTATTTCATTTTTTAGAGCCTGCCCGAGGTAAAAAGTCGTTAAATTGAGGGAAAACATAAAGAGGGGCCTTTTTCAAATTAATGAAATTTTTTTTCACAGAAACTAGGGCCCAAGACAGATAATTTCGTCATAGTAGTTTGGCAATGGGCCCAAAATAATTACTTTTTTTTTTGTATTTTAATTTTTAGTTGTTTAATTTCTTATTTTCATTGTTTCTTGTAGTGAGAATAACAACAACAAAAATATTTTTCCAATGAAACTTGATTATTTTTCCTTGGTTTGAGAGTGAAAAGACAACATTTTTCGAAAATTTATTAGCCTCGACGACCTGAAATAAAACGAATGATTCAAACACAATTAGAAAGTTGAAATTAAAAAAAAAAAAAATTATTTTTTACCCATTATCGAACTATGAGGAAAAGATCTGTTTTAGGCCCTAGTTTCTGTGAAAAAAAAATTAATTTTTAAAAAGCCTCTCTTTATGTTTTCCCTCAATTTAATGATTTTTTAGCTCGGGCAACCCCTAAAAATGAAATAAAAATTTCTAAAAATTTGAGGTCACATTTTTGGCCAAACGAAACTCACAATCCATTCGACATAAAAATCCGAGAGGGTCAGGCCGATGACCGCGTGACTTGACGTGGAATGCCCCATATGTAAAATATATCAATTTTTCCAAAGTTATATATTTTCCATAAGAATGAGATATATCTGACGTATGTGAGAAATACATAAAATATGTCAAATATATTTCGATCCAAAAGTCAGATGTTTCAAAATAAATATTAAATATATGTGAGCGAAAAATATATTTCGAATAATATTCTATACATAATGGAAATATGTTTTAAGTTCTAAACGTTGCAAAAATTTGATGTGTGGAATATATTTTGGCATTTATTTTTTTTTTTTATATAATCCTCACGGTGAATATATGTCAAAAGTATATTTTCAGTATTTTTGTCTACATTTGAAATGTATTTTTAGTTCGCATATATTTAACATATATTCTGAACAATGTACAATATATCAAACTTCTGGAACACAATATATCTAATAATATTCGCGATATATCTTCCACATAGTCGTCGAATATAATTTATGGGGGTGTTTTTAGATATTCGGAACACGATATATTCAATATATTCGAGATATACCTTTAATATATTCGGCGAATATATTTTTATGGGTATTTTTAGATATTCGTAACATGATATATTTAATATATTCGAAATATATCTTTAAAATATCCGTCGAATATATTTTTATGGGTATTTTTAGATATTCGGAACACGATATATTTAATATATGTGAGATATGTGTTTAATATATTTGTCGAATATAATTTATGGCAGTGTTTTTAGATATTCGGCACACGTTATATTTAATATATTTAAGATATATCGTTCATATATTCGTCGAATATAATTTATAGAAGTGTTTTTAGATATTCGGAACACGATATATTCAATATATTCGAGGTATATCTTTCATATATTCGTTGAATATAGTTGAATGGGGTTTTTTTGGATTTCTGGAAAACAATATATTTAATATACTAGAGATATATCTTTCATATATTTGTCGAATATAATTTATGCGGTGCTTTTAGATATCCGGAACACGAATATCTAAAATATATATATCTTGAATATATTGAATATATTCCAGATATATCGTTCATATATTCGTCGAATATAATTTATGGGAGTGTTTTTAGATATTCGGAACACGATATATTCAATATATTCGAGATATATCTTTCATATATTCGTTGAATATAGTTAAATGGGTTTTTTTTTGGATTTCTGGAAAACAATATATTTAATATATTTAACAATAAGATATATTTTGCATATATACGTTGAGCATAAATTATTTTCTTGGGGCTGGTTTTGAGAAATAGGCAAAATATATGAAAATGGGATTAGCGAGGAATCTCTCATATATAATCCTTGATCGGGATACTCATTTTGTGAATGGAAAAAGAAATAAAGAGGTAGCGCGTTACAGGGATGAGAGGAAGAATGAAAGAAAATATACAACGAGAAAAATAAAGAAAAGTGTACGGTTGCCCAGAAGCTGAAGCAGCAGCGGTGCAGCAGTAGTTGGCAGGTTGGTGTCACATTTGACACCTAATATCCGCGCCATAAAAAAAACTGGTCGAACGACCGCACGAGCTGTACCTTCGATTTCCCCTATTTCACAGTCTCAGCAGCATCTTTATAGTATCCCATGTATAGTCACCTACGCCTTACCCTTGTACAATAAATACATATGGGGCACTCCATGTCAAATCAACCATATTTAAACCCGAGCCCTTTCGATTTGGTTAATTTTTTTTTCTTTTTTTACCCCATTAAAAAGATTTTTCAGGAAATTAATAATTTTTTTTACCCAACCCAAAAAAAAAGTTTGTTTTTCATATAGTTATAATTTCTCAAAAAGTTGACTAATTGGGACGATTTTTTTCTTCAACATTTTCGTCTCCAAATGTACTTTCCGAAAAAAATACAAAAATAAATTAAGTTATTGAAATCTATGAAAATTTTCACTCTTCGAGAAAAATCATCTTTTTCTCAAAGTTCGCCATTTTTTTTATTTTTTTTTTTACTCAAAAAATATGTTGATCAATTCCGGAAAAAATGCTGCCCAACATAGACTGCGCCGACATTTCCTTCTATTTTTTTTATCGATTGAAAAAAAAAAAATTCCCAACTGGGCTAATTTCACAAAACACCACTCTGGAAATTTTTGAGGATTTATAAAGGACCTCAGAGTTTGAAAAATTGAGAAAAAAAAAATTACAAGTGGTAATCCTCGACAAAAATTTTGATTTTTTTCAGAAAAGTGAAAAAAAATAGAAGGAAAAGTTGGCCCACTCTATGTTGGGCTGTATTTTTTCCGGAATTGGTCTAAGCATTATTTGAGTGAAAAAAAAAATTGCGAACTTCGAGAAAACGATGATTCTTCTCAAAAAAGTGAAAAATTTCGTAGACTTTAATATCTTGAATTGTTTTTGTATTTTTTTCGGAAAGTACATTTAAAGACGAAAGTTAAACAAAAACGTACCAATTAGTAAATTTTTGAAGAAGTTATAGCTATTTTTAAAAAAAGCCTTTTTTGGGTTGGATCAAAAAATTTGAAAATTTCCTGAAATTATTTTCAATGGGGTAGAAAAGGAAGAAAAAAATTCAGCTAAATCGAAAGGGGTTGGGTTCAAAAGTGGTCGATTTGACATGGAATGACTCATATATAGCCGCGTAAATCTAAAAAAAATCCTGCATCTATACACGAAAATTATTTTTTTAAGTTTAGTCTGACACGTCATTTTGTACATTTTACATGTAAAAACCTGAACTAGAGTCTGTTTAGAGAAAAGGCTTTTTAAAGGTCTGTTTTTAAAAAGGGCGTAAGTTCCGGAATTGGTTAAACCAATTTTGTGGCTTGCGCCATTTTTTTTGCATTGTTTATTCCGTAGAGATAACATCCTTTTTTGTCACGGTCATGAAAAAAAAATCCGTTCCCTTATTTACACTCCTTGCTGAACAAATAACAATAGCAAACTATTCTGATGAAATGAAAAAATATTCGCGTGTTGGTCCGAGATTTTTTCCGCTTTTTTTTTTTTTTTTTGATCCTCCTTACCGCGTTATGCAAGGACGATGGGCGCGCGTGTGTCCCGGGTTTATACAAAAATTAGCGCCTTGTCTGTGACTTTTAACTTTTGCTTCTGGTATCACCTGTTTCGTCAATCTTTGTGCGGGCCTCGTGTTCGAGAATTTACGTTCCCAAGATTGTAACCGATTTGTTCGATTTCCAGAGACTATGCTTTTATAAGCTTCTTTGTTTCGTATCGTTGAGAATATTTTGAGGTTTTGGGATTTTTAGGTTTGATTTTTTACGGGAGACTAGATTCTTGATTACTTAATTCGTATTTTAGGGAAACTCGTCGACCTTTTTTCTTTTGATTTGCCATCACTTTCGAAGGAGATTTGTTTTTCGGTAGTTTTTGTTATTTTGTATTTTTTGTTTATTTTTTTATATTTTATATATGGTAGAGTTGTGAATGGTATAGACGCTGCATTTTGGTGAAGATTATTGTCGAGATTTTCGAACGCACTTTTATCTTACGCTGTCGCCTTAAGGTAACCTTATTATTCGGTAGAGTTGTTCCCGAAGCTTGTTTTCTAAGAGTTGTATAATTTACATCCGGTAGAGTTTTTAAAGAGTTGAGTTGTAAATGGTAGAGTTTTTCTTCCTGGCCTGTTTCAGAAGAGTTGTTTTTTTGTGGTAAAGTTGTGAATGGTATAGTTGTTACCGAAGATTTGTTTTCAAAGAGTTATTCTTCAACATCCGGTAAAGTTGTAAACGGTAGAGTTGATTTCGAAGGTTCTTTTTCGAGGATCATTTGTTTTTTTTTATTTCTAGTAGAGTTGTGAATGGTAGAGTTGTCCCCAAAGGCTCGTTTCCCGACTCTTTTTTGACATCTAGTAGAGTTGTTGATGGTAGAATTGTCTCCGAAGACTTGTTTGTAGTGAGTTGTTTTGTTTACATCTGGTAGAGTTATACCAAAAGGCTTTTTCTCTGAGTTTTTTTTTACATCTGGTAGAGTTGTAGTTGATAGAGTTGTCCCCGAAGACTTGTTTTCAAAGAGTTGTGGTTTTACATCCGGTAAAGTTGTTATTGGTAGAGTTGTTCCCGAAGGTTTATCTTCAAAGAGTTGTTTTTTTTACTTCTAGTAGAGTTGTGAATGGTTAAGTTGTTCCCATAGGCTTGTTTTCTGACTTTTTTTACACCTAGTAGAGTTGTGAATGGTAGAGTTGTCTCCGAAGACTTGTTTTCAAAGAGTCGTTCCACATCCAGTAAGATTGTAAAGTGTAGAGTTGATTTCGAAACTTTATTTTCAGGGAGTTGTTGTTTTTTTATTTTTTTACTTCTAGTAGAGTTGTGAACGGTAGAGTTGTTCCGAAAGACTTTTTTCTGAGTTTCTTACATCTACTAGAGTAGTGGTTGGTAGAGGTGTCCCCGAAGAATTGTTTTCAAAGAGTTATTTTTTTACATCCGATAAGGTTGTAAATGGTAGAGTCGATTTCGAAGGTTTGTTTTCGATTATGTGTTTTTTTTTTTTAACTCTAGTAGAGTTGTGAATGGTAGAGTTGATTTCGAACGTTTGTTTTCGGATATTTGTTTGTTTTACCTCTAGTAGAGTTGTGAATGGTAGAGTTGTTCCCAAAAGCTTTTTTCCGAGTTTTTTTTTTACATCTAGTAGAGTTGTGAATGGTACAGTTGTTCCCAAAGACTTGTATTTTTACAACCGTTAGAATTTTCGAAGGCTTGTTTTTAACGGTGGTTTTTTTTTTTATGTCTGGTAGAGTTCGAACGGGTAGAGATGTAAATGTGCCGAAATAATGTCTAACTTCCTATTTAATGGGAAATTAGAGTTGTTTTGGGCGTCGGTAATTGGAGCGCCGTCTTTGTTGGCTCTAGGCTCGAAAAAGTGGCCATCACGCGCCGGACTCTATAGTCAAGCCCCCTTAAGCCCGGAATAATCCAGGGTTCGTACAATACATTGCATAGGCATCAAAAGGGCCACGCTACGCGGTCAAGCTTTCGAGCTGGGGTCACCCCTTAAGCATCAAAATGCACAATGTGTGTAACGCTGAGCGCCGGGGATTGGAAGCTTCAATTATCAACACGCAATTACGCTATGCCCGTTGGCCTAACTCAACATTTACGGAGATGATACCAACGTACACGTCCCCTCGACCCCTTTTCTCGACTCTGATAATCCACTCACACATGGGTGCGATAATAGCAAACACGAGACAGAAGCAGAGTTGTGAAAATAGTGTAATGTAAAAGTAATGCATTACCCATCACTTCAAACAATGTGTATTGGACGAGTTTTCCATTACAAATTAAAAAAGTAATGTGCAATGGATGCGTGTTCCATTACAATTAAAAAAAGTAATGTGTAATGGATGCATGTCCCATTACAAAAAAAAAAAGTAATGTGTAATTGATGCCTGTGCCATTACAAATAAAAAAAAGAAATGTGTAATGGATGCGTGTTCCATTATATATAAAACAGTAATGTGTAATGTATGCATGTTTCATTACAAATTATAAAAGTAATGTGTAATGGATGCGTATTCCATTTCAATTAAAAGAAGTAATGTGTAATGGATGCGTGTTCCATTACATGTAAAACAGTAATGTGTAATGTATGCATGTTTCATTACAAATTACAAAAGTAACGTGTAATGGATGCGTATTCCATTACAATTAAAAGAAGTAATGTGTTCCATTATGCGTGTTCCATTATAAATACAAAAAGTAATGTGTAATGGATGCATGTGCCATTGCAAGTAAAAAAAGGAATGTGTAATGGATGCGTGTTCCATTATAAATACAAAAAGTAATGTGTAATGTATGCATGTTCCATTACCAAAACAATAAGTAATGTGTAATGGATGCATGTGCCATTACAAATAAAAAAATTTGCGCATAGCTTCCTCATTTTTTTCCGTCGTTCGTCAATCCTCCTTTATGAGGATCTCCTTGACCACCTTTATGACATGTATGTTTATTATCATGGCTTCCTCATAAAGGAAGCTTAACGAACGACGGAAACAAATGAAGAAGCTATGTGCAAATTTCTAATTTGCATGATTTTTTAGTAATTCCGTTCAGTTACATTATTAATTGTTTTTGTCGTCCAGTGTATTGGTGCTAGAGAAGTGAACTCGATAGCTGCTAAATTAGGAAACTTAGTGTTAACAAGTATTTTTCGAAAATTTCAAAAAAATTTTGCGAACGAACATCTTGAGCGTTTTTCACCGAATTCAACCCTAAACATTCTTATCATCTAGTGTATTCGTGCAAAAAATTTTAGCTCGATACTTCTAAAAATGCGGATGTTGGAGCGTTAACAAAATTTTTATGGAAATTCCAAAAAAAAATTTCAACCTATCCCCTCGGGCGATTTAATTCGGTATTATTTTTCATTGTCATTGAGTGTATCGTCACAAAAAAAATCAGCTTGATAGATGCAAAATTACAAAAGTTAGAGAACTTACAAATTTTTTGCGAAAAATTAAATTTTTTTTTTCAAACCGAACCTCTTGAGCGATTTTTCCCAAATTCAATCCCAACCGTTCTTATTATAAAGTGTATCTGCACATAAAATTTCAGGGTGGTAACTGCAAAATTACGAAAGTTAGACGACTAGTAAGCAATTTACAGAAAATACAAAATCCAGCCAAATAGACAATTATTTTGCAATTTCAAAAAAAAATTGCTCTTAGAACAGGGACATACGTAGTCCACTTATATACCAAATTTCGAGTCGATCGGCCAAAGCGTTCTCCAGACATATTCATTTTAAGGAAAGCACAAAGCGTACACACACACACACACACACACACACACACACACACACACACACACACATACATACGTCCGGAAATTTATTCTAAATGTGATTTCTCGACGTTTTGGGACATTTTGAACATACTGACATGAAAATTGCGAAAAAATTTTTTTTCGCTAAAACAAAGCTTCCTTCATGAGGAAGCAAAAAGAATAATTTCTTTCAAAACGTCACAGATTTCCAAAGTCAGACGTACGATTCTTTAATTTTTTTATAAAAAATTCATTTAAAATTGATAATCAATATAATTAATAAAATTAATAATTAATAATTAATCAAATTAATAAATAATAATTAATCAAATTGATAATTAATCAAATTAATAATTAATCAAATTAATAATTAATCAAATTAATAATTAATCAAATTAAATCTTTATTTATTTATAAAAATTGATTAGTTAAAATTGAGAAAAAAACCAGCTCTGTACTCACCCGAGAGCGAACCTTCGTTTGGATGCAAATGATGATTGTTGTTGGTGAGCGACGCATTGTTGTTGTTTTCATTGCCGGGCGCGGTCACGGCGCCGGTGCAAATTTTTCCACCCTCGAGCGCATCGTGATCGTGTCGGCAAAATAGACCGTCGTGTCGCAACGCAAATTCGTCGCCGGTCGTCAACGGTCTCATACACGCCGAGCAGCGAAAACACTCGATGTGATAAATCTTGCTTTTCGCTCTCATTACGTAGTCCGTTTTGCTGAAAGACTGGCTGCACTTGTCGCACTTTGCCCCAAACAAACTGCTCAGAAAAAAATAAAGAAAAAGTAGCAAAAAAATTATTTTTCATCTCAATACAGTAAAACGTTGTTAATCAATTTTTTTAAATCACTATTTGACATTATCATTAATAATCAGCCAAGATTGTGACATTCCTTTAAAATCAATAAAAAAAAAGTTTTTTCATACATTCAGAATGTTCAAAAAACCATTATTTGATTTTTATCATTTTTCAAATCGATAAATTGAATTTATGAAATTAATAAATCACGTAAATTAGTAAATTAAAATTAAGGTACTAGCCTAATTTAAAAGGCAAAAAAAGAGGAAATTTTTGAGATTTTTTTGGTTAAAAAATCGATATTTTGAATCGATTCTTTCCTTTTCGATCTTTGGTGAATCGATTCTTGACCTTAAATATCGAAAATTCGATTTTTTTTTAAATTCATTATCTATTAAAGATTAGCAAATAAATAAAGATTAACAAAAGTCTATGAAACATCAACATCAAGGTTAAAAGAAAAAAAAGTATGTGAAAATGTGAGAAAATGAGTAAAAAAATGAAAAGTAAGAATATCGAAAACATGATAAAAAAAAAATAATGGAAAGTAAAAATAAACAAAATATCGTACAACAATAGAAATTTATCTAATAGAAAAGAAGTCGGATTTGTTAAATATATGTCATAATATTTTTAAGAATATATTAAACAGTGCAAATGTGTAAAAGAATCAAACTATGTTTAGCCAGAATGAATATTGCTTTGTATTTGTTATTTTCCACTAATCATTTTGTATTAAAAATAAATTAATCCAATTTAATCATTTTCCATAGCAAAAACTTAATAAACACTTACGTAAGCTTTCACTAGCAATTAATTTTTTTTACGATTTTTAAAAATCGATTCTTGACCTTAAAAATCGAAAATTCGATTTTTTATTAAATTTATTATCCATTAAGGATTGGCAATTAAATAAAGATTTACAAAAGTCTATGAAACATCAACGTCAAGGTTGAAAGCAAAAAAAAGTATGAGAAAATGTGAAAATATGAGGAAAAGAGTAAAAATAATTAAAAGTAAAAATATTGAAAACATGATTCAACGGAAAAAATAATGGAAAATAAAAATATACAAAATATCGTAAAACAATAGAAACTAGTGTAATAGAAAAAAGTCTTATTTGTTATTTTGCATTCATCATTTTGTATTAAAAATAAATTGATCCAATTTATTCATTTCCCATAGTAAAAACTTAATAAACACTTACGTAAGCTTTAACTAGCGATTAATATTTTTTACGATTTTTAAAAATCGATTCTTACAAAATCGATTTAATTTGATTTTTCATGAAAATCGATTTTCTTGATTCGATTCAGAATCGATTGGAGAATCGATTCTTTCCAAAGAACATCCCTATTCCAAAATAGTACTTTAATATGAAATATATTTATGCGAGAGGAAAATCTCTCGATTCGATTCGACTAATTTCATTCTCGCCAATTTTCATTACGATCGATTAAACCCTTTTTTTAATCGGTAAAATTGGAAAATTGCATCTTATAAAAAATTGAAATAATGGTAGAAATTAGGGAATATTGACTCGATACAGAATCGAGCCCATAAATTTTGACTTTTCCGCCGGTGGTCGAAAAAAAAAATCATAAACCGTCGTGTCGTACTAAACGTTAAAATCCTCGTCTTCCGTTTCACCCTTTTGCCGCATTTCATTAAACCGCGCAGACAGAAAGCAACAAACCGAACGTCCGTCACTCTCGCGTCTCTTATTTTTTCTCTCCTTCGAATTTACTCCCTCTTTCGTTTCTCCCGCGAGAATACTTTTTTTCCGCCTCGTTCTTCATGTTTTTCCGTTTATTTTTTTTTTCTCGCCGCAGATTTACTCGCGGAGCCTTTTTTCTCTTCCCGGGTCGAATGCCACACTCTTTTTTTCAACCGGATACGAGCGTCGACTTCTTGTCGCTTCGACGTGAAGTTGACTGATCGATTTAAATAAACAGAGATGCGCGTGTGGAGCCCGCAGAAATAACGGTAAACCGCACGAGTAATAGACGCGAAACAAAAAAAAAATAAAAAAATATACATATAGAGAGAAGAAATAACGAAAAGTCGTCGTTGATTCGCATCCGTGAAATTGGGACGTTCGGTAGAGCGATATTTGAGGAGCTTAGAGCGCTTAGAGCGCTCGCTAGTAAACTTGGCGCTAAATTTTGGAAGTCGGTTTTACAAATATTTATGGATCAATCGATAACAATATTAGTTAATATTCATACGAATTATGTTAATTTTAATATTTAATCCCAATTAATGTTTATGACAATAGTAATTTCTTTTAAAAATTATTATTATTAACCTTTATGGCAAATTCCAATCAGGCGAATTTTCGTTCAGCGTTCTCCATGAAAAAGCTAAAATTTTTGTACGATTTAGATGATTCAGGGCCGATTTTGTGATTTGGAAGATTATCATTTGACAACGTAGATTCTTTCGTTGTCAATGCAAAATTTTTAGGATTTGTTTGTAATTTATCATTTTTCAATTTTGAATAATTTGGAAGGTCCATAGACAATTTTCCGAAGAAGAAAATTAGCCTAGTCACTGAAGTTGGAATGAAAATGTGAATTATTGTGTGCAAAAATGGAAGAGAAATGCACTTTGCCAAAAATTGACGAAAAACGTTCTTGGCGATTTATGATCACATTTCTGTAAAAAAGATTTTTTGAATTTTTGAACTAATCTGAAAAGTGTTTAGCGCATGAATTTCCTTAAAGCGTCGTAGTTGAATTACCTAGCACTAATGTTTTTTGAATTTTTGTATTTTAATGGTGAATTTTTTAATTCAATTTTTTTATTTTAATTTTCTCTGCTTGAATTTTAATTTTCAATTTTTTTATTTTAACTTTCAATTTTTTAATTGTAATTTATAATTTTTTTATTTTCATTGTCAACTATTGAATTTTAATTTTCAATTTTTTAGTTTCAATATTTGAATTCTTAATTTGTAAAAAAAAATGATTTTCAAGGGGTGAACCGAAATAAAAATGAATAAGTATCGATTTTCTCGTGAACGATATTGATTATATTAATCATTTTTTCGAAAAATTAATAATTAGTCGAAAAATAGTACTAATTTTTAATAAAAATTCAAAATGAGTGGAAAAATATTAGTAATTTTTCTAAAAAATTAGTGATTAGTAAGAAAATATTTTCAATTTTTCCAAAAAAAATTAGTAATCAGTGGCACAATATTTATAATTTTTCTAAAAAATTAGTATTTAGCGACAAGATATTTCCAATAAAAAAAAAAATCGTAATTAGCGAAAAAATATTACCAAGTTTTTTTCTAAATATAATAATTGGCAAGGAAAATATTACTAATTAATATTAAAGAAAACAGTAATTTGTAGAAAAGTATTGTGTATATTTACGTATTGAGTCATGGTTATAAGCTCAAACAAGTCTATTAAAAAGGTTGTTTTATTTTTTATAATAACTAGATTTTTTTGAATATTTTATACATTAGTATTTATTGTATCGCATGTCAAACGATATCATATTAATACGAATATTTAATCAGTACTTACTAAAAAAATACATTAGTAATTTTTTATTTATTTATTACTTTTTCCAAAATTAATAAAATATTTTTCCACAAATTATTGATTTTTTTTTAGGTATTTAGCAATATCTTTCTCGCCAATTACTAATTCTTGGAGAAAATTAGTAATATTTTATCGTTAATTACTCATTTTTTAAAAAATTAGTAACTTACCGAATAAATTAGTAATTTTCCAAAGAGTGAAGTGTCGTTGAGTAGAAAACGGCAAAATAAAATGAGGCATTTGTTTTGTAAATCCTATAATATGCATAATGTGCATAATATTGTTTATTGCCCTCCGGACGTAAAAGTGCCTTTTTACGCCCACTTCGTGGGCTTAAAAGGCCCTTTACGACGTCGGGCGATGAAATATTGTATGACCCGAGGACAAAAAAACTCACACTCGTCAGAAAAAGTTTTTTTGTCCTCGGGTCATAATGTACTATATATCTCGATGTATGAATGTACAAACCTGACGTAATCTCGTTTGCAATAGGTTTTGCCGTCGCGGACGAAACACGTGCAGCTCTCGTCGAGGAATTGCTTGCACTCGGCGCACTTAAGACACGCCGCGTGCCATTCGAGATCCGGAGCAACTCGAAGAATCCACTGGTCGTGAATTTGGCCGCCACACCCAACGCAAAGCGAGCTTTTTCCTGTTGGAACAATGACAAATTAGGTACGTCTCTTTCTTTCCCCCTTAAGATTTACTAAAATGTCAGTAAAAAATTTTCCCAGAAAATTATGAAATTGAAAAAATTGTTGAAATACATTTTGGAGTCTCAAGGGGATGCTAAATACCGACATTTGCACCTCGAAAATCGATTCCAAACTTGCTCTGGCACGAATAGATGGAAATCAATAAAATTTTGACAGTATCATCAGAATTATGGCACAAATGGAGCCCCACTAAAAATTTTAGAAAAAAAAAAAAAAAATTACAGATCTGATTATCATCAGAAATCTGCAATTGAAAATATCAAATTATAATGTTTCTACTGCATTTCGGCTAAAATCAAGAGTGAGGCTCCATGACGAACACTAAAGTACGAATATCGATACGTCTTCGACATTATTTTATGAAAAAATCGCGACGTAAGTTTGGAATCCAAACCACGAGATAAATGTTGATAAATTTAGTGTATTATCGAAAAACAAAATGGCGAAATCAAGTTCACAAAAATCCGAAAGAGGGCAGCCCCGTGTGGAATTCTCATGAAATAAATATTATTCTCATCAGATTCTATCCAAACTGTCTGACAAGTCAGTGGCAATTAACGAAAACATTGATTTATGTCTCGCGTTTGCATTTTGCAATTCATTCATCATTCATTTATAAATTTAATTGATATTCATCCATCGGTATTGGAAAAAGTTTAGACAGCGATTTTGAGTCGATAATATAGGACTTCAGAAATAATGTCGGTATTTAGCCTCGCCTTAATTGAGGATTCGGGATGCTAAATGACCGAGCAAAGCTCTTATATCACTAAAAAATAATCGAGGAAAATTATTTCCGTTTCATTGCACCGATGCAAACTTCAAACATCACAATGACAATGTTTAAGGATGTTGAGTCCCTATGAAATTTTTTAATGTTAATTGTTCAATAAATAGCTTCTTAATCGTCGTGAAATTTTTACACGACCTCCTGAATACTTCATGTAAAAACATATCAAATTTTCAGAATTCCATCATCATTACTCCTTAAGGGTTATAATGAAAAATGATGAGAAAATTCTGAAAATTTGGTATGTTTTTGTACGAAGCATTTAAGAGGTCGTATAAGAATTTCACGACGATTAGGAAGCTCGTTATTAAAATATTAACATTTTGTTAAGAACAATTTTTTAAACAAATAATAAAAAAATGTATCAATAAACTTCGTTTTGTTTCCGCTGCTTTCAACATAGCGTAAATATTAAAAAATTGAGAGGTCAAAAAAAAACTTATCGCAAAGTTATATCAGTTTCCATAAGACTACATTCAATTCAATTTAATTAGTTAATGTTAATTGTTCGATAACGAGCTTCCTAATGGTCGTGAAATTTTTACACGATCTCTTAAATAATTCATCCAAAAACATACTAAATTTTCAGAATTTCATCATTATTTGCGATTTGGGACTCAACATCCTTAATGATCATGATTATAAATTGAATTATGGAGTGATGGGAGGACCAATGATTTCCAAACACAATTTGGACCATTTTTATTGATGAAATTTAATAAATACGACAATGGCCACCATGAATCTTCCAAAAAAGGTAAAAATGGTATTTTAAGGGGTTGAAATCATTTTTGACTGAACAAATAATGATGTTTTCTTTGATACCCGCCGAGACGCTTCTGCATCTTTTGATAAATTTGATGCTGCTGCGTCAGTGTTTAAGAATCAAGAGGTTCCTCTAGATAAAGTTCAGAGATCTGGGCTCCCTCTTAAATGAAGTTCTCTGTACCCTTAACTAAAGGCTGGGGCCTTTGACTACCCCATAAGTAAAGTAATCAGATTACCGTGAGTAAAGTAGAGTTTGATTCCCGTAAGTAAAGTTTTTCTTAGGCCTCCCATAAGTAAAGTAGTGTGTGAATCCCATAATGAAAGTTCAGGGTCCTGAATTCCCATAAGTCGAGTCTAAGAGCCTCATCCCCTCTAAAGTAAAATGATCGCGTTCCCAATAGTAAAGTTTTAGGTTCTTAAGCCTCCTATAAGTAAAGAAGTGCAGTTCTCATAAGTAGAGTAATGTGTGATTCCCATAATGAAAGTGCAGGGTCCCGAATCCCCATAAATCAAGTCTAGGAGCCTGAACTCCCTGAAAGTAAAATGATCGAGTTCCCATAATTGAAGTTTTTCTTAGGCCTCCCATAAGTAAAGTAGTGTGGTTCTCATAAATGAAGTAGTGTGTAATTCCCATAATGAAAAATTAGGGTCCCGAATTCCCATAAGTCAAGACTAGGAGCCTCATCCTCTCAAAAGGAAAATGATCGAGTTCTCATAAGTAAAGTTTTGGGTCCTTAGGCCTCCCATAAGTAAAGTAGTGTTGTTCTCATTAATGTGTGTGATTCCCATAATGAAAGTTCAGGGCCCCGAATTCCCATCAGTCAAATCTAAGAGCCTCATCCTCTCAAAAGTAAAATGATCGAGTTCCCGTAAGTAAAGTTTTTCTTAGGCCTCCCATAAGTAAAGTGGTGTGGTTCTCATAAATAGAGTAGTGTGTGATTCCCATAATGAATGTTCAGGGTTCCGAATTCCCTTAAGTCAAGTTTAGGAGCTTCATCCCCTCAAAAGTAAAATGATCGAATTCCCATAAGTAAAGTTCAGGCCTGCAGTCAAGGTATACGTCAGGGGGTAGTTTGGAGAAGGGGTACATTTTCTTGATAACAGATTTCCAAAAAAGTGTTTTTCTATCTGCTTAAATCAACCCCTTAAATTTTGCGCGTGGTTATTTCAGAAGTTTGGGTTTGAGCTTCCGATTTTTCTTAATAGAAAAAATTGGTGTTATTATGCATAAGAAGAGGGTGACTTTAAATCAGGGTTGCAAATAATGCATTAAAAAAATAATTGAATTAACATTCAGATTTAAAAAAAAAAAATTTATTTGCTAATTCTAAAAACTAGGATTAAAAATAATTTTTCAATTTAAAATCCCGCCATGAGAACTAAAAAATAATTATTTAATTTTTAATCCCGACATTGGGATTGAAAAATATTTTCTCGTTTTTTAATTGTTAATTCAAATTTTTTTAATTGAAAAATTCGCAACCCTGCTTTAAATAGTATTGAACAGGTATTTAAGGGTGACTTTGAAATACATCAATAAATAAAATAAAGTATGAAATGTTTTGATGGAAGCTGCGACATCATCGTTAAAAATTTTGTGTTTCAAAATACGAATATTATTGGCGATTTCCAAAGAATTCGAACGAAAAATTCTTTTTTTTAAATTTTGTTTCCCCTCTCTTTTTAAACATTTTTTTTCCCCTCGAAAGTCGCACGAGAGAGACGGGGCGTAATCCGCAATGTAGGCGGTTGTTCTCAACGGAAAGATCATTCGGTAAATTCCTCGGGAATTCTTGGAGTTCAGACTCCGCCCAGAGGGGAATCCCCGTCGACGCGCGCATCGTTCGTAAAATCGCCGCCAGGAGGGGAATCCCCGGCGGAAGAGTTTGCGCGAGTGATCGAACACGCACAATCGCGGCGTCTGCGTCGTGCGTCACGTTGCACGAGCGCGCACGCGTGTTTGAATCGCGCCCCTCTCGTTATAAAAAAAAATTAGAGTGGTCGTAGCATTTTTTTTTCTAGACTGAGGAACAAAAAAAATTGTAACTCTAGTTTTATTCACCCTCGTGGACCACTTTGACCTTCTTTCTTATTTCCAGTTTCATATTTGTAAATTTTGATCGACGAGAACAAAGGAAGGAAGATCTGTAAATTTGCTACAAGATGGGCAGTCATTTAATTTTGGTCAATCAATTTTATTCGAAAAATTAGATCCTTATTTGCCTTATCATGATTTTGAATTTGGGTTTCCTCATGAAAAAAATATATGTAGATATATTTTTTGGATATTTAAAAAAAGATAAATTTTTGTTTGCTGTAATAAGTTGAATGTCATATCGACAAATTTTAGCGCACTGAGAAAAGAGTTTATTTGTAGTAAAGAAATATACTTAGTTGACACTTTTACTTAAATATTCCTTAACTGTTGCAAAATTTGTTAGTCGTTGAGAAATGTTTTATTTGTGTCAGAATAATTTATTAATTGTTTAAAAATAATTGATTTTGCCATATTCAACTTTACATTTGTTAATAGTCAACAAATCCTGACCGAAAAATCTTAAAAAATTCTGAAAAATCAGAAACATGTCAATGCCAATTAATTTTTTGTTCTTTTCTTTAAATGCTAAATTCTATTTTTAATCATCGAATCTTCCTTTAAGGACATTATTTTGTAGCGAAGAGATTTTTCTACTATTATGACAAAAATTGACATGATTTTACTCTTCATTTTCTAAATTTTCAAAAAAAAATTCCAAAAATGCAACACATTGAAAAAAATATATATTACCGACAAAATTTGGCATTTTTCATTGGAAATCCATACTTGAATCATTCTTTGGGCTTAATTAATTAATTAATTAATTAATTAATTAATTAATTTGGGTGATCATGGCTGGAGTAGTTGTGAGACAACAAATTGATGTAAACAATACGCTTTTATTGTTAATTTTAATTTATTCACCCTTACTATAAATATTGCAACAGATTAATCTTCATCGCTATCCCCGTTGATTTCGACATTGACCTCTTCAACATCGAAGATCCCTGTTTCCTATTTTCCAGCCATAAGCACCCATTTATTAAACTGCAAGAATGATTTATTTATGGATTTCCAATGAAAAATAAGAAATTTTGTCGTTTTTATTTTTTTTCCATGTGTCACAGGTCGAATTTTGGAATTTTTTTTTTTTTAATGTAGGAAATGAAGAGTAAAATTATGTCAATTTTTGTCATAATAGTAGAAAAATCGCTTCGCTACAAAGTAAAGTTTTTAAATGAAGATTCGATGATTAAAAATAAAGTTTAACATTTAAAAAAAAAAGAAAAAATTCTTTTCATTAACATTGACATGTTTGTGATTTTTCAGAATTTTCTAAGATTTTTCGGTTTCCTCTTGGCATCTAAAAAATGCAAAAATCGAAAAAACACTTTTTTTTAGCGGAAAAGATTCCTCGTCATCGATATGGAAAACTTATTTTGCACAAAATTGTTTTTTTGGGTTAGGAACTTTGGAGAAAATCGGCGCCACAAAATTCGTCGGAGGCCGATTCACCATTCTTATAAATTTCAAAATTTTCTCATTTGATGTGATTTGCTTTTAAACAACCTTGAAAATCGGCATTTTACAACGTCGGAGCTTCGAGCGAAGAAACAGAGAGTGAAAAAAGGGCCAAAAACCCAAAACATAGGTATTAAAAAAGAGGGCAAAAAAAGAGAAGAAAAAGAGGAATCTTACGAAGAATAATCGCGAGAAATAACACGGGCACGCGTTTTTACAAGACGTGAAACTTGTTCGGGGATTTGGAAACGTCCGACTTGCACGGTGGTCGTTGGACTTTCGAGATATCACACATTTACTCTCACATGAACGTACAAATATATATATATATATATATAATATGTATCTATATATGTGTGCAAGTATATATGTACAAAGTATCCGGATCGAAGGAGAATGGCTTTTGCTGCTGACTGCGCGAATTTCCGAACGATCTGGCTTCTCCCTTTACCCTTGTACTTCGGTTCTCCTTGTGCATCGTTATCGATAAAACTGAACTGGGCACAGTTTCCGATCAGTGAAATTTTATTGCACGGAGAAAGCTACCTCCGAGTCCTTTTATCACAAAAGAATCATTCGAGCCATTTAAAAAAACAAATATCGTTCAAGCCAACTGATCTATACTCTATTTCGACTATTTTTGGAAAAATGCCAAATGGCTACGTTTAAAAAACTGAATTATGCACTTTTGGATTCGCACATGCATAAGCTTTCATTTGATACCCCACAAGATGACCTTGAAACGAAAAAAAAAATTCCCGCCCTCCAACCCCTAAAAGTTCATTTTTCTAGAGTAGTCAAAAAATTCAACTTTCTATGTCAAAAGCTTTCTAAGAACGTTTTTATGGTTTTTGTTGGTTACACTAAAAATTCGAAAACTACCCTCTCGCGTCAAATTGGGCGAACTTTTGCGCCCCTTCATACGCATATTCGTTCTAAAATGTTGTATCCGTGTTCTGGTATATTATATACCCATTTACACGTATATTACAGTGAATTCGTCCGACCACCGTGAAATTTTTTTCAATGCGTTTGTACAAGCAAACAGGCGAGAGAGAGAGAGAGAGAGAGAGAGAGAGAGAGAGAGAGAGAGAGAGAGAGAGAGAGAGAGAGAGAGAGAGAGGGAGAGAGAGAGAGAGAGAGAGAGAGAACGGGAGTCGTGGCGGTGAGGGCAAGGTCGGCCAGGATCAAAGGGGATCGAACGAGAGTGTTGGCGGCGTCCCATTAGCTTCCAGCGACGAGCGACCACCTCGGGCATCGTGTCTTCGGAAGACCGGCGTATAATATAAGTGTGTGTATGTCGTACGCGACATAAAGTGAGTGAGAGGGAAAGAACGAGAGAGAGAGAGAGAGAGAGCTCAAGAAGCAACAAAGTACAACGACGAGGCAGCAGGACATCTCCACGGTAAATGAAAATTTGTGCTATCGCTGTAAAAGCGAGTTCCCATAAAGTTTATAAAAATTCGTGGGCATTAAATTGCACGTTTAGCCGCAGCAAGGATGAATTCAACAAAAATTTACAACAAAGATTCAATGTATGGAACAAGAAATGCCGGAATAAGAATATTTGTGTCGAGAAGGTCAACAAGGACGAACAAGGATGTTCGTATCGAGGATTTTTGAAACAAGGATTCTGGAACAAGAATGTTTGCTGCAAGGACGATACAAGAGAGATTTTTGTAACAAGGATATTCGCTACCAGGACGTTTGCAACAAGAATATTTGAAACTGGGATATTAGTCGGAAGGATGCTAAAAAAAGGATGTTTATAAGGAATATTTCTTGAAGGAATGTTCGATACAAAAATATTTTCGTTAACGATGCTGCAACAAGGATGTTTAGATCAGGAATATTTGCTAAATGAAAGGATGTTCGCTGCAAGGACGACACAAGACGTGTGTAACAAGGATGTTCGCTACCAGGATGTTTGCAACAAGAATTTTTGAAACTGGGATATTAGTCTGAAGGATGCTACAACAAGGATGGTTATCCGGAATATTTCTTGAAGGGATGTTCGATACAAGAATATTTTCATCAAGGATGATACAACAAGGATGTTTGTGGTAAAAATGGTACAACAAGAAAGGATTGTAAGAATAGAGGAGTCTGTCACGAGGATGTTTCCAGCAAGGATACTACAACAAGGATGTTTGGATTAGGAATACTAGCTAAAAGAATGTTCGATACAAGGATGTTTCCATCAAGGATGCGTGTGGCAAAAATGCTGATACAATAATTTTTTCACCAAGTGTGTTTGAAACAAAAAGGCCTATAGCAAGGATGCTCCAACAGATGTTTTGGTAATGAATAATTGCTAAAAGGATATTCGATACAAGGATGTTTCCATCGAAGATGATTGGGGCAAAAATGCTGCAAAAATAATTTTTTTAGCAAGTACGTATGAATGAGAAAAGGTTCATAACAAGGATGTTTACAGCAAGGATACTACAACAAATTGTTCACTATAAAAATGATCCAAGAAGGATATTCGTAGCAAAAATATTTGAAACAACATCAGCAACAAAATCTGTAACAATGATAACTCAAACAAGGATGTTTGAAACAAGGATATCAGCCATAAGGATGCAGCAACAAGGATGTTCAGATCGTGAATATTTGCTGAAACGATCGAAACAAGGATATTTCTATTTGTGATAAGAACATCAGCAACAAGGTGTGTAACAATGATAACTCAAAAGGATGTTTGAAGAAAGGATATTATCTGCAAGGATCCTGCAACAAGGATGTTCCGATGAAGACTATTTGCCATAAGGATGTTCGATACAAGGATGTTTCCATCAAAGATGGTCCAATATGGACGTTAGTGGCGAGAATACCAAAACAAAGATTTTCATAGCGAGAACGTTCAGAACAAGAAGGATCTGAACAAGGATGTTTCCAGCAAGGATGCAGCGAAAGATGTTTTCCATGAGAAAAATCCAAGAAGCATGTTTGAAGCAAAAATATTCGCAATAAGAAGATCTGCAGAATGTGTAATATGGATGAAACAAGGATGTTTGTCAAAAAGGATGTTTCCAGCAAGGATGTAGCAAAAGATGTTTACCATGAGGACATTCCAAGAAGGATGTTTGCAGCAAAAATATTCGCAATAAGATCTGCAGACCGTGTAATATGGATGAAACAAGGATGTTTGTCAAAAAGGATGTTCCCAGCAAGGATGTAGCGAAAGATGTTTACCATGAGAACAATTCAAGAAGGATGTTTGCAGCAAAAATATTCGCAATAAGAAGATCTGCAGAATCTTTAATGTGGATGAAACAAGGATGTTTGCCAACAAGGATGCTTGTCAACAAGGATGTTTCCAGCAAGGATGTAGCAAAAGATGTTTACCATAAGAACAATTCAAGAAGGATGTTTGCAGCAAAAACATCTGCAATAAGAACATCTGAAAAATGTGAAATATGGATGAAACAAGGATGTTTTTCAACAAGGATGTTCATCAACAAGGATATTGGAAACTGAGGCTTAGAAACTTGCGTCAAGAAGCAGCTCGACGTTTCTGCTATTGTGAATTTGGGAAGATGCCTCGTGGCATCATTGTCTCCAAGTTCCATTGTCATTTTCACTGCGCAGAAGGAACGCGAGTCCTGTATCTTCCAAATTCATTGTCATGCGCAATCGTAAAACCCTACGAATCCATTGATATTCCGCAGAAGGGATTGACTGTCATCAGCAGAAGATTCGCATGATTGACTCATTCTGTACGCAAATCCCTATTTTCGGATGGCGCAGTTCCCTCATAACGAGAGTCCAGGCTGCATTATTAAATTTACCCCAATCTATTACCTAACTCTAATGGTAAACAACCTGTCTGTGTTCAGCACGAATGATGATTACGTAATCTGTGCATACAAACTGACGAATGAAAGGACATTGTTGACACTCGGAGGAACAAGAATTGGGTCCTTTTGTTTCCTACAATGGGACATACCTTTGTGTTTGTTTGTGTAAATATATGGGGCATTCCAAGTAAACTCAATCAAAATTTGGACAAGCTTTTAAACCTGCTTCATGATTTCTTTTACAATTGGAACTGAAGCTCTAACAATTGCTTCAGTATTTTTAGCATCACCCACGATTTATTAAACAATCTTTCTTGTTGAACAAAAGCTTAGTTCAATAAGAATAATTATTTTTTAAAGAGAAAAATGAATTAAAATGTTTTTCCAGAAAAAATTCCTGAAAAATCGCTTTTTTGGCCTTTTGACTTCGAATAACTCCTTAAATGCTCATTGTGTCGACAAGGAATGCCTCATATAGAGGTGTATGTAATGTATTATGTAAATACGACCCCTCGAAGGCTGCCATACCGCTGATACATATTGGTAATTGTAATCCCCGGCTCGTTAGTCACACACCAGTGACAATTATCTTATCGCGAATGCGGAAACCACCGTAAACTGCAACCAACTTTACAATGTTGCAATATAACGCTGCGCTTGGGTAAATAACCGCACGTTTATCCGTCGTTTGATACTTTGACTATATCGGCTAAACGATGAAAGCCGCGTGGCAAATTTCCCACATTTTACGGGTCGGTCAATATTTCATTAATATATGTAATATAATAAATAACATATTATATGAGGGGATTTGGTTCCTTCTCCCCGAGAATGGTCAATATATATTTTTTTTAACATTGAAGGGGAAAATTAAGTCAGTTGAAATGAATTTAACTTGAGAATAAAATAGACTGGTGATAATTTATTTACTGTCTTGTTCAGATCACATTATTGATCGATCCAAAATCAATTAACGGTTTTAAATATGCTGATCAAATCGTTAAGTAATTGATAGTTGTTCCATAATATTGAAGCGAAAAATTAAATCAGTGGAATTGAATTTAACTTGAGAACAAAATAAACTGGCAATTATTTATTCACTGTCCAGCTGTTCAGATCAAATTATTGATCGATGCAAAATCGATTGACGGTTTCAAATATGCTGATCAAATCGTTAAGGAATTTATAGTTGCTCCATAATATTGGAGGGGAAAATTAAGTCAGTGGAATTGAATTTAACTTGAGAACAAAATAGACTGGCAATTATTTATTTACTGTCCAGCTGTTCAGAACGAATTATTGATCGATGCAAAATCGATTGACGGTTTAAAATATGCTGATCAAATCGTTAAGTAATTGATGGTTGCTCCATAATATTGAAGGGGAAAATTAAGTCAGTGGAATTGAATTTAACTTGAGAACAAAAAAGACTGGCAATTATTTATTCTCTGTCCAGCTGTTCAGATCAAATTATTGATCGATGCAAAATCGATTGACGGTTTCAAATATGCTGATCAAATCGTTAAGTAATTGATAGTTGCTCCATAATATTGAAGGGAAAAATTAAGTCAGTGGAATTGAATTTAACTTGAGAACAAAATAGACTGGCAATTATTTATTCTCTGTCCAGCTGTTCAGATCAAATCATTGATCAATGCAAAATCGATTGACGGTTTCAAATATGCTGATCAAATCGTTAAGGAATTTATAGTTGCTCCATAATATTGAAGGGAAAAATTAAGTCAGTGGAATTGAATTTAACTTGAGAACAAAATAGACTGGGAATTATTTATTCACTGTCCAGCTGTTCAGATCAAATTATTGATCGATGCAAAATCGATTGACGGTTTCAAATATGCTGATCAAATCGTTAAGTAATTGATAGTTGCTCCATAATATTGAAGGGAAAAATTAAGTCAGTGGAATTGAATTTAACTTGAGAACAAAATAGACTGGCAATTATTTATTCTCTGTCCAGCTGTTCAGATCAAATCATTGATCAATGCAAAATCGATTGACGGTTTCAAATATGCTGATCAAATCGTTAAGGAATTTATAGTTGCTCCATAATATTGAAGGGAAAAATTAAGTCAGTGGAATTGAATTTAACTTGAGAACAAAATAGACTGGGAATTATTTATTCACTGTCCAGCTGTTCAGATCAAATTATTGATCGATGCAAAATCGATTGACGGTTTCAAATATGCTGATCAAATCGTTAAGGAATTTATAGTTGCTCCATAATATTGGAGGGGAAAATTAAGTCAGTGGAATTGAATTTAACTTGAGAACAAAATAGACTGGCAATTATTTATTTAATGTCCAGCTGTTCAGAACAAATTATTGATCGATGCAAAATCGATTGACGGTTTCAAATATGCTGATCAAATCGTTAAGGAATTTATAGTTGCTCCATAATATTGAAGGGAAAAATTAAGTCAGTGGAATTGAATTTAACTTGAGAGCAAAATAGACTGGCAATTATTTATTCACTGTCCAGCTGTTCAGAACAAATTATTGATCGATGCAAAATCGATTGATGGTTTCAAATATGCTGATCAAATCGTTAAGGAATTTATAGTTGCTCCGCATAATATTGAAAGGGAAAATTAAGTCGAGGAATTGAATTTAAATTAAGAACAAAATAGACTGGCAATTATTTATTTACTGTCTAGCTGTTCAGAACAAATTATTGATCGATGCAAAATCGATTGACGGTTTCAATAATGCTGATCAAATCGTTAAGTAATTGATAGTTGCTCCATAATATTGAAGGGGAAAATTAAGTCAGTGGAATTGAATTTAACTTGAGAGCAAAATAGACTGGCAATTTCTTATTTACTGTCCAGCTGTTCAGAACAAATTATTGATCGTTCAAATCGTTAAGTAATTGATAGTTGCTCCATAATATTGAAGGGGAAAATTAAGTCAGTGGAAATTAATTGAACCGTGAGAAGAAAATATCCTGGCAGATTTTTATTTATCGTTCGTCTGTTCAGATCGAAGTGTTAATTGGTGCAAAATTTATTGGCGATTGCGAATATGCTAATTAAATCGATTCGTATGTCGTTAAAGTCGTTGGAATATAAAAAAAAAATTAATTCTGAACTAATTAAATCGTTAGGGATATCGTTTAAATCGTTGGAATACTGAAATAAAAAAATAATCGAAAATCGAGTCAACACTTTAGACAAAAAATTGTCCACACAAGATGAAAGATATATCTTTATACAACTGCTTAAAAAAACGAAATATTAATAGGTGAAAAAGGTTTATAAAAATTGATGTGAAATTGTCAAAGTTTCCGGCGATTGAAAAATTTCCCTACTAGACACTTATTTTCCACTTCCGGAAGAGAGAAACGATTCTTCGTTAAATCTTCGTGTCTTTTCTCCTTTATATGTGTATATATATATATAAAGAGAAGTGAAAGATAAACGATCGGATAAATCGTCGTCCGGTGTCTCGGTTCAAATTGGTCCCTCCGCCGTTTTCCGTCGCGGAAGGAGAAAAATAAAGGAAGAGAGAAAGAGAGGATACGTTCCAACGTATCGGTGCATAAGAGAGGAATGAGCAAGAACAAACGAGACTTAAGGGGTTGTACGCTATCAGGATTTTAAAAAAATCGATTTTTTAATTTGTTTTTTGTTATGTAATTACATAAGTATATACACAGAAAATTTCACGTCAATCCGACAAATATTTTCAAATATATAGGCATATTTGTAATTCGTAGTTACTATCTGTAAAGTGCTTTTAAAACTTTGGACGCGTTTTTCTCAAAACTGTGGATTTAGAGTCGGTGAGCAAAATTTCTCACAAATATAACCGATCAGTCTCAAATTTTTACACAAGCTTTATAAACATATTTTTTAGTAATTAATCGAAGGTTTACTTTTATTGATGAATATTTTCCATTTTATAAATAATTTAAGGCAAAAATTTTCATCAAAAATTGATTTTTTTTTTAGAAGCTGCCATTTTGTTGAAAATTGATTATTTTGCTTATTTCTTCGATCAAATACTAGATTATAACTTATGTTAACGGAATCTTTTTTATTTTATGATTAGAAAAATTTCAATACTGAGTTGAAAGTTGTAAAAATATATACACTAATGGCGAAAAGTTTCCGGACAAAACTTCAAAAAAGTTCTGGAACGTTTTTTTATGCCATTCCGCCGGAAGTCAACGTAGACTAATTTAACAAACGGCATTTTAAAGGGAAAGTTTTTAAACTTGAACTCTATTTTGAAAAAAACTGTTTTTCGCGTTTTTTTCCCTCTATTCAGGGAAACTCATCTTTTAGAGGAAATTTTTTTAATGCATTTTTACGATTGAATTCATAAAGGGGAAAGATTGAGCTTCAATTTCCTTTTTTTTTTTTTAACTTTGAGCGATTTTTTTTTCCAAAGTTATTCTGTTTTTTGTGAAAAAAGAGGAAATTTGAAAAATCCAGTATAACACGAAAACAAAGCGGATTCATGAAAAACTTCAAGAGAGCAAAAAGTTGCGTCTCTTTTCGTTGAGTTCAGAGAAATTTTTTCAGATTTTTTTTTCTAAATTTTTTTTTCTCATGTTGAAAAAAAATTTGAAAAAAATTCCAATGTGTTGAAAATGGTAAAATAAAGAATTTTCCCCTCTTGAAATTTTATCAACAATCCCATAGTTCGCGAGTTACGGTACATAATTGAATGATCTGAGCTCCGATCCAGAAAATAAGAGAACAAAATTTTGGAAAAAAAAATCTGAAAAAATTTGTCTTAACTCAACGAAAACAGACGCAACTTTTTGCTATCTTCAAGTTTTTCATGAATCTTCTTTGTTTTCGTGTTATACGGGATTTTCCAAATTTCCTCTTTTTTTTACAAAAAACAGAATAACTGTGGAAAAAAAAATAATTTGAAAAAATTTGTCCCAACTCACGAAAATTCAACTTTTTGCTATCTTCAAGTTTTTCATGAACTCGGGACTACGGGATTTTTCAAATTTTCTCTTTTTTCACAAAAAACAGAATAACTTTGGAAAAAAAAATTGCTCAAAGTAATAAAAAAAAAGGAAATTTAAGCTCAAACTTTTCCCTTTATGAATCCAATCGTAAAAATCTCTAAAAAAAATTTCCTCCAGAAGATGGGTGCACCTGAATAGAGGGGGAAAAAGACGAAAAACGGTTGTTTTCAAAATAGAGTCAAAATTTAAAAACAAATTGTAAAAATCATTTTAAAAACAGGAAAAGAAGCCGAATTCTCCCCCTTTAAAAGGCCGTTTGTTAAATTAGTTTACATTGACTTTCGGCGAAATGGCATAAAAAAACGTTCCAGACTTTTTTTGAAGTTTTTTCCGGAAACTTTTTGCCGGTATATCAATTTTTACGTTAATAAATTTAAATAAAATGAATAAAATAAGTAAAATAAGTAAAATAAATAAAATAAATAAAATAAATAAAATAAATAAAATAAATAAAATAAATAAAATAAATAAAATAAATAAAATAAATAAAATAAATAAAATAAATAAAATAAATAAAATAAATAAAATAAATAAAATAAATAAAATAAATAAAATAAATAAAATAAATAAAATAAATAAAATAAATAAAATAAATAAAATAAATAAAATAAATAAAATAAATAAAATAAATAAAATAAATAAAATAAATAAAATAAATAAAATAAATAAAATAAATCAAAAGAATGAAATGAATGAAATGAATGAAATGAATGAAATGAATGAAATGAATGACATGAATGAAATGAATGAAATGAATGAAATGAATGAAATGAATGAAATGAATGAAATGAATGAAATGAATGAAATGAATGAAATGAATGAAATGAATGAAATAAATAATATAAATAAAATAAATAAAATGTCTTTTCACAAAAAAAACTTGAAAAATCGCTTTTTTCGGTCTCCTGACTGCGGATAACCCGTTAAGGTGATCAGTGCTCACGCACATTATATATATCCGTATGTATAAAGAAATCCTAGTGGAAAATTTGGGTGTGAGGAAGATGCCAGTATAATATAAGGACGCGAACACGGAGAGGATGAAAAAAAAGGGAGGGCCAGGGCGAGAGTCGGGTCGAGAACGGCGCCGAGCCTCGTGTCGTCGATGTCTGCTTGGCAGTTCAGAGACGCCGACCGGGTGTCCCGCGCGTACCTTCGGTATTTCATTAACACCTCCGCTAATTATTTTCCTCCTTTTTCTACCGCTCCCGCGCGCTGCTTCTGCTCGTTGCATACCCAATTTTTTTTTTTCATTTTTTTTTCTTCATTCAATCCTCAAATATAATACGCTCGTGATTTTTTTCTCCCGCACAAGCGGGAAATAAAATAGCAGAGAGTGAAATAAGTTTAATAAATTTTACTTATTCGAAGTCACATTTTACTTTGAGTCAAATTTATTTGTAATGAGAACTTTGATGAGAATGGACTTTTTTATTTGTATATTTTTGTTTAGTATATTTAATTTTTGATTTATACATTTGATAAAATGTACATGTTTAATATTTATTTATTATTAATTTCTATAATTAATCGCTGAAGCTTTACTTTGATGGAACAAAATTTTTTTTTTTGGGGTTTTTATGCAAAAATATTTAGAGTCCCAAAACATTGAGAAGTCGTGGTTAAAAAAAAATTCATTTGACAAGAATTGCTTGTAGGTCACTAATTTTGTTGAATTTTCTAATTTTTGAAAAATGCTTATTAATGATGTAACCTTAATCCTAAACCTTGAAATATCCACTTAATAGCAAGCATAATTGATATTGAATTTATCAAAAATCGATTGAGGGGTTCAAGATTTTGCAAAAATAAAAATAAAAAATATAAAAAATTCTTACGACCGTAATTCCTGAAACGTTGGAGTCATCGAGGTCAAATTTTTACCATCAATACATTGGGTGAAAAACATGATTACTATTGAATTTAAAAAGATCAAGATATTTTTCAGAAAATTTAAAATTCATTAAAAAATTTGAAATTTTCGAAAAATGCTTATGAACCATTTAATTTTCATAATTTTATAGACACTGCGTTAAAACTTGTTACGAAAATGAATAAGGCGACATGCATAGTTGGTCCTTGATTGAAGAAAAAAATTCTCAAGCACTTGAGATTTTGAAAAATTTAGAAAATTTTGAAAAATTTCTCAAGCATTTGAGATTTTCAAAAATTTCATTAACGGCCGTCCTTATTTTTTTTTTATGCAATTACCGATATGAAATTTAAAAAAATACAATGTAAGTCGTAATTAAGTGATAGAGATGATAATAGAGCCCATTAATTTGCCAAGTCATGGGAGCAATGTTCAAATTGAAATTTGCACCTTTCAAACTTGTTACGAAAATAAATCCAACGACATGCATAGTTGGTCCTTGATTAGGGGAAACAAATTTCGAACAATTGAGATTGTGAAAAATTTGGAAATTTTTGAAAAATTTCTCAAGCAGTTGAGATTTTGAAAAATTTGAAAATTTTTGAAAAACGTTTCATGAACGGCCGTCCTTACTTTTTTTTTGCCACTACCGATACAAAATTTGTAAAAAATACAATTTAAGTAGGAATTGAGTGATAGAGGAGAGAATAGGGCCCATTAAGGTGCCAAATCATGGGAGCAATGTTCAAATTGAAATTTGCACCTTTTTTTCATTGAAATTCGTTTTTACGGTCAGCAAGGAGCGAATTTTTTTTTTTCTTGAGTCGCGTGTCCCGCGCAAGTTTAAACTCCATAACTTTCGTTTGTCTCAACTTCCCCCTCCACCCCTCCCTTCCTGACCCATCCATCCCCACACTGACCCATGTCGTTGGCGCGACAGTGAGGCGTCAGAGGAGCAGCGAGAGGATGTCCGACGACATATGAGACGCGCCGTCCTCGCATCTCTCGACGGTGACTCGTTTTTTCGTTATCGCTCGTGGAACAAGAAAACAAAAAAACGAGGATTTAAGAACCCAAAACAAGAGTGAGAGAGAGAGAGAGAGAGAGAGAGAGAGAGAGAGAGAGAGAGAGAGAGAGAGAGAGAGAGAGAGAGAGAGAGAGGGAGGGAGGGCGGGAGGGCGGGAGTGAGAGTGAGAGGGAGAGAGAGAGAGAGAGAGAGAGAGAGAGAGAGAGAGAGTTCCAAATGCCCACTAATGATCTTATGCATCATCGTCGCTACGGTCAGTTTTCAAGGTTCCCCAAGTCTGTGATCTTTTCTTAATTTTACGCATCCTCAATCGTACTTTTTTTCCAAAAAAACGTGTGGTCCAATAAAATAAAGGGTTGTCTACAAAAAGTCTACAAAAAATGTTTTATTTTCTTTCAGAAATTATTTTTCATTTTGGATCACCTCGGCAACGAAGGTGGCTCTTTATTCGAATAATAATAATAACTGCATTCCTTATCGATATTTTTAAAATTAAGAACTCAAATTTAGCTAATTCTCGATTTAAAGAAATTCAAAATATGCCTTTTTTGGGACTTATGAAACGCGATTAACCCAATTTTTTCTGCTGTCGTTGGAAACTTTTTGCTGTATCCTAAAATTGTTTACTTGAAAAAAAGAATTTGTCGAATTTCAATAACTTCATTTTTTATCAATAATTTTCAATAAACAGACTCAAATTTGGCACTTTCGTAGTAAGAAAATATTGAAGATTGACCTTTTTGGACCCAACTTCACCGTTATCGATCGACTTGATTTTTAAAATTATAACTTTATTGTTTATGAATATTACTCAATTAAAAAGAATTCGATCAACTCAATTTTCTGCTGTCATTGGGAACTTTTTTGTATCTTAAAATTTTGTACTAAAAAAAAACATTCGTTCTAGGTAAATAGTTTCATTATTTATCAATTATTTTCAATGGAAAAAACTCAAATTTGGCAAATATTCGCGTCATAAAAGATAATTCAAAATCGGCTTTTTTGGGCCCCGAACTTATGGAATGACTCTTCACAATCAACTCAATTTTCTACTGTCATTGGACATTTTTTTTTGTATCTCAAAATTTGGTAGTAAAAAAATTTGTTTGAAGTAAACAAGTAATACGTAATAAGTGATAAACAGTAATACCTTCATTGTTTATCAATATTTTGTAATTTGAAAAAACTCAAATTTGACAGTGCAGAATTCTTTAAAAGATCGATTCGTTTGTTCAAAAAATCGATCTTTTGAATCGGTTCTTTCCTTTTCGATCTTTAGGTCAATCAATTCTTGACCTTGAAAATCGAGAATTCGATTTTTTATTAAATTTATTATCTATTAAGGATTTGCAATTAAATAAAGATTAACAAAAGTCTATGAAACATCAACGTCAAGGTTAAAAGCAAAAAAAAGTATGTGAAATGCGAAAATATTAGGAAAAGAGTAAAAAAAATTAAAAGTAAAAATATTGAAAACATGATCCAACGAAAAAAATAATGGAAAATAAAAATATACAAAATATCGTAAAACAATAGAAACTTGTGTAATAGAAAAAAGTCTGATTTGTTAAATATATTCATAATATTTTTAACGATATATTAAAAAGTACTTTATATTTGCTTTATATTTGTTATTTGCTGCTTTATATTTGTTATTCTGCATTCATCATTTTGTATTAAAAATAAATTGATCCAATTTAATCATTTCCCATAGCAAAAACCTAATAAACACTTACGTAAGCTTTAACTAGCGACTAATTTTTGTTTACGATTCTTAAAAATCGATTCTTACAAAATCGATTTAATTTAATTTGTCATGAAAAACGATTTTCTTTTTTCGATTCAGAATCGATTAGAGAATCGATTCTTTCCAAAGAATCGAACATCCCTAAATTACAATGCAGTGTAAACGTGAAAAAGTGATATTTAGCATATATTTTTAAACCTGCTTTTTTTTTTACATATTTACACAAGTTTTCTTTAAATGAAAATTTTCTTCATCAAAAAGAATTGAAAATTTATTTGTTTTTTTTTGCCCCAAGCTTGGGCAGAATCCTTAACGATGGCCTCAATTTTGTGCTCTCATTGCAAAAAGAAATTCGCTTTTTTGTATTTTTTGTTTATTTACAAAAAAATAAAAATAAATCATTGATTTTTGCAGATACCAAAAACGACTGATCGACTTTCTCGCGTGCGCTTCCAGCAGCTCGTTTCGATTATACAGAGTCAGGAGGAACATCAACGGGACGCACTAAATTTAGGATATGTACATGCCTATAAATGAACGACAGAGAAGAAGGAAGAAGCTGAGGGGGAGGCACTCCCTCTCCTTTTGCCAGAGCGAAGTTCTTGAAGGTTTTTTTTCCATTTTCTTTTATTTAGCATATCTCTCTCTCTCTCTCTCTCTCTCTCTCTCTCTCTCTCTCCCACTCTTTCATTCCATAGCGTTCGATATCCACTGGACGAAATTTATGTAGGTGTTGGCCGTGGCTTTTATCAGCAGCCGGCATTCCGTTGCGTCCAGAGAGAGAAAGAGAGAGAGAGAGAGAGAGAGAGAGAGAGAGACGGCGCCCTGACGTCGCGCCCCGACGAGCAGGTTCTAATTCGTGCCACTCTTTTTATTTTTTCTGACTCAGTTCCTCCTTGGTTTTACAGCGAGCTCGATTCTCTGACACTTCTCTTCTCTCTATTCTCAATTTCTTCTTTTTTTTCTTTTTTTTTTATTCACACATTTTCGTCAGGCCGCATTTTCTCTCGCGCATCCCTTGAACCTGTTCTTTATCTGCCTCCCCTTCTTCGCCGACCCATCTTGCTATTTTCCTCTCTCTGGTCCATTATCCCTCCCTCTTGGCTCGTCTTCCTTTTTTCTCGGATTTTTGCCCACGATACTAACCCAAAAAATCATTGAAAAATGATTCACCCTTCCAAAGTCATTTTTTTCAATTTGCTTTTTGATCTTCCAAAATTAAGGGGATTCTTGAAGTTTGGAGCTTTTTTATGCTCGCTATTTCGAGAATGGTAGTGTTTAAGGATTTTACCTCTTGAAAACTGTGCCAAATTTTGAAAATCTCTCCTACACTGAAAGAAGAAATTACTGAATTTGAGAACATGAATTTATTTATTAAATGAAAGTATTAATTCGATTATTTATTTGTTGAACCAAGAAAATCACTCTTCATTTAAAAAAATATTTTCACGAATCTATTAATCCATTATATTAAACTCTTATTTAATAGTAACAATTAAATGCATGATAGATTTAATTAAATTTGTATTCATTGGATTAATTACATTGATCGCATCATAAACATGAGATTATTTGAATCTGAAAAACGCCATCAATATCAAATTATTTTTTCGAACAAAATGATTTCTTTGCAATAAATTCATCATTATTTTACTTCTAAAAATATTTCTGTAGTGTTTTCAATATTTATTAGATATAAATTTGATTGTGATTATTTTAAAAGAAGCTGTAGTAAAATAAGGAACACATATTTTATTCCAATAGAACATTTGTTTGGAATGACTAAATTTTTATTTCCTTCAAGCAAAGAACTATCATTTCTATAGTATACTTTAATAGTATACATAAGTTGTTAAAAATTAAAAAATTGGGTTTTTAAATGTTTTCTTATATTCGAATCTTCATAACTCCTAACTTGTTTCAAGTGCATTGTAGTAGTCGATAGCGTAATAGGTAGCGTGTTAGGTAGTTAGGTAGGATAGGTATGATGGGAGGTAGGGTCGAGGGTTCGAATCTCGGTCGGACAGAGAAATTAGATCGAAGAATTGGCGCAGATTTGTCTTTTTTTTCTATTTATCTCTTTTTGGGGTCACTAAACTATGCATATTAAATTATTTGGCAAGGGCTATATATTTTTTATAAAATGTTTAGCAACAATTAATAAACACGCACTTGATTGAATCAATCATTTTTCCTGTTGATTGGACTAATTAATTTGTTGATTCAACAAATTTTTTTTTCTCAGTGCTTCCTGTATTAAAAGACCTGCATTTTTTGAAAGATAAAATGAGTTCTTGATTCAAACAACATATTACATATAATTGATAACATATTGTTAGATTCAAGTAAATTCGTTTATTGAAACAGGAATTTATGGAATTGACTGAAACAAATGAACCAAGTAAATATATAAGGGAACCAATCTAATATGTGTTGGCAAATAATGAAAAAAAATGATTTTTTGCCTTCAAAACTTTATTTCGTTGGTTCTAGTAATTTTTTCTCTCAGTGTACAATCAATCTTTTTAACAGGATCGGTAAAGTAGGTCGCGCCTTTTTCAACATACTTTGGCCCTTTAAAAAAGATTTCTTTGGTTCTTCTGCTGCATCTTGATTTTTGTGTTTTTATTTTCATTGCCGAGCTGTGATAGGAAAAATTGAAAATTTTCAGAAATCTTTGATCTTTCTAAAAATTTTCCATCTTCCTGATTCCAGATTTTCTGGAACTTAAGGAGGCCGCATCGGCTCCCGTCTTGCAAACGACGCGGAAATATTTTTTTTATTACACTGCGCGGGCTTGTGTTTGTGTGTCTAGAAAAACACGCGGATTCCGCAACTATGAACATTAAAACATGATCGTCTTCGGCATCGGTATTCAGCAAACGAACCGCGAATGCTTGTGAAACTGAGAATGTATAATTCCCGTGTGGCTACAGAGCCAATTAGCCGCGATTGCCTATCAGTAGGAAACAACCAACAGGCGACCCGTTCAACATGATTTTATATATATGGGGTATTCCATACCAAGTCGACCTGAGTGTGACCCTCGACCTCGCTGATTTCGTTTACAATTTTTTATGTGATTCTTCCAACTCAAAATAGCGCTCAGAATTTTCTTCAGATTTTAAAAATCAATTCGAGTGAGTTATGATTTTTTGAACATTTTTTTTCGAAAACCTCGAGGGCCGTAATTTAAAAATCTGAAAAAATTCTCAAAAATCCGGTGTCAAAAATGAAAATTTTTGACCCAAAATTCACGATGCTTTCGTTTCCACCTCGATTTTAGGTTTGTATGAAGAAAACGTTAAAAAAAATCGATGCAGAAATTAACCAACTATTTTTCGAAATTGTTGGTTAACGATAAAAATATTCAAGCCACTTTTCACGGTAGATCAATTTCTGCATCTATTTTTTTTTTTTTACGTCTTCATAAAAACCTGAAATCGAGGTGGAAGAAATCTTGGACATCATGAATTTTTGGTGAAAAATTTTCATTTTTGACACCGGATTTTTGAGAATTTTTTTAGATTTTTAAATTACGCCCCTCGAGGTTTTCGAAAAAAATACTCAAAAAATCATAACGTACTCAAATTTGGTTTTAAAAATCTGAAAAAAATTCTGAATGCTATTTTGAGTTGGAAGAATCATATAAAAAATCGTAAACGAAATCAGCGAGGTCGAGGGTCACACTCAGGTCGACTTGGTATGGAATGCCCCATATATTCGTATGTGTATGAAAGTGTAGTCGATGATCCTTTTCATCCCGAGTGTGTCATGCCATTTACTTATTCTCCCGTGTGACCGCCCACGATAACCAAGATCCCGACGACAAGGTCCCAACTATGCGAATTTCCTAATCACGGATTCTTCGGGAAGTAAAAAAAAATAATGGAAATAAAAGTGTACACGAAGTTCCAAACTTTAAACTTAACGGAAAATACACCAACATTTTTGTTTAATTTGGAATTGATTTTAATTAAATTATAATAAATTAATAAAATTAATAAATATTTTATATTAATTTTCAATTTATTTATAATAAGTTAATAAAACTTTGCAAATTTGGCATTTGCACATTGCTTCCTCATCTTTATTCATAGTTCACACAGCTTCCTTTGTCATAAAGTAATGCGATCAAATTTGGCTTTCTCATAAAGGAAGCTTTGTTAACTATCGAAAAACATGAGTAATCAATGTGCAAATTTACCAAATTCTTTCAAATTTGATTCTTGCCAAATTCAAAAGCGAACAACCTGAATCGCTATTTTGAATGTGGACAAAATTTCACAAATAGCCGAAGTTTAAGTATTTACGCTATTTTTCAAAAAAATCAAAATTTCATAAAATTTTATTCCTTTGATCGATTTTCGCCAAATTTAATAACGAACAACCTCGAAAGCTGTATTAGCTCTGTACAAAGTTTCAGTGCGATATTTTGAAAATTGCACAAGTTAAAGCGTTTACGCTATTTTTCAAAAAAATTAAAATTTCATAAAATTAAAAACTCGATAGATTTTTCCCAAATTCGATAGGGAACAACCTTGATAGATATACTAGGCTCTGCACAAAGTTTCAGTGCAATATTGTAAAAATTGAAAAAGTTATAGCGTTTACGCTATTTTTTGAAAAATTCAAAATTTAAGAAAAATTTAATCTTTCGATCGATTTTTGTCAAATTCAATACCAAACAACCTTAATAGCTATACTAATTCTGTACAAAGTTCGAGTGCAATATCTTGAAAATTGCAGAAGTTAGAGCATTTACGCCATTGTTGCAAAAACGAAAAAAGTCGATAAAAACTGAACCCCCGATAGAATAAAAATAAAAAAATTTCTTAATGAAGGGCAATTTGTGCTGGACAAGTGTGCCAAATTTCAGCTCGATATCTCGAAGCGTTCTTGAGTTATTAATTATTTACATCAGAAACTCAGGATTCACCCACATCCGGACATTTTTCTAAATATGATTTTTCTATGTGTTGGGACATTTTAAACACATTGGCATAAAAATCTCGAAAAATAAAAATTTTCACGAAATCAAACCGTCCTTTATGAGAAAGCAAAATTAATTTTCATTATAATAAATCAATAAAATTAATAAACATTTGATTTTTAATTAATTTTCATTAATTAAAATTTGTATATTTGTATACAATTGTACTATACAATTTGTACTATACAATTTGTATAGTAAAAAAAAAATTAATTTTCATTATAATATAACAAATTAATCAAATTAATAAATTAAATTGAATTAACTTAATTTTAATTTGAGAGGTTACATTTACCTAAGTGGGTCAAAACAAGAGTTTTTGGTGCGTTGAACCTCCCAAAAATATTTTTACTCGATAGTTCCATCCTTCAGCTAAATTCCATGAAAGTTACAATAAAATATTTCCAAAATTGAATGAGCCACATTTTGTAGCAGTCTTTTTCGAAAAAAAATCTACCAGTGCCATGTTTTTGTTGTTTTTCTGTATTTTTTGTTGATTTTTTTTTTAAATTCATGTATATTTGTATTTAGAAAATTGCTTTTTTTTCACCAACCGTTTGCAAGAAAAAAAATTCAAAATTTGGCCATTCTTTGAGCCTCTACAAAAATTAAAAAAAAAAACACAATATTCAAAGAAGCTCAACAAATTTTCCCTTTATAAATTTTCAAAAATACCGATTTTTTCCGGCATCAACTAGACCAATGCAAAGTATATAAAATTGCACATAATTTCCAGACTGCTCCATTTTTCAATTATGAAAAAAAGTCCCCCTTTTTCCCTTATTATCTAATTAGGGAAAAATCGCAAAATGTTTACATTGAAATATTTGAGAAAGAAACATGGCAATCATTCCTCTAGCTTTAGAAAAAAAATTCCACGTTTTTGTGTACCTTTTGAGTATGGCAATTACGGTTGAACCGTGCCTGAAGTACCGCAATTGAAACTTACACTTTTATGATCTCATTTCAGGTGAGGCCTGTTTTCCACGGACCGTCTCATTTTCAACGATCGGTTTCAAATGCTCGCGCAGCGTCAGAATGCATCTTCAGTGACAAAATTTGATGGTCAATTGGAAGGGGAAGCACAAAGAGTTGAGAGAAAAGGCGTTGAGGGTTTCCTTCCTCCATCGCCTTTCTCTCTTTCCCTCTCTCTCTTTCTCTCCGACTCTCTCTCTCTCTCTCTCTCCCTATCTCTCTCTCTCTTTCTTTGGTTTAAGAGAGTTGCCACTGGCGCCAAGTTTATTTACCAGGAAGAATCGATATGGTCTTCGTTGGTAATCCTCGTATCATTAGTGAAGATCCGATGAATGAGAGGAGCAAAAAAAAAATTTAAACAACCCCAAGAAAGGGAGCGAGACACAGTAAGTTTCTAAAAAAAAAAGTTTCTCGTCCCTTGAGAAAAAGGAAAAAAAGGTAAGCTTTCGAACGTGCCTTGCGCACCTCAATAAATCTTTCACAAAGTTTATTATTCTTGTCTTGCGTTATAAATCTCGTCGTTAGAGCCAAATTTTCGAAAAATATGATTCCCTGATTGGACTTGCGGAGAAATAGCGTCCACGTCATTCTATGACGATATTTTTGTCATTTTGGGAATTTCACTTGACCGAAGATTTGTTGATTCGAGGGCATTCGATAAGTTTTGGGATTCATTGAAAATTTGAAATTTTGAGCAAAATATCCGTTTTCGATCGATTTGAAATTACTTCAGCCTTAATCCACCAATTAATTTTACTTTGACAAAATTGAAGATTGAAAAGATGATTGTTTTTAGTAAAAAGGTCACTTTTTGATGGACTTCCGAACGTTCAGATGAACGAAAAATTGCCAAAATTATTAGTTTACAAAACAATTTTGAGAATTTGTTTACACTTTGAAAATAATTCTTTAAATATCTTTGAATTATTTAAATTATTACTCATCAAGTATTTGAAAGCTCTTCTAATTTTTTATCAAACAAATACTTTTTCTGATTTTTCGTTCAACTGAACGTTCGAAACTTCAAGTACACTTTTTGCTAATTCCCGTTTTTGTGATTTTTCTAAATCATGTTTGATTTTTTACACAATGATTTTTGTTGTGCATTGCGCAATGTTCAAAGTATGTTTGTGATTTTTGTTTTTGTAATTGGAGGTTCAGTTTAACAATTATTTGAATATTATTCGCAGGGCAACGATGGAGCGTTTGAAAATGCCGCGTCCAGTCGAGCGGCGCCATTTTGAATCGGTAACACGTCGGCCATTTTGAATCGGTAACACGTCGGCCATTTTGTGAGACATCGACGCTCATCCTTTTGGAATTGGCAGAATTGGTAAGTCTTTCTTACAAAACAAAAAAATTGAAAAATTTTCAACTTTTGGCAATATAATTACTAACTAGGGATAATTTTTTCCTTTTTGTGATCTAAAAAAAGTGATTCCCTGAGAAATTTAACGACATGATTGAAAAAAAGCCAAAAGTTTTTCAATAAATTCAAAAAACATTTTCATTTCTCAAATTTAAATTTTTTAACATCAAATTTTGAGAATGTTGCTAACGAATTGAAGCTCTTTTGAAAAAAAAGTCCTGTAATTTTGAAAAAAAACAATTCAGAGGTCTTTTTTAATAAGAAAAAAAAATAATGACAAATGTTGATTACAAATGATGAGTTAATGGAATTTTCTTATCGAATGAGTGTTCAGGAAAGAAACTTTTCGGAAGGGACGCAGACGATTTATCTTCCAACTTGGGCGTTATGAAAGCTGCGGTGAGACTTGTGCAAATTATCTAACATTTATATCCATGGGAGAGAAGCATATATACAGATATATACGATCGTGCGGATAATCGAAGAGCGCGGAGCAAGGAAAAGAGCGTCGTATAGGCCTAATTCAATTGCATCAGGAAGAGTCGTTCGACTCTCCGCAAACACTCATGATAATTCAATCGAGAATCCACCCCAATGTTCCGATGAGCAACCCCTCCTACGGGGGTACCACATATAATCTATATCACTCGCCATATAATAAAAATATCTCATCGCCAATGGGGTTCGAAAATTGAGCGACCAATTGCAAATTGCATTATTTCCTGTTTGTTTATTTTCTATTTTTTTCTAAAATCTTTTTTTCAACTGTGAAGAAAAAAGGTCAGTAGTGACACTTGCATTAAGGGCGGTATTCTGGTATAGAATTTTGAAAAAAAATCAATTTTTTTTGCATATTCTCCAAGTCTAGACCCTTAAGAATATATTCTTGAAAGGAAATTTTTTAATTCCAATCATTTATGGAGTTATAACTATTTTAGTGACGCAACAACTACTCCCTCACGTCGGAACGGAACTTTAAGGGAGTATTCTGGTCTAGAATTTTGGAAAAATCAATTTTTTCTTGCATGTTCTCAAAGTTTGGACTCTTAAGAATATATCCTTGAAAGGAATTTTTTTTATTCCAATAATTTACGGAGTTGAAACTATTTTAGTGACGCAGCAATTACGCCCGTCACGTCAGAGCGTAACTTTAAGGGAGTATTCTGGTTTAGAATTTTGAATTTTTTTTTTTTTTATATTCTTAAAGTTTAGATCTTTAAGAATATATTCTTGAAAGGAAGTTTTTAAATTACAATAATTTCACTAAAACTACTTTTCTCAACACGGCAGATATATTTCAAGTTTTACTCAACCGATTTACTTCAAATTTTTCACCAATTTTCAATGCATTACTTTTGTATAAACATTATTTTATTACTATAGAAAAAAATTCAATATGAACAAAAGAGTCGAAAGACGCGCTTTTTTTTTTGTTCAGACGGCCGCCATTTTGCTAATTTTTTTTCTTTTTCTCTCAAGTAGTTATTTTAACGACATTCTTACTAATTAAGAATCTTTTTTGAAATTTTGCATCTGATGATTGGAAGGGTTGCAATCGTGTCAGCCAACACACCCCTTTTTTTACTCCCAACTTTACCAGCTTATAATTGATTTAATTGTCATTTTCCTTTCTCAAATTTTTTTTTGTGTATTGTCAAAATATTAATAAATATGCTGCAAAAAAATGGTCGAAATATTTTTTCTTTTTTTTTATCGAGCTCAACAAAACGCTCAAAATGTATGTCTCTAGACCAGAATACCGCCTTAAGGTCCTTCACCTAAATGTTATAAGATTTCAGTACAAAAATAAAGGCTTCCAAAAAAAACAATGCAACAGTCTATTCTGAAAAAGGTGATGTAAATTTTCATAAGTTCCTACAATTTTGATCGTGGGCTCAGGGAAGGATTCTAGATATGTGAATAATAAAATATAATAGGATATAAAATAGGGTATAAAATATTACAAAATATGTAAATAATTATGAAATTTTTTTTTCAAATATTTGTCACAAATATTCGGATTGGGAATTGACAAAATGAGTTTAAAAATGAGTTATCTCAATTCATATAGTGAAACTTTGAAACGTGGGCATAGTCAAATGTCCATAGTTTTTGAGGGGTAGTTTATAGATGGATCAAAAATGAGGGGGTTGGGAAATGGTTTCGTATAATCTCCGGATGAGAACATCTGCACTGTCGGGGCTCTAATCGGCTGATGATTTCTAACCGATTGAGAAAAAATTGTAACGGAGACAGTGTAGTGAAAGAAACATCGCAAAATTGCCCCTCGGGCCCCTCGGTAGGGGCGTGTGATGTTTTGGATCACAGGCTTCTTTTTTTTTGCGACAACCCTCTTTGAGCCCCCAGGCCCCCCAAAACTAAATCGCCAATCACACCAGAATCCACATGAGGATGCTCTTCTTACGCACGAAGCGAGACTGATTTGAAAAATCGCCTAACCCATGAAGTATTATTCCAAATCGACTTTTGCCTCTGCCAATTTTCTCTCTGTGTTCTTTTCCAAATTTTTTTGTTTAGGTCTTTGAAAATCCGCCCGCAAGTCAATGAATTTCGACTGTTTTCACTTCCGCCTGAAGAAAATTTTGTTTATTCATGAAAATTAAAAGGGTAGATTGAAGTTGACCAAAATCAAATTTGGAACGTTCATGAGATTAGATTTGATTCTTTACCAAGCATTTAAAAAAAATATGGAAAGTGTCCCAAGTCGGAATAACCCTTTTCACTCATTCCTGAGCATTATGTTTCATGTTTTTATCTTGGAAAAATTGCTCATTAATGTCCCATTAGTGTCATTAGTCAATTTATGAAAGTTAGATTCAGGAGGTTAGGTTTTCTCCAAAAAAGGTCCAGATGTGACCGCTTTGCGAAAAATGACCGTCGATTGAAAACTAAAAGTGTCCCAAGTCTCAATAACCCTTTACAATGGTTCCTGAGGGTTATATTTAATGTTCTTTTCTCAGGAAGGTCGCTTATCAATCATAGTTCATGAAACTTAGATCAAGAGGTTAGGTTTGTCGAAAAAAAGTTCCAGATGTTACGACTTTGCGAAAAATTACCGCCGATTGAAAACTAACAGTGTCCCAAGTCTCAATAATCCTTTACAATGATTCCTTAGGATTATTTTTTATGTTCTTATCTCAGGAAGACCGCTTATCACTTATAAATAATGAAACTTCTATCAAGAGGTTAGGTTTGTCGAAAAAAAGTTCCACATCTGACGACTTTGCGAAAAGTGACCGCCGATTGAAAACTAACAGTGTCCCAAGTCTCAATAATCCTTTACAATGATTCCTTAGCAATATTTTTCATGTTCTTTTCTCAGGAAGGTCGCTTATCACTCATAAGTAATGAAACGTAGATTACGAGGTTAGGTTTGTCGAAAAAAAGTTCTCTCGATGTAACCACTTTGCGAAAAACGATCGCCGATTAAAAACTAAAGTGTCCCAAGTCTCAATAATCCTTTACAATGATTCCTTAGCATTATTTTTCATGTTCTTTTCTCAGGAAGGTCGTTTATCATTCATAATTCATGAAACTTAGATCAAGAGGTTAGGTTTGTCGAAAAAAAGTTCCAGGTGTGACCACTTTGCAAAAAAACGATCGCCGATTATAAATTAACAGTGTCCCAAGTCTCAATAGCCCTTTTCAATGATTCCTGAGTCTATGATTCCTCGGAGGTTAGGTTTGTCGAACAAAAAGTTGCAGACACTGACCACTTCGCGCTTTTGGCGCTGTCGGTCACAAATTGAACTGATTGAACATTCTTTATTGTCCCTTTAATCATTCTTGATCATTGAGGAAGCTTTGAATGCTTGATGAGACAAATGTTAGGGACATTAAGGGGACATGGGTAGTGATGTGAACTGAATTTGTGACCGATCAAAGAACGGTCCCGTGACGGTAAAATGACTATCAAATGACCGTGAATAAAATTACCAATGCGGTCATAAATTAAAATTTTCGTCTATCGTGATTCGCAAGATGATAAATCCGAAGAAACTGATATTTTGGCAAATGTAGAAGAGGATTTGAGGTCCAACGATTTGAATTAATATTTTTTCTGAAAGTTCCTCTAAATTACTTCATAACTTTTTCTACGTAGTTAGCATTTGTTGACATAAACAAAAAATGTTAGTGATCCGAACAATAACGATATAAGATTTATTACATTTAGTATATAATATATATGAACACGCAATGTCGTATATAATTCGTAATAAATTATATAAAAGTTGGTTTAAATATGTATAAATAATTCGTTGTATCGTTCATTATATATCCAATGACATATTATTTATCCGAATCCCTATTAGAACTAATTAAAGCATGGAGAACGAAAGAAACGTGAAAAATTATAAAAAAAAAAAGACTGTCATTTTACAACTAAAAAGGCGTGGTGCGTCATTCGGCAATCATAATAACCGTCAAATACAAAACTAAAAATGACGTCACAGGACCGTCAATTTACCGTCATTTGACAATGAGGAAAATTACGGTCATTTCACGTCACTGGCACGTGGGACACCGTTTTAGAGTTCGGGATGCTTGTTTGAAGGTCACGGGATAAATCTAAGACATTTCAAGGCAAATATGGGACACTTTGCGGGCAACTGTCGAAGCTTTGGGACACTTTGGGACAAATACGGGTCATTCACTGAAAAATGAGGGAAAATTTTGATCGTTACGTACTTTGGGACACTACGGCGGCAAATGTGGGACACTTTGGGACAAATATGGGACATTCACTGAAAAATTAGGGAAAAATTTGATTGTTACGTACTCTGGGATATCGGATCTCCCGATTCGTCCTGTATTTTGACCGAAGCCGATATCTTGAGACTTCTAGGTGGTCCCTGAAGACCTAGATGGCCGTGCCCGTGGCCGACGTGCCCTCCGACTGTGCCCGTCCGCTGCATCACGCTTGTACCCCCAATCTCGGCTACGATTCTCCCGCCGCCGCCGCCACCGGCTCTCCGTAAGCCACTCGCCGCCCCTTTTCGTGCAATTTTGAGACTTTTTTCAATAACTTTTTTTTATTTTTTTTTTCAAACTATCGTCGTAAACGACGCGCACCGATTTTCGGCGGCTTTAATCGTCTCAATCACCGCGGGTTTGTCCCAAAAATTCGGGAGCCCACAATTTTCCGTAGACAATTTTTTTTTAAGGGTTTTGATTAATTTTCGATGTTCGTTGGTCTGAATTTATTTTTCCGAAATCTTCGTCAACCCCATTTTACTCCCTTTCTCGTTTTTCCAAAAATTTTCCGCTGATGTTGATTACTTACTTTCATCCGATTTTTTTCATTTCTTTTTTGCATCGCATTTTCGATGACTCAACTTCATTTTTTTTTAATTTGCTCCACGTGGAATTGAAAATTGTTGGGTTTTTCAACCTCGTTCCTACTTGAGGTTTTTTGCCTTATGCCTTGATTCCGTTGCTTTCTTTCTTTTTTTCAAACTTTTTTTCCACTCTGATATCGCCACTCGAGTCGAGACTCGCGGCCTGCGTTCTTTGCTCTTGACGTTCCGGCATCCGCCGCCGGATACCGACACTTGGCTTTCAACCCTGCGTTTTTTTTTCCCCTCGTATCTGTAGATATGCAGATACGTGTATCAAATGTATGGGTAAATCGTAAAAATATCGAGGAGAGGCTGCCGCACTAAATAGGAGATCCAAGCTTCAGCCCGGTCACCAAAACCGATGATTTCTCAGTCATTTTCCATCGAACATTAATCTTCACCCCTTAAATACCACAAATGGCTGAAATTGAAGAATGAAAAAAATCGCCATAAACACTCTTGTGATACTTTTGGCCCCTCGTCACTTTTTACGCCCTGTTGGGCACACTTCCGTTCTGCAGCTTCTCTTATTCATTTATAATCTCGTTTCCTCAACGCTTTTTTTGCGAGCTGAACAAATTGCACTCCAAAAACTGCTCCAGTGACACTTCCTATCCGTCAGAAAAATCATTCAATTTCCCTCCAACTTCTTCACTATTTTCATGCCTTGGGTCTTGTTGTCGGGCCACTTCCGGTCTCGACTCTCCAGTGACACTTCCTATCCGTCAGAAAAATCATTCAATTTCCCTCCAACTTCTTCACTACATATTTCCATGTTTTGGGCCTTGTTGTCAGGCCACTTCCGGTTCACACCTTGCGATCAACATTTACGCACAACTTCCGGTTAATCCACAAGTCGATGGCACATCCGGCGCGTGGGGTGAAATAAAAATTGCAACCAACTAAAGTAAATTGAAAAAATCAAAAGGAGTAACGGTCAAATCTCGGGTATCAAATAAAAATGCACACGCGTATCCCCATAAAAAGAAAATATTCACTGTTTATCTTCGTTTTTTCCTTAATTAAAAAAAAACTTTGTTTTTACATAGCAACCCCGACGATGTTGACGGCGCGGGGCCCTGAGAGGCACTAACTATCGCTCCGGTGTCTTCTCCGGCACTTTTGGCGCCCCCCCTTCCCCACACCGGGGGGAGGGGGCAGGGTTTAGAAGGGTGGGATCAGGGGATCGAAAACAGGGAAAATGTGCGAGAAGCGGCCTCCAGTGGTAGAATCGGGTAGAGTTGGATCGACGGAGTGGGGGGATGGAGGCGCCTTCCCCACCGCGGCTTGTTGGACTCGCTGGGGTCAGAATCGCGGTTGAATCCGCGCAAAGCCCCTCTCCGCGCGGAGGGAGATGCGAGAGATAAGGGTAACCCTTCTCTCTGCCTCATTCCGGTGCTCCACCTTTAAAACCGACTCCCCAGAACGAAAGCAGGCAGACTTCCCAGTGAAAGAGCGAGAGGGGTATTTTGCTTCCTCCCCTCTCTCCGCCTCCCCCCCCTCTTTCTCTCGCGCGCCTCTCTTCATCCCCTCCATTTTGAGTCGAACGTCGATGCGCCTTCCACGCCTCTGCTGACTCCCATTGGACAGTCCCAAGTAACTGCCAACAAAATGGCCGACGACCTAATCGATTCCTCCACCTTCCATTCCCCTCGTAAATGATTTCTCGTTGGCATTCCAAAGTTCCGCCGCACAACGCGCCTCTTCTGTGCGATACTCGACATGCTGGAGATTGTAGGCAGCAGATCTTTGGGAGGCAAATGGAAGCTTTTGAGGTTAGGCTGGTGTGGTTTGATTCTGCGGGACTCTTTTGTTTTTGGGATCGATGGCTATAGATAATTTGAGGGAGGCTTATGTTAGGTCATGTTCAGTGTGATCATGATAGAAGTTGGTTTATTTTAGGTATATATGTAGAATTTTGAGATAAATTCTACATGGGGTAGATGTAGAGCCTGTGCAGAATTGCCACCATTTGATCCTCGGAGTTGAATCTTCATTTTTACCGCCGAACACTCTATATCGGTTTCTTTCGATTGTGCCCTTCCTTCCTTCTAATCTAAACCCCTCAATGGACGACGATTTCCCGGGTTTTAGGATTATTAAATTTCAACTCCCGATGAGTCGTTTCCTCTCCCAGAATGTTGGTAAAAATTCCCAGGAAATAATTTCTTGCACGAAACTGAACCCAAACCTGGAGGCGTAATCAACCCTCGAGTATTTTTTGGGGTGTTATTTCGTTTGTTACTTCCAAGGGCATTCCTTTAATAAACTTAGTTGTTAATTGATAACTTAAACACGGTACCTTGCTTAAGTACCAAACTGTAAGATCCTTTAGTGAGCAAACCTATTTTTCAATGGGTAAATAAGGGGATGGGTAAATAAGGGGATGATGACATGATTTCCGGAACAGTCGATTGACAATATCCCTTTTTTATTATTTATTATTTTCGCATAAATCCAACATTGATTTAAAAAACCACATGGTTCGTTACTTAGGTTAAAATAGTCTCGGCGATTCTTCAAGTATAACCTCAGGTTTACTCTCAAGAAAACCTTCAACTCGGGGAGGTTAAACGCTGGTTTTACAGCAACAACTTTCACCCATAGTCGAGGACCGTCATTAGCGAAGGAGCTTATCAATGCAGAACGCTGTCGGAACTAAAAATCTCGGGCTTCCCGGCCAAAGATTCCTGAACTCTTATCCTGACCGGAACCAACGGATCTGGGGCGCATGCCAACGAGGATGTTCCTGTAATGCTGCCGGATGAGGAAGAAAAAAGGAAATTCCAGTCGCCACAGATATATATGGGGCATTCCATGTCAAATCACGCGGTCATCGGTCTGACCCCCTCGGATTTTGAAGTCCAATGAATTGTGGGTTTCATTTGGCCCAAAATATGACCTCGAATTTTTAGATATTTTTATTTCATTTTTGAGGGGTTGCCCAAGCTACAAAAATCATTAAATTGACGGAAAACTTAAAGAGGGGCTTTTTTTAAATGAATGAAATTTTTTTCACAGAAACTAGGGTCCAAAACAGATATTTTCGTCGTAGTTAGATAATGGGCCAAAAATAATTACTATCCTCCCGCCCCTCTTTATGTTTTTCCTCAATTTAATGATTTTTTAGCTCAGGCAACCCCTAAAAAATGAAATAAATTTTCTAAAAACTTGAGGTCATATTTTGGGTCAAAGGAAAAACCTACAATTCATTGGACACCAAAATCCGAGGGGGTCAGGCAGACGACCGCGTGATTTGACGTGGAATGCCCCATATAGATATAGATTGCCCCATATAGATTGCCGGGAAAACGATCGTCAGCGATTTCATTTTGACAAAAAGGGACATTTTTTTTCTACCTCGACCATTTCACCCCCGGCGTCATCCGCTTAAGAATTTCCCTCGGCACACAACATTGGGTCCGTGTCCTCTTCTCCAGGTACCATCAGGTATGCGTATGCCTTAAGCATCTCCAAAGTACCCCTAAATATACGGAATGTTACACTTTCCCATCCCCTTGCTGACGCTCTGTGGATGCCATTTTGTGTCCTACATATACGCAACTCGGTAACCCACTTTTCCCGAAAAATCCAAAAATCCCACATCAACACCCCCGTTTCTTCACCACTGGAACGAAGATCTTGCCTGGGGTACTTAATTTTAATCCTCGGAGGGTTTTCACCCCGCAGTCTGTCCTCGAGAGTTGTGTATTCTTTCGACGGATAAACGAGCCAAGTTTCATTGTCTCGTTGGATTAACAAAAAGTTGAGAGTTACGGAATCGCTTGAAATCCCCCGGCGAAGCGTTTCTTCGAATATCATTCATATTTGCAATTTGTTTGGGGGATGAACTAAAAATTGTGGTTATTTGATTTAATATAGTGAAAAATAGGGGGCTTGATGTTTTAATGTTGGTCATTTTAGGTGAGACTGTTGTTAAAATCCTCAAGAAAGTCCAGGGTTGTGACTATTGGTTACTATTTTTTAACCGTGTCACGTTTCTTACTATTTTCGAAATTTGGTCACTATTGTCACTATTTCAGAGCTCAGAAGTGGTTTGAATAGAGGTGCCGGTTAGAATAGGGGACAAATTTTGAAAAATCATTAGAATCGGATGAACAAAGCGGCGTTTTGAAGCTTCAACGATTACGAAGAGAACGAGCCGAGTCTAGAGCCAAAATTTTGAGTAGAAACAAAATTACACATATTTTAGTGGACAGATTCAATTTTGGCCAAAATGCAAAAAAAAATTGTAAACAGTTTTTTTCAAACCTGATATCGATGTACTTTATCCTCCTGAACACGAATCTAGCAATAGTTTTCTCAAAAAATCAAAATTTTTATGAATTTTCATGAAAAACATTTTTGCTCAATTTTAGACGAAAAAATCACTATTATGTCACTATTTATGTGAAAGATAAGTCACTATTTCACTATTTTTGACCCTCTGAAACGCTGGCAACCCTGGAATGACTAGAAGGATTAGCACACTTTTTTTAGCCACAACCTTACCAGCTTGTTACTTATTTCATTTTTCAATTTTAATTTTTTTTCTCGATGTTTTTTGCTTATTGTCAAAATATTAATGAATACGTTGTAAAAAAAGATCGGTAAAAATATTGTTTTTTTTAGCGAGCTCGACGGAACGTTCAAAATGGGTGTCTCTAGACCAGAGTTGTAAATAATGCATTACTTTGATAATGCATTACTGTATTTATTACCCATTACACTGCATAATGTGAAATGGATAAGTGTACCATTACAAAATACAAAAGTAATGTGTAATGTATGCATGTTCTATTACAAGTAAAAAAAAGTAATGTGTAATGGTTGCAAGTCCCATTACGAATAAAAAAAGTAATGTGTAATGGATGCATGTCCCATTACAAATAAAAAAGTAATGTGTAATGGATGCACATCCCGTTATAAATAAAAAAGTAATTTGCAGTGGAGAATATTCCATTACAAATACAAAAATTGTCTCTGTCAAAATGACTTTTTTAAAAATTGTAATTTGTAATGGAACATGCATGCATTACACATTACTTTCTTATTTGTAAATGAAACACGCATCCATTACACATTACGTTTTTTATTTGTAATGGCACATGCATCCATTACAAATTACTTTTTTATTTGTAATGGGACATGCATCCATTACACATTACTTTTTTTTATTTGTAATCGAACATGCATACATTACATATTACTTTTTTTATTTTCAATGGAGCACGCATCCATTACACATTACTTTTTTTACTTGTAATGGCACATGCATCCATTGCACATTACTTTTTTAATTGTAATGGAACACGCATCCATTACACATTACTTTTTTCATTTGTAATGGAACATGCATACATTACACATTACTTTTTTTACTTGCAATGGAACACGCATCCATTACAATTACTTTTGTAATTTGTAATGAAAAACTTGTCCAATACACATTGTTTACAGTACTGGGTAATGCATTACTTTTACATTACTATTTTCACAACTTTGCTCTAGACCAGAATACCGCCTTAAAATCTTTCAGCCGTTCTTTCTCTCCCTCTATCCGATCATATTCTTAACGCTTCGGTCGTCAAATTTTCCCACCATTCTCGATCTCGCCAAGCGTCATAATCGCCACATATTTAGGATCTTGGAAACGCGCTTGCGCGTCATAATCTCTCACGTACATCGACTTTGTAAAAAAAAGAAAAAAAAAAAAAGGAAACACGAATAAAATTGCAAACTATATCGTGTCCGCTGTGTCGTTCGTTGGCGCGTGATGACAAAATCGGGGATTTTCCCTCGGTAGCATCCCTTCGACCGTAAAACTCTCCCTTCAACGACTGAACAGAGAGAACTTGCGCTTTTTTTTTTTGGTGTCCACCGCGAGGGCCATTTTTTCCATCCCTCTTGTTCTCGCTCTTCTTCTTCTTCTTCCTCCAGGATTATTGGCTCATTGTTGTTGTTTTTTTCACAGAAAAATCGGGAATGGACCGAAATCGTCAGCAGAGTGGAATTTTATTGAGACAAAATCGTAAAATTGTCGCAGTTTGTTTGTCACTGGCTCAAAGTGAAGAGGGCAAAATTCACGTATTCAGTGGGAAATGCCTGAAGAGGATGAAGTGGCAAAGATGCAGCCTCTTAAGCCGAAAGCGCCGACAAAGGTATCAGCGTCGAATGCTTCTGCTGCTGCAACGCCTGCATTTTCTATACACATATATATATATGCGGAGACATCTCACACATCGGTGAAAAAGTGGACGTGGAAGAAACAAGCAGGCAGATGCTCTCTGCTCTCTTTCCTGGCGACAAGAGCTTCTCCCGGCTGTTGCAGCGACATATATAGCATCCCCATGTATGCAATGCTCGTATGTAAGTATATATATATATATATTTATCGCGTGTTGCACGGCAGTGTGCAGTTGTCTGTCGAGCTGCTGACTCGCGCAATAATTCATTGACTATCTCCATACTGTGTATACAGTCACGAATGTCTTTGCCGCCCTAGACAATACGCTGTGATGCATAAAATACTTCGAAAGTCGAATAACCTCGCTAATAAATCTCAACGGAAGTTGAAGGAAGGATAGAGGTTAACACACCTAAAAAAAATAGACTCTAATTTTTACAGATTTCTCCATCAACAGCGCCTCCGCTAAGGGAGGCGCTCTTGCATTTTTTACGATTAAAAAATTCTGAAATAAACTGTAAAAAATGCAATGTGCAAGTGTGAACATTTCGCTGTGAATATTGTATTTTTTTTAGAGTGTAATTGAACCTTTATAATTGTTTGAAATGTGGAAACAACATTGAATTCATTATAAAGTAATGAATTTGATATGGTTTCTACTTTTCAAACGATTATAAATACTGAAATAAACTAAAAAAGGCAATGTGCAACTGTGAACATTTTTCTTTGAATATTGTATTTGTTACAGTGTAATTTAGCATTTATAATTATTTTCAATGTAGAAACAACATTAAATCCATTATAAAGTAATGAATTTGATGTGGGTTCTACTTTTCAAACGATTATAAATACTGAAATAAACTGTAAAAAATGCAATGTGCAACTGTGAACATTTTTCTTTGAATATTGTATTTTTTATAGTGTAATTGAGCATTTATAATTATTTTTAATGTAGAAACAACATTAAATTCATTTTAAAGTAATGGATTTGATGTGGTTACTATTTTTTAAACGATTATAAATACTGAAATGAACTGTAAAAAATGTAACATGCAACTGTGAACATTTGCATGTGAACATTGTATTTTTTACAGTGTAATTCAGCAATTATAATTGTTTTAAATGGAGAAACAACATTAAATTCATTATAATGTAATGAATTTAATGTGGTTTCTACTTTTCAAACGATTATTAATACTGAAATAAACTGTAAAAAATGCAATGTAGAACTGTGAACATTTTGCTGTGGACATTTTATTGCTTACAGTGTAATTCAGCATTTATAATTGTTTTCAATGTAGAAACAACATTAAATTCATTATAAAGAAATGAATTTAATGTGGTTTCTACTTTTTAAACGATTATAAATAATGAAATAAACTGTAAAAAAATCAATTTTCTCCAAAAATGCTTCGTGGTACGAAAAAAATACTTTTTTATTCCATTCCATTCCATTTTTTATTCCATTTTAGCTCTAAAAATGAACAGTGGGACTGATTGCTCAATTAATCTATGCATCTATTATTTTTTATTCCATTTAATCGATTTTAAGAAAATTGGGCCGGAAATATTAGTCCTTTACATGGATCAGAGATTTCAACTCTAAAAAAATTAACAGCTGGACTATCTGCGTAATTCATGAATAACGGCGGCTAAACTAATCTTTTTAAAAAAATTCTATTAAGTCGATTTTGAAATTCTTAAATTCACGCTCATTTTTTGGGAAAAATTGTGAAAAATTCGAATGGCCTTAAGAAGTGACATTAAGCGCCATTTTGAGGATTCACGATTTCCCAAGAAAACTCGGGCGAACTGTTGATTTCTCGCAGTGGCAGTGACCACAATTCCAGGTATAAATCATCCCTTGTAAATCATCCCTGCCGTCACTGTTACGATCCCCGGAGCCAGTACCCGCAATATTTTGATCTGCTGACGGGATTCCTGCTGCGCTTTTCTCCCTGGAAAACGCTCATTGACCAATCTCTTATTCCGCAAATATTGAGCCAACTAGCAATGTCCACAAAACATTCCAACGTCAATAGTCACGCAATTTTAATTGCAGATATAATCTAATGAAGCAGCTGATTAAAAGTGTAAATAAGGGAGCATCTTTCATCCAGCGCCGCCCAAAACGAATTTTTGGGGTGGGACAAGAATTTATCCTATTTATAAAAAAATCGTAGACTTTTATGGGCAATTCAGCAATTAGTTATAAATTATGGAGGACTGAAAGGGGTGAAAATTAGGTTTAGCGAAAAAAAAGAAATATACGGATTTCAAGAGCGATTTTTGATCATTAGTCTGAATCAGAGTTAGTAATGTAAAATAATGCATTACCCATTACTTTAAACAATGTGTATTGGATAAGTTATCCGTTACAAATTACAAAAGTAACGTGTGATAAATGAATGTTTCATTACAAATGAAAATAGTAATGTGTAATGGATGCGTCTTCCATTACAAATAAAAAAGTAATGTGTAATGTATGCATGTTCCTTTACAAATAATAAAAGTAATGTGTAATGGTTGCATGTGCCGTTACAAAACAAAAAAAATAACGTGTAACGAATGAGTGCTCCATTATAAAAACAAATTGAAAAAAAGTAATTTGTAGTGGAGAATGTCTCAGTAAAAATTAGTGTGTTTCTACGACAATTTGGAGCAGGTACTATTTTGCTCAAAGGTAAGTCTATTAATTTTTCAATGAAAATAATTTGTGTATATCAAGTTTTTATTAAAATTCCTGTCGTAATGGTAAACGTATGAACAGTGATTGTTGAGAGTAATTTTTCCTCCATTCTTGAATAGTAGATTTTACAACAATGGAGTAAAATTTTTTTATTTGTAATGGCACATGCATTCATTACACATTACTATTTTTTTATTTGTAATCGAACACGCGTTCATTACACAGGCGGGGATACTTACCACTATACTACCGAAGAGCATTCATTACCCATTACTCTTGTATTTTGTAATGGTACACTTGTCCATTTTACATTATGCAGTGTAATGGACAATGAATACAGTAATGCATTATCAAAATGATGCATATTGAATTTTCCATTTTTTTAAAAATATTTTGAGTTTCTACTTCAAGGGCCGAATGGAATAGTGAATTATAATTCGAATGGGTTTTCTAAAATCAATGTCAATTCTTGGTGGATTTTATATGGGCGAAGTAGCGCGATGAGTTTGTAAAATGTATGTGAGGAGCAATTGATTCGTGTTTCGAGAAATTATCGCTCGAAAAAATCGGGTATTATGAGCGTCGCGAAGGAGAGGAGGCGCTTAAGGATTCGTGTCTCTCTTTGGTTGAAATTCCCGGTGAGATGTACTGGCGCCAGATTTTACGATCTTTCGCGGTCATCCGTCGGTCCGGGTCGACGAAAACGACTCTCTGAGGCTCGTACATACCTTTGCAATGAGATACAGTCTCGCTAAGCACAGCGAAATACGATGGCATTAGGTATTTTTGACGATAGATCCATATAGATATATACATCCAAGCGTAGACATTCGACGACACCAAGATTATATAGATATTTATGATTTGGGATATTAGCGCTGCGCAAACTTGAGCTAAATACGGCGATTCGCGTTAATCGAATCAGTGCTGAATTTTCAAAATTATTTTCACAAATAATCGTAAATTGAATGATAATTGTTTGAGGGGAAGGGTGAAAGCCTAAAATAGTAGAAATTCTTAGGATTTCTTCTCGGCTCCAATAAAACGAATATTTTGAACCTTATGACGTGTTTTATTATAGTTTTTGCATTAAAAATTTTTTTTGTTTAATATTGATTTTTTGGACAAAATAGTTGGAGCTAATTTTTATTTCGAACGAAAATCAAAGGATTTATCTATTTTCATGTTAGAAGCTTTCATTTGAATCTGAGGATTTTTTAGAACATTGGAGTTAACAATTTTTTTTTTAATTTCAAGCTTTATTTTTTTTGTTGCGAAAATTGTAAGTTTTTTTTCAAGACTCAATTTGTTTAATTTATGACATTAATTTTTTTTTTAGTTTGTGAAAGGTAAGTATATAGGCATTTAGAAATTCTTTGATTTTTTTGTTTTCGACCTTAATTTTGAACTTTACAAATATGACATAAATTTTTGAATATGAGAAATAAATATATTAAAAATTAACAATTGAAAAAAAATTGTTGTCACGTTAAAGTATCTAAGAAAACACCCCACAATTTTCGAAAAGGTTCGTTGCATTAAAACCAAGAAGAAAAAGAAAAAACTACACTTCGTTCAACATTATAATTAAGGTTTCCTTCTGCAAAGAATATTTTGTACTTACCTTCAAAAATTGCCAGATTTTCATTAACCAAAACCTCTTTTTCTGAGTTTTCAAAAATGTTGGCTAAATATTGAAAATAAACATTTAGAATACATAATTAGCTAAATATATAGAAAATTCAGAATAATATAGAATCGGAATACAATTCAGAATATTTAAAATCAATATTTATAAGAAACCAAAAATACCATTGAAAACTGAAAAAAAATAATAAAAACTTCAGTATAATTCTCAAAAAAATTTCATAGGTTCAAAATTTCTTTTTTAAAAAGCGGATCTCAAATTTTGGCTTATCGAAAAAAAAAATCGAAAGTTTCTGGAAGTCAAAAAATATAAAAATCCAGTGATAAAGTCGATATTTCATCTCGACCGGTTAGACCCGGAATCCCCCATATATATGTATAACTATATATACTAAACACAATAGTAGCGGACATACTATATCATATAGCATAGCATCTAGACACCCATATATAGACCATAATCGTTGAACATATATATGGACACACGTATGTATATATGAGATATATAGGGACTTTATATACATACTGCTGAGAGCGCGGAGAGCGCACTACTCTGCACTTCGGTGCGCGCCGTTATCTCGGCACGATCTAGCCCGGCTAAAAGCTTCTCCCCATCAACCCCCACCGGGGTCCCCCATCTCCTCCTATCCCCCCCCCGCCCTCCCCCCTCTTCCCCGTCGTCGATCGTCCCGCGACCGACGTTTCCCGCTCGCAATTCTCTGTTGCCGCGGCGATGCTCGCGCCTCGCGTCACTGCTAGATCTCGTTCCCTCCCGTTTTGCCCACATAACATTCACCATGTATCATTTCATCTTACCATTTTTTTCACCCTTCAATCTTTTCTGGATTGAAAACAAAATTTTGGGGTTCTCTCTGCCAGTGTTGCCAGGTCTGAGGAAATATCCCCGAATTTGAAGAAATTAGTGAGAACCTGAGGAAATGTTGAAGAATTGAAGAAATTACATAAAAATCTGGGGAACTTTGAAGATTTGAAGAAATTGCGTAAAAATGTGAGGAAATTTTGAAAAATTGAAGATATTTCATAAAAATCTGAGGGACTTTTGAAGGTTTGAAAAAATTACATAACAATCTAAGGAGATTTGGAAGATTTGAAGAAATGACATGAATATTTGAGGAAATTTTAAAGATTTGAAGAAATTACATAAAAGTTCGAGGAAATTTTGAAGATTTGAAGAAATGACATAAAAATCTGAGGAAATTTTGAAGATTTGAAGAAATGACATACAAATAAATTTGAGGAAATTTTGAAGATTTGAAGAAATTGCATTAAAATCTGAGGAAATTTTGAAAATTTGCAGAAATTGCATGGAAATCTGGGGAAATTTTGAAGATTCGAAGAAATTACATAAAAATCTGAGGAAATTTTGAAGATTTGAAGAAATTGCTTTTTGCAAATGAACACAATTTTTCTATAGCAGGCAATTTCTGATTAAAAACACGGTCTTTGAACCTTAAAACGACGAAAAAAAACTTTTTCATGGAATGGAATGGAATTACCCATCAATTAATTTGTCAGAAGAAACTTTTCTTGAATGAACACAATTTTACTATTGCAAATAGCTTAATCGTGGTCCCCAGGCAATTTTCGATTCAAAACACAGGTTTTGAACCTTAAAACGACGAATAAAAACTCTTTCGTGGAATGCAATGGAATGGAATGACCCATCAATTGATTTGTCAGAAAAAGCTTTTCGCAAATGTACACAATTTTACTATTGCAAATAACTTAATCGTGGTCCCCAGGCAATTTCCGATTCAAAACACAGGCTTTGAAAATTGAAACGACAAAAAAAAACTTTTTCGTGGAATGGAATGGAATGACCCATCAATTAATTTGTGAGAAAAAACTTTTTGCAAATGAACACAATTTTACTATTGCAAATAGCTTAATCGTGGTCCCCAGGCAATTTCCGATTCAAAACACAGGCTTTGAACCTTGAAACGAGGAATAAAAACTTTTTCATGGAATGGAATGACCTATCAATTAATTTGTTACAAAAAACTTTTCGCAAATGAACACAATTTTACTATCACAAATAGCTTAAACTTTTTCTTAAGCAATGCAGACCCTCTGTGAGTCACGTATGACGGATTTTTGACTGAAGCGCTGCAGCGCTGACAGTAAATGAGTCGCACGCGTCAGCGCGCGTGTAGGACCCTAGTTACATAAAAATTCGAGGACATTTTGAAGATTTGAAGAAATTACATAAAAATCTTCAAAATTTTGAAGATTTGAAGAAATCACATAAAAATCTGAGGAAATTTTGAAGATTTAAAGAAATTACATAGAAGTCTAAGGAAATTTTAAAGATTTGAAGAAATTACATGAAAATCTGAGGAAATTTTGATGATTTGAATAAATTACATAAAAATTCGAGGAAATTTTGAAGATTTGAAGAAATTACATAAAAATCTGAAGAAATGTGAAAGATTTGAATAAATTACATAAAAATTTGAGAAAATTCTGAAGATTTAAAAATTATCACATTTTTTTACACGTATCTTTCCTTATCTCATTATCACACTTTTCTGGGATTTTTGTTTCTTTGAATACCATTTTTTTTGTTGCATTGCATCTTCATTTAATTATGTGTCACCGTATAATGTGTTAATAAATAGAGCACCAAATCAGCAATTCTTGCAATCGGATTTGAGGATTTTCATTTTGCGGACCTGGCAACACTGCTCTCCGCAGACGTTTCGATAGTTTCGCCTGTATGCGGCCATATTGATGGATTCAGCGCGCAGAGGGAGGTTTTGTCAATAACATGGCTGTGATAAGGCGAAACGTGTTTGTAACGTCAAAATTTTTTGCGATAAAAAATATTGATGTCGAGGTTTTGAATTACCGTCGCCTTGTGGTGAAGTCTCTTTGATAAAGGATTAACCATGTAGTCTCTTACATCCCTTAGATCCAACGGTAGGGGACTTGCCAAAGTCTTCCACTACATCCCTTAAATCTGTCAATAAGATTCATCCGCAGAGACTTTCTTTTCCGTATTGTTTGTACTTTAAGGAAAAGATTGTAACGGACCTTTATATCCCTTAAGAGACGTAATGAAGTCTCTTTTTACATCCCTTAATCCGCCAAGGTGATCATTTATTTACTGTTATTAATTAAAAAAAAAATGACCCTCACATTCCGTAGATTCAATAATATGAGACTAGCCTGTCTCTTATTACATCCCTTAAATCACGCAAAAAGAGACTGACTAATGTCCCTGACTGACTGACTGACTGACTAATGTCCCTGTTTCAGGGACTTTATCATACGCACTCCTGACGTCACTTATGTGAACCCCGGTAATGGCGGCCGAAACTACGATCACCTGTTTTATCGTAGAGAATTGTGAGGTTATGAACACATTCCGACAGATCTTATTTCTATATTTCTTACCAAACCACCGTTTAGACATATAATCAGCATACAATTTGACTTTGGTTATCGATTAAATTTGTAGTAAATCAATTTTAATCAATTTTTTATTCGAATGTTCATCTCTCGATTCTCTCGGTGCTGTGAATGGGAAAACGTAATTTCGCTGCACTTGAGTGAAAATCTATAATTACCATTTTGCAATGATTCTGAAAGGAAGAGAGTATAGGGGATGCAGAAAATTCTTTCAAATCCCAAAATGTACATCAAAATTTTCAATTTTTCGAATTCTGGTAATTTTTTTCCAACATCATTAAAATGTTTATATATGAAAAATAGAACAAGAAAAACAAAATCATATCCTCGAAACATTTTCTTGGTAACATAATTTCCAAATTTTTTATAATTTGGCAGTGAACTATTATTTTTTATTTTTTGTACATTATTAAAATACATTTTTTAAAGAAGCATACATTTTCATTGAACAGCGGAAATGAAATAATGAAAATTGATAAAAAAGGGAATTTTGGGGTATCAAAATCGGGCAACCCATACATATATATATATAGATATATCGAAATCGATAGTAATGGAAAAAAACCACAACCCGTTAAATTTAAGACTAAGAGTCGCGTCATTTACGCCCTTTTGTCGGTTATACATGTCGATAGAGTGGAGTATCTACCTATGTGCGTGGTCCTGGAAACTTCCGATCGATACGAAGCGTTCGCGCAGGTCTGCAAATGTCCCTCTTTTGCCAAAGCTTATACCATAATATATACGTATACAATATAGCAAAGATCCATATATCATATCAAGATCCATTTTTTTTCAAAGGTCAATGGTGACATGATTTATTTATTGATAACAAAAATTGAAAACCATGGTTTCGTTTCAAACATACATGATATAATATTATGTAATTTTGAAATTCTCATATCCACGAATGAAGAATTTTTGAAATTACATTTAAGGGCAGTCGAAAAAAATCGATTTTTTAAGAATTTTTTCTGGAAAGACGTTTTAATTTATTAGCGTAAAAATGTATCCACATGTTTTTGTAACTTTTAACTCAATTTTGAAATTTTTATTTAAACAAAATAAAAAAGATTTCGTTAATATAATGTATAATCTAGTATCTAATCGAAGGAAAGAGCAAAATACTAATTTACAACAAAATGCTGGCAGTTCAAAAAAGAATTTCTATTTTTGATGAAAATTTTTGCCTTAAATTGTTTATAAAATTGAAAATATTTATCGGTAAAAAAAACTTTAATTTTTAAATTTTTACAATTGATTTTTTGATAATCTTGAAAATTATTATCATGTTATGAATGAGAAGAAATCATGCTCAATGCTTTTTCGAATTGTATCAATGAATTGAGGAAAAAAAACATGTTTAATCCTTTGGACCTCATGAGATGTCTCATAAGCTTGAAAAAAAAGGATACGCTCAAAAAGAATTGTGGATATATATATACATATATAAATACCGATCAAGCGCGGCGCGTCTTTATCATGTATATTTCTCGATGAAGAGATATTTGTCGAGAGTCGAAAAAAAGGGAAAGGCAGCGATTGGTTTTCTACCAATGAGACAGGTTGACACGACAACGTCGACTTTTGTGAGACACATGTCGAGAGGCGTTTTCTTCGTGTTTCTCTCTTGTCACCCTCGCTCGATAATGTGAGCCGTATATAAAATATACGGATGACCATTTAGCCCTTACATATATATTTTTACATATATATATGTATATTAGGGTAGTCCTTATTTAAAGCTTGGACGAATTTTTTATCAAACGCACCCCAAAATCGACTTCAAATAATTCAAAAACAATACCCTAATTTTTTCAGATTACAGAGGGTAGATTTCCCCATTTAAAATACACGTGTTTCGGCCATATTCTCAGGATATATTGTATTCCAAGTGTAATAATTTTCAAAAAAATCTGTGACTGCAAGATTTTAGTGTTCATTGGTGCTACTATTTGAGAAAAAATTCACATTATCTTACGGGTCAATCTAGACCAATCGCAATTCGTCTAGATTGACCCGTATTAGAATTTTCGACGAATTGCAATTCGTCTAGATTGACGCTTATGATAATGTGAATTTTTTCTCAAATAGAAGCACCAATGAACATTAAAATCTTGCAATTACAGATTTTTTTGAAAATTATTACACTTAGAATAAAATATATCCTGAGAATATGGCCGAAACACGTGTATTTCAAATGGGGGAATCTACCCTCTTTTCAGAAGGGGTTAGAGTCTAGATAAAAATCTGAAAAAATTAGGGTATTGTTTCTGAATTATTTGAAGTCGATTTTGGGGGGCGTCTTATACAAAATTCGTCCGAGTTCGAAATGAGGACCACCCTAATATATACGCGAAGACACCCCCTTAAATTTACGGGATTAAAGATCAAATCGCAGGTGGTCCGGTATATTTATTTTTATTTCCACGCGGTTGACATCAGGATCTCTTTCGTCGATTTCAAATACAATATATTTCTATATTCATGTACATCAAATTTTGGAAATTTTTTTTCTATCTCGTGAAATGTTGAATTTTCTAAAACTTGAGGATAGGGATTAAAAATATGACTAATAGATGGTTGAATTTAGAAAAAGTATTTTCACTTTTTTTGTAGAAGCAGTATAAATGAATATAAACTTGTTTTTTAACGTTTAGAATTGATTTAATTTTTTTTTTTTTTTACAATTTAAATTACGGCTATTTTTTAGTCTGAATGGTGTATTTTTTTTGCAATCTCAAAAACTGATAAATTTTCTGAAAATTGAGGATTCTCATTAAAATTACAATGAATATGATTGAATTTACAAAAATATTTATATTTTTTTAGAAGAAAATACATTTTTTTGTTTCGTTGAAAATTGAAAAATTGAAAAATTTTGTTTACAATTTAATTGACGGTTATTTTTCGCCTCGAATGGGGATCCGGAATATCTTGAAATATTTCAGTGTTAAAAAGAAAAAAGGAATGGAAGCATTCGTCGAATCGGACTTTTGACAGGTAAACGCGTCGAGGATTTGGATTTTCTTTGTGCAACACGTACGTTTTGAGAATGCAGGTGCGGCTTTATTATAGAAGGACTCGAGTGAGTCGACTGTATGACAACGTGTGGCACACAGGGCGCGAGCGAAAATAGCATGAATGTTATATATGTATGCATATATATTGAGAGATTTTTTTTTTTTTTCGTATGCTCCAAAGCCGACGAGGATGAGTGGCATGGTAGCATACACCCCGCTAGATCAAAGATCTTGCCGCTCCGCTCCAACATTCTGGCCGCCAAAATCCGGCATCGATATACAGATGCAACTTCTAAACTGTGCAAACACAAGATTTTTAAATCTTAATTTTGCTAAATTTCTTGGCTTTTCTAATTTTCATCATTTTCGTCCTTCTCCGATTTTTTTTTTATTTTTTGTAATTTTGTTCCTTGTTCAAATTTTGAAAATTTTCAATGGCATTAATCATTCTGGCATAATTTATTGCGTTTTGAAAAATTTTACATCCTAACCCAAATTACAGAATATGGTAACACAGATACACACATCCAGCTTCTAAACTGTGCAAACACAAGATTTTTAAATCTTAATTTTGCTAAATTTCTTGGCTTTTCGAATTTTCATCATTTTCGTCCTTTGATTTTTTTTTTCAATTTTTGTGATTTCGTTATTTGATCAAATTTGAAAATTTTCAATGGTATTAATCATTCTGGCATAATTTATGGCGTTTTGAAAAATTTTACATCTGTAACCCAAATTACAAAATATGGTAACACAGATATACACATTCAGCTTATAAACTGTGTAAACACAAGATTTTAAAATCTTAATTTTGCTAAATTTCTTGGCTTTTCGAATTTTCATCATTTTCGTCCTTTGATTTTTTTTTTCAATTTTTGTGATTTCGTTATTTGTTCAAATTTGAAAATTTTCAATGGCATTAGTCATTCTGGCATAATTTATTAATTTATTTTTGTGATTTTGTTTTTTGTTCAAATTCGAAAATTTTCAATGGCATTAATCATTCTGGCATAATGTATGGCGTTTTGATAATTTTTACATCTGTAACCCAAATTACAAAATATGGTAACACAGATATACACATCCAGCCTCTAAACTATGTAAACACAAGATTTTAAAATTTTTATTTTGCTAATTTTCCTGAGTTTTTGAATTTTCATTATTTTCGTCCTCCTCTGATTTTTTTTTCAATTTTTGTGATTTTGTGATTTGTTCAAATTTGAAAATTTTCAATGGCATTAATCATTCTAGCATAATTTATGGTATTTTTGAAAATTTTACATCTGGAACCCAAACTACAAAAAATGATTACGACTATGTAAACTATAAATAACTGATGAAGTTATTACTGGATAATTATTTATTTCAAGATATCATGCTTGTAATTGCAATCAACATATTTTGAGTTGAGTATACTCGAAAATTTGAGGGTTCGTCAACCTCATTGTTTTTCGGGTGGGAATTCTATAATTCATGAATTTGTATTAGACTTTTAAATTCGACTTTTAAATTTTGACTTTTAAAGATTTTCTCAGCCATTGTGTATTTAATCACGGTATGAATTATAATTATTCGAATTAATGGAAATTCCTTCGTCCTCCAAGATCGATTTTTTTTTCAACGTTATTGATAGTTCCCAAAAACACATTTTTCGAAAATTTATTAGCCTCGACGTATTCAAACACAATTTAAAAAAAAAAATAAAAAAAAAAATATAGTAATTATTTTTGGCCCATTATCGAACTATGACGAAAATATCTGTTTTGGGTCCTAGTTTCTGTGAAAAAATTGCATTAATTTAAAAAGGCCCCTCTTTATGTTTTCCCTCAATTTAATGATTTTTTTAGCTAGGGCAACCGCTAAAAAATAAAATGAAAATTTCTAAAAATTTGAGGTCATATTCTGGGCCTAACGAAACCCACAATTCATTGGCCATCAAAATCCGCGGGTATCAGGCCGATGACCGCGTGATTTGGCGTGGAATGCCCCATAGACAGCGCATATTTCCATGGAGATTTTGATCTCCCCACCCCAGACCCAATAATTTCACGATGTCCCTTAAAGTTCATCGGTCTGCGCTCGCTACCGATCCCGTGAGTCCCCGCGCGAGATCCGGTAGCCAATTGGCGTTGACTTAGCGATTTCGAGCCGGCCTGTCATTATGAACTGTGAAGGGGGCCACTTAGGTTCATTGTTGAAGCATCCACGGGCGGTAGGAACTAAAAAAAAACATATATCTTTGTATGTATATAGATATATACATATATAGTATTTTATAGTATATGAGGCATTCCACGTCAAGTCAGCCATTCCATTTTTTGAAATCGCCAAAAATCGCATACAATTTTTTAGAAAGTAGTTCGAACTATCAAGAAAATTTGTGATTTTTTTCAGATTTTAAAATTACATTTTTTAGCCGAAAAAAAATAAAAAAAATTCGTTTGTCCCATTTTGTAACTCGAAAATTAATCATCGTACGAAAAAAAACGTACAACATAAAATTTAGGATTTTCAACGTGCTTTTCACAGAAATTTTTTACAAACTCCTCCGAAAGCTCTATATGCCATTTTCGGAGCGAACAATGTTTTGATTTTTTTTTTCTCAGAATTGACATCTTTGATTCGTCTGCAATTTTAACAGTTTTTTACTTGATATATTTACAGACTACAAAAAAATTGGCGCAGTGGAGAATCCATTATTTCAAATGCATTTTTATTGATACAATCTATCATTATGGAGGGATTTAACGAAATAGTGTAGATATTGATATTTTATCATTATTAATCGTAGACAGGGAAAAATAATAAAATAATCTCGTTTTGATACTGCGAAGAAGATTCCAGGAACAAAGCAGTATCATTGCTTCATTCCCAAAAATCATGCCCTGATCGAACTAAAAAAGTACTCATTGGCCATAGAAACGTCGGCGTATCCAAAGAGGGTAAATCAATTCTTTTTTTTAATCGACAGACGTGAGTAGCCTTTGACTCTAATTTGAATAGACTTTATCGGTGTACATGGGTCCATTGATAAAGTTTATTAAAATGTACAAAAAAATATTTAAAAAAATAAAAATGAAAAAAGGTTAAAAAAATTGAAAAAGTACAAAAAATAAACAAAAATGCGGGCTTTAGAAAATATTTATAGACAGTCTCAACCCTGTTAATGCACAGAGAAATTTGTGTATTCATTCGGAATGAAAAACGCATGGGAAGGAATGGATTCTCCACTGAGCCAATTTTTTTATAGTCTGTAAATATATCAAGTAAAAAACTGTTAAAATTACAGACCGATCGAAGATGTCAATTCTGGGGAAAAAAAATATCAAAACATTATTTGCTCCGAAAATGGCATATAGAGCTTTCGGAGGAGTTCGTAAAAAATTTCAGTGAAAAGTACGTTGAAAATCCTAAATTTCATGTTGTACTTTTTTTTTCGTACGATGAATAATTTTCGAGTTACGAAATGGAACAAGAAATTTTTTTGTATTTTTTTCCGGCTAAAATATGTAATGTAAAAATTTGAAAAAAACCACGAATTTTCTTGACAGTTAGAACTACTTTGTAAAAATTTGTATGCGATTTTTGGTGATTTCAAAAAATGGGGTGGTCGGCTTGACGTGGAATGCCTCATATATAGTCAAGTTGAGGGTATTTTCGATGTGACTCGAGTGTGCGGACCGCCGACACCACGATAGAGAAAGACGGTGAAACATAATCGAGTCTCTCGCAAAGCCTCGTCCGAGAGAGAGAGAGAGCTGCTCTCTCGCCTCGTCAGCATTTATAAGAGCGACCATCATTACCCTCTCCGTTGTCCGGTGGGCTCCTCGTCAAACGATGGGATTCGATAACCTCGCGTCCCCGACTCAGTGGCACCCCAATCTCACGGATGTGCCCGAGAACGACGGAAAAAGAGCGGTGAAAACTTGATGTACGTAAGAAGTCGTTGATTCGAATATCCGGTCGGAGAGCAATTACGTAAATGCACGACCATTATCGTTCCAGTCTTTGAGAATTAATGAAAACAAAAAAAAACTCAATGTTTCCTATGTTCTTGAAGTCCTCCTTACTCCAAACACATTCGAGGGACTGCATCTTGTTTGGTTAAAAATTGTTGATCGTTGAAAAGTAAGTTTTTTTGTGGATTTACCCAAATTCCACTTGAAAATTCGCAAGTCAAGCACTGGCAGTTTATTTGAAAATTTTGTAGAAGAAAAAAAAACGATTTTTAAAAAAGTATTTAAAACTGTTTTACCGACAAAGCTAAATTGACTTGAAAATAGGGTTAACCAACGCATTGGTACTTTTTTGAAAATTTTCTGAATTTTTTCTCAATTTTATCTCAATGGAATTTAACAATTAGAAAAATCAAATTCCCATTCCCCATCGGAGGGAAAAAGTGAAAAATTGAAAAAAGCACCGATCAGCAAAAATCGTTTTAAAGCTAGAAATCTCTATTTTCTTCTTATTTTTCGTTTTTAGACCAGATCTACATCATGACAAGCAGTTATGTGTATATTATGTATGTCCCTCGACATACAGAATATACACAAATATAATAGACAACGGATACAGAAGATCCCTCATATAGACGAGCACCTGCTTCGAGGGTTAACTCTGCGATGCTGCGACTCAGAAAAGGTCGCGAGAGTACACGCAGCATCCCTCAAACGCCCCCACCGCATCCAGTCACAATATTGACACGCGACCCTAAACAATTTTTCTCATTTTATTTTTCCGTGCTTCCCACTTGTTGTCGTTACTTGGCGTGTTTACTTTTTACTTCTTTCTTCCGCTCTCTTTCTCTCTCCCTCTCTTTTTTTCTGTCGTTTAACCGCCGACAACGATGTTCCTTTGAATGGTTACCCCTGTCGTGAAAAAGGTTTTTCTTAGAAAAAAGAAAATATTTTCAATGTGAAAACAGAACGAATTTTCCTAGCAACGTTTTATCGAGTTATCCAGTTATCAATTTATCCAGTTGTCAATTTATTGAGTTATCCAGTTGTCAATTTATTGAGTTATCCAGTTGTCAATTTATCGAGTTATCCAGTTGTCAATTTATCGAGTTATGAAGTTTTCAGGTTATCAAGTTATTTAGTTATAAAGTTCGAGTTATCGAGTTATCAAACTATCAAGTTATGGGGTTATCGAATTATTAAGTTGTACAGTTTTATAGAGTCATCGTGTTATCGAGTTATCAAGTTTTCAGATTGTCAAGTTATCTGGTTATCAAGTTTTGAATTTTGGAATTTTCCAACTTATCCGAGTTATTGCGGTATCGAGTTATCAAATTATCAAGTTATGGGGTTATCGAATGATTAAGTTGTATAGTTTTAGAGTTATCGTGTTATCGAATTGTGAAGTTGTGAAGTTTTCAAGCTGTCACGTTTTCAAGTGTTCAAGTTGTTATCAAGTTTTTAATTTTCGAACTTTTCAAGTTATCCGAGTGATCGAGTTATCGCGTCATCGAATTACCTCGTTAACGGATTATCGAGTTATTAACTTATCGAGTTATCGTGTTATCGAGTCATCGATTTATCGAGTTATCATGTTGTCGAGATATCGAATTATCAAGTCATCGATCATTATTCATTTATCAAGTTGTGGAGTTATCACGTTCTCAAGTTATAGAGTTATCATCTTGTCGAGTCATCGACTTATCGAGTAATGAAATTGTCGAGTTATAAAGTTAGAGAGTTATCGGGTTATCCATTAGTGATTTATCGAGTTATCAAGTTGTCAAGTTACCGATTATTGATTTATCGAGTTATCAAGTTGCCGAGTTACAGAGTTATGAAATTGTCGAGGTATCAAGTTACAGAGTTATCGGGTTATCCATTAGTGATTAATCGAGTTATCAAGTTGCCAATTTAACGATTATTGATTTATCAAGTTATTGAGTTATCAAGTTGCCGAGTTACCAAGATATCGAGTTATCAAGTTGTTGAGTTATCGAATAATCAAGTTGTCGAGTTATCGAGTCGTCAACTTGTTGAGTTATTCGGTTACCAAGTTGTCGAGTTATCGAGTTATCAAGTTGTCGAATTATCAAGTTATGAAATTGTCGAGTTATCAAGTTACAGAGTTATCGAGTTATCCATTAGTGATTAATCGAGTTATCAAGTTGTCAAGCTACCGATTATTGATTTATCGAGTTATCGAGTTATCAAGTTGCCGAGTTATAGATTTATGAAATTGTCGAGTTATCAAGTTACAGAGTTATCGGGTTATCCATTAGTGATTAATCGAGTCATCAAGTTGTCGAGTTATCGAGTTATCAAGTTGTCGAATTATCAAGTTGTGAAATTGTCGAGTTATCAAGTTACAGAGTTATCGAGTTATCCATTAGTGATTAATCGAGTTATCAAGTTGTCGAGATACCGATTATTGATTTATCGAGTTATTGAGTTATCAAGTTGCCGAGTTATAGACTTATGAAATTGTCGAGTTATCAAGTTACAGAGTTATCGGATTATCCATTAGTGATTAATCGAGTTATCAAGTTGTCAAGTTAACGATTATGGATTTATCAAGTTATTGAGTTATCAAGTTGCCGAGTTACCAAGATATCGAGTTATCAAGTTGTTGAGTTATCGAGTCATCAAATTGTCAAGTTATTGAGTTACCAAGTTGTCAAGTTATAGAGTTATCAAGTTGGCGGTTTATCAGATTGTCGAGTTATCGAGTTATCAAGTTATCGAGTTATGAAGTTGTCGTGTTATAGAGTTATCAAGTTGTTAAATTATCGAGTTATCAAATTATCGAGTTATCCAGTTGTCGAGTTATCAAGTTATGGAGTTATGAAATTGTCGAGCTATCGACTTATAGAGTCATCGTGTTATCGATTATTGATTTATCGCATCATTGGGTTATCGTCATCGATTATTAATTTCTAGATTATCTAGTCCTCGAGTTATTAATTGACCATAGCGTTGTGAGTTGCAGTACGTTTGGATGATTAAGTATGAAAAATGTCTAATGCGACATATAGTTGTATTCCTCAATCATCGCTTAAAACGCTCGGACGCGTCGGATAATTTCGATAAATACCCGGAGCACGCGATAACGAGAGAGAAAGGGCGCAAGGGCGCCAGCAAAAGTCAATGCGAATATTGCGTGCATGAATGGCTAATTGACCACAGGACCGAGAGATTTTTGCCATTATCGAGGGTTCACAGAGGATCCTCGGACTTTGGTCTCTCCTCGATGGGGGTTCTCGTTGTCTCTCGGCACTAAAACGTTATGCAACGTTCGGGAAAATTTTGAAGTGCCTGAACCATAATATATGAATGCACAGAGTTTCCAAGAGATTTGGACTTGGATAATATTTTTGTCCAGAATAAATAGGATGAAGACTACACGGAAAAAATAGTTTATCTGTAGTAACGAAATATATTTAGTTGGCACTTTTGCTTACATATTCCTTAACTGTTGAAAAATATTTATTTAATTTATTAACTGTTAAAAAATAATTTATTTCGCCATATTCAACTTCACATTTGTTATGAGGGATTTTTCACTGTAGAACAAAAACTATTTTTCGAAAATTATTTTTTAACCTTTTCAAGCTTAATTTTGGTTATTTTGTGCATAAACGTCTGATTTAAAATCTATAAAAATAGTTTTCAAAAAATCTATCTGTTTCTATGACGTAAAAACAAAAAAAAATTGGCATTTTCGAAAAGTTGAGGATTTTCGAATTTTCAGGGATGATGTTTAAAAAAAAATGCGTTGTCCAGATTCAAAGAAGCCAAGATTGAGTCAGTTTTCTTGTTAGTGAAGTTTGAAAGGATTTTTTTAACTCATGCATTTTTAGGCTGAAATTAGGTTCAGGTTTCGACGAACCAAAGTGAGTCATCCGTACATTGTTTCAGGATGGTTACGACTATATGATACATATTTAGTATGGAACAATAGGAGGAGCGTGTCAGCGATTGGGACGAGAATGAGGGACGAGCGTGTAACACGCGAATGCTCAATATTAACCGCGTCATTCCATTGGCTTTTTAACTTTGACACGCACACACGTGATAAAATGACAGTGTGCGTGTGTAACTTGACCGGAACTCATCCAATCGTAATTATACATCCACACCGCGAGACTGACATATGCATAAATGATTATTTACGTAAAAAATAATTAATTACACATACGGGCATTTAAATAAATATTTATTGCTCGGGAAACGAAAAATTACGAAATTTATAGACCTCGTAAGCAGAGTTGTGAAAATAGTAATGTAAAAGTAATGCATTACCCATTTTTAAACAATGTGTATTGGACAAGTTTTCCATTACAAATTACAAAAGTAATGCGTAATGAATGGGTGTTCCACTATAATTAAAAAAGTAATGTGTAATCGATGCATGTCCCATTACAAATAAAAGAAGTAATGTGTATTGGGTGCATGTGCCATTACAAATAAAAGAAGTATTGTGTAATCGATGCATGTGCCATTACAAATAAAAAAGTAATGTGTAATGGATGTGTGTTTCATTACAAATAAAAAAAAGTAATGTGTAATTGACGCATGTCCCATTACAAATAAAAAAAGTAATGTGTAATGGATGCATGTGCAATTATAAATAAAAATAGTAATGTGTAATGGATGCGTGTTCCATTACAAATAAAAAAAATAATGTGGCCACGGTAATTTTTCTATTTGTAATGGAATATTCTCCAGTGCAAATTACTTTTTTTTTTTAATTGTAATTTGTAATGGAACGTGCATACATTACACGGCAATTTTTCTATTTGTAATGGAACACGCATCCATTACACATTACTTTTTTATTTGTAATGGGACATGCATCCATTACACATTACTTTTTTTTATTTGTAATGGACCACGCATCCATCACACATTACTTTTTTTATTTGTAATGGCACATGCATCCATTATACATTACTTTTTTTTATTTGTAATGGGACATGCATCCATTACACATTACTTTTTCCAATTGTAATGAAACACGCATCCATTACACATTACTTTTTTTATTTGTAATGGCACATGCATCCATTACACATTACTTTTGTATTTTGTAATGGTACACTTATCCATTTCACATTATGCAGTGTAATGGGTAATAATTACAGTAATGCATTATCAAAGTAATGCATTATTTACAACTCTGCTCGTAAGTAATACTAACAATAAATGATCTGGTTCAAATTTTACCACGTCCCTCCGCGGCTTTAAAGCAAATCAGAGAAAGGAATTGAATAAAAAAGTAAAAAACAAAGTAGTTCTTTTCCAGACATTTTACAATTATTATTCGACGAAATGACATTTAACACTTTTTTTGTAAAGATTAGACTTATTCATAATATTTTTGTTATCAGAGGACAAAATTTCCCAACATTCTGACAGTAAAATATTTCCTTGAATCCGAAAAGAAAATTTTTGCTGTTTCTTGAATTTTGGAAAAAGTCGAGAAACAACATTTCAAGGGCCCATTGAGGGTTTTTCTTGGGTTTACAATCGACTATCAATTTTGAAAAACTGATTTGCTGTCAATATTTCAAAGATTTGTCAATAACATGACTTGAAAGTGGAGAAAACTGATTTTTTTAATTTTTTAATTATTTTAAAGATTAAAAAATGGAAAGACTGATTTTTTTCTTTTTATTCTGCGGTAAAATTTTAGCTCGAAGAATTATTTACCTCAAGCAGAGACTTTGGACGAGAAAAATTGTTGTATCGCGTTTAATCAATGGATAAACATTGTATTTAGGTGACACGCTTTTCTCACTATCTCTCACGCTTCTCACTATTATGTGGATGTATGTTTATATATAGTTGCGTATCTGCGTCTTTGCTGCATTTTATTTTTATCCGGCACGCGTCGGCACACGTCTCTTATCTACTTGTGTATCTTAAAACGCCGCGGTGTACCAACTGTTACGCTTCCTGTGGTTTACAATATATATATAGTTACATATATATAAACCAGGAATATGTAATATATATTTGTATTTGAGTACATTTTGTGGTGTAAATTGCGAATTTGCGACATTGACAGTGTTTAGCGAATGATAGGGTATGACAGCTGCGAAAAGAGAGTTGGGGAAAGGTGTCCAAAATGATCCCTATGGGTAAAATGCAATAATCGGCAAAAAAAAAATTTAGATTTTTAATTAATCGTTATTTACGAAATTAGTATTATCATGCATTATTTTTTTAGGTATTTCGATAATCAGTAATTTAAAGACCAATACTACGAATTATTTGGATATTGAATATGTGTATTCTTTGTATTATTCATTATTAGAAAAATTAGTAATCGTATTCTTTAAAATACTTATCATTAATTATTTAAATTATTATTTTAATACTAATTATTACGAATTATTTTAATACTAATTATTAGAATAATTTATAATTGAATTATGCCAATTATTGATTATTTGAATAATTAATAATTTAGATATATAAATTACTAATTATCAGACTAATTAGTAATTGAATTATTTTAATTACTAATTTTTTTAGTAATTGGCAATTTTATTATATTAATAATCAATGTTCGGAGTAATTAATTTTAAGCTTTTTGTATTTGAATTGGGATCGTGAGATTTTCAAGGTCAGCATGTTCGAGCAATCGTAAGAAAAAAGAAAACTACACTTGAGCTTAAATTTGAAAATTTTTGTAGACTCCAGTGAATTTTTTTTTGTCAATTCAGCGTAAAGATCTTTCGGAATATTTTATTTTCTTCAATTCGAACGGAGTCGAAGCTCTGTCCAATGATTTATCGCTAAGTTAACATCGATCAAAGAAAAAAAGTCATTTTGGCGTTTAATTAGTAATTAGAAGAATTGAGTTTCTAATTATTCAAATAATTAATAATTGCAAAGAATAATTAACTCATCTTTTGAAAAATTAGTAATTAGAAGAATGAATTATCTAATTATTCGAATAATCAATAATTGGAAAGAACAATTAACTAATTTCATAAAAAATTAGTAAGTAGAGTACTCAAGTATTTAATTACTTGGATAATTAATAATTAGAAGGAACATTTACCTAATTTTTTTTAAAATCAGTTATTCATAAAAGCAACATTTTAATTACTTGGTTATTGAGTAATTTTTTGATCTAAATTACAAGTTATAGGTTTCTTGGATAATAATCGAACATGAATTATCGAATTTTCGAATATTAGAAATACCTTACTGTCTAATTACCGAGTGCCTTAATAATGAGTAATATTTATTAAAACAATCATAAAATGTCCTAACACAGAGTAATTAGTGGTAATTAAATTGACGAAAATATCGATTTTGCCGATCACTGGTAAAATGATCCCTACTTTGGTTCGGTACCTCTTCTCATTTTACTGAATTTTTTTGGGATTGATAAATACTCAAATTCGTATCGTAACACCGTTGATGTGAAAAGAAGTATCGTAATTGTGCATATTAATGATCGAAAATTCTTATTTATGTATTATATCAAGTTTCAACAATGTTTTTACAAGCGAAGATTAACTTTCGGATGTTTTGTGCAAACTTGACAACGCTAAAATCTCGGTAGAGGAAACCGTTCATTCTCAAAAAAAATTTGATTATTTTATATCGCAACTATAGAAATATAACATGAAATTACTTTTAACTGCAAAAAAAAACAATATTTATAAACAGTATTAATATTGAAGGTAGTCGCTCTATTATCACATTTGGCAACATTGTGTGCTTGAATGACTGAGAATTGTACGATCGAGAGCAGTCCCGACGGTCACGATTGAACGTGAATCTGATAGCGAACATAACCTCGAAACCTCTTTATGGTGCAAGAAACGACGTCGTACGTGACCGAAAATGAGTATTTGAATTTCCCGCTACTTTCGGTCTGTGCAACGTTGCCGCTATATTCTTGTTTCTTGCTGTAAAAATCACGTACTTTTTCTTTATTATTTATTTTTTGGAACACGAGCTTCCTAAACGTCTTGAAAAAATTGCACCATGCTTCTTATATGTTTTTCCTCGAGTGTGATTTTTTTCTATTTTTGGCATTATTTTTTATAACAAAAAAAAAATTGCAAAATTACTTCAGTTTCCATAAGGCTGCGTGTAATTTGTGAATTCTAATTTCTCAGTAGCCAGCTTCCTATTCTTCGTGGAATTGTTACACGATCTTTAAAATGTTTTACACAATGACATATCAAATTTTTAATATTTTATCATCATTTTCAAATTTTTGGTTTGGTTTAAGTCGAAGACTATTTTTTTTTATTATAAAATGGAAGAAAAAGAATGGTAAATCAGTTGAATTTAGTGTTAGGTACGTGGGGATCATTTTACCTCATATCAGGGGGATAATTTTATGCACAATTGGCTAAAAATGATCCTTTGGATAAATTCAAAAGAATATTATAAAATTCAAAATTGACAGTTAAAATACTTATTAGAATTGTAAAAGTGTTAGTTAAATAACTAGTTAAATAACACTACACATTGGTGGAAAAAATTATATCTTGATCCTTCAAATTGAGAAAGTATTTTTTTCCTAAGGGGATTATCTGCCACATTTTCCCTGTAGGAAAACAAAATTTCGCTAATGCAAATTTTTTGAACAAATAGCTAATTCCAAAAAAAAATGATTCACTATGTTTATAATGTAGTTAGGCACAAAAAATTGCTCATGTCATTAATGACCATTCCAATTACTTGGAATAATTGTAGTTTTTCTGGAAATAATTGATATTATAATTATTCATAATTTTTCTGGAAGAAATTATAAATAATAATAAATGTATATAATTATTTTGGAAAAAATCCAGTTGTTCGAAGTGACTATATTTTTTTTAAATTACAGTTAGTAATTATTTTTGCCCAACTTCGCTTCATAGCAATTTTATATTTTTTCCAACGACCTTAGAAAAATCCTTAGATCTCATGAATTCTTACCAACTCGTGAAAAAATTCACAAAATTTTATCAAAAATTTGCAGAAGAGCTAAAATTTCATTAGTTCTGTGACTAATCCATTCAATTCCAAAATTGAACCTTTTGCAAATTTTTTCCAAATCCATTAAGACGCCATTAGTGTCATCTCAACAGATTTTGGGCTAACAATAATTTTTTTCGACGTGCTTCTCCAATACAAAATCCTTTTTTGGCCCCCATTTCCAATTCCAAAGCTCTTTGATAACTACAAATTCTCATAGTTTTTTCACGCACTAAAAAAGTGTTGCATCACCTTTTTTCCTGTATGATGAGTAAAAAGTGATGATCGTATATCAAACGAGGAGGAGAGGGCTGTCTATGGCGTGAGTCGCCCAAACCCAAACCTATATATAATCTGAACAACAAAATGGCGGATCACCAGCAACAACCACTTGGGTGCGGCTTGTATATATGGGGCATTCCATACGGAACCGACCAATTCGGAACCCGGACGGTTTTTGATTTTGTTGAAAATTTTCTGTTTATTTGTACGTACTGAAAGCAGTTTTTTGGATTTTTTTTACATTTTTGTCTCAACCCTTCCAATCACAATAATTTTTTCAAAATTTCACAACATTTTTTTAAGAATGCTCATAGCTTTTTAAAAAACGAATATATCAAAATAAATTAGGTCATTTTTTCCTCTTGAGTCATAGATTTAATAAAAAAAAGATTCGTCTTACTTTTTTAGTGTCACGTATAACTTCAAAAACTAGACAAAAAAATACAAATTATAAATATCACAAGCTACGAATTTTTTAGCACTTATAAAAATGTCTCTTAAGAAGTGATGATTTTTTTCAAAAAAATCGAAATGGTCCAAGTTGATAAAAAAATTTAGGCTTAAAACTGAAAAAAACATGAAAATGAATTTCGATATTTTTTTTGTACTTTTTTTTATAAAACTACAACGCAAGATGAAACAATGACCTATTTTATTTTGTTATCCCCGTTTTTTAAACAACCATGGGCATAATAACAAAAATTGTGTGAAATTTTGAAAAATTTATTTTAGCTGGAAGAATTGAGACAAAATTTTTTTAAAATTCCGAAAGACTGCTTTCACTACCGTGCAAAAAAATAGAAAATTTTCAACAAAGTAAAAAACGCCCCATATTTGTATATGAGGCATTCCACGTCAAATCACGCGGTCATCGGCCTGACCCCCTCGGATTTTGATGTCCAATGAATCGTGGGTTTCGTTTGGCCCAAAATATGACCTCAAATTTTTAGAAATTTTTATTTTATTTTTTAGGGGTTGCCCGAACTAAAAAATCATTAAATTGAGGGAAAACATAAAGAGGGCCCTTTTTTAAATTAATGAAATTTTTTCACAGAAACTAGGGCTCAAAACAGATATTTTCGTCTTAGTTCGATAATGGGCCAAAAATAATGACTATTTTTTGTTGTATTTTAATTTTTTTTAATAATTTCTTATTTCGATTGTTTCTTGTAGTGAGACTAACAACATCAACAATATTTTTCTAGTGGAATTTTTTTTTGTCTTGGTTTAAGAGTGAAACGACAACATTTTTCGAAATTTTATTAGCTTTGACGACCTGAAATAAATCGGATGATTCAAACACAATTAAAAAATTAAAAAAAAAAAAAATATAGTAAATCGCGCCAAAAAAATCTGAAAAAAATCCTGAGTGCTTTTCAGAGGTACTACACAAGCATAAAAAATTGCGAACAAAATCGGAGAGGTGAAGAGTCAGACCCAGGTCGAAACGGCGTGGAATGCCTCATATACACACATATATAGACCAGACTAGGATGATTCTCATCCCAGCACGTGGAAGACGTAAAGCACGCTCGTACATCGTCCAGCAGCTGGTCACATCGGCCATATGGCCAGTTTAAGTGTCCCCATACAAGTATAGAATCATATATACATAAATGTGTGTAAGTGCACACTGGGAAAAAACATTTGTATACGTATAAAAGAGTGCATTATATCCTGTGCCGCCGACTCTGGCTCATCATCGCGTTGACCACGGCAGAGGCGTCCTGACGCACCCCCTGCGATTCGAAAAACCACCCCCGCGAGGACGCCGTTCCGACCATCCGATAAGGGAGAGATTGTGACGCTGATAAAGGCTGATCGCTTCCCCAGTGCACTAAAACATACATATAGATCCCGGTGAATCAGAAGGGCCGTTGAAGCTGTTGTCATTGATGGGACATACGCCCTTTGTTGATGGGATACATTGATGCGTCGTCGCAGATATATCTGCGGCATTATTATTAGCCGTATATATTTATATATATGTATATATGTGTGCATAAATGATATTCGTACGAATTACGACGTATGTTGATAATAATCGCGATAATAATGATAAATCAACGGGGAGGGGCTTGAGGAGGATCAGTTAGGGGTTGTAATACCGGAAACGAATTTTTCTGCTTACTCGAAGAGAAGCTTTGTTTGCGGTAAACACATTCGAGAATAATCGGCGAGGAATTATTGATACGGATAATGAATTTCATATTTTTATTTTCAAAGAAATGGCGGAAAATAAAAATTTCTAAAGTTTGTAACTTTGATTTTTCAGTGGTGAAAATATTCAACAAATTGTGGGACATTGAGAATTGATTTGTGATTATCGTAAAAAGATTAAAATGTAACTGTTTAAATATTAATAATTGACGAAGAATTAATAAGGATTAATGAGGACAATAAATTGCAAATTTTTATTTTCAAACAAATTGAGGAAAATACAAATTTATAAAGTTTCTAACTTTGATTTTTCAGTGGTGAAAATATCCAACAAATTGTGGGACATTGAGAATTAATTTGTGATTATCGTGAAAAGATTAAAATGTAACTGTTTAAATATTAATAATTGACGAAGAATTAATAAGGATTAATGAGGATAATAAATTGCAAATTTTTATTTTCAAACAAATTGAGGAAAATACAAATTTATAAAGTTTCTAACTTTGATTTTTCAGTGGTGAAAATATCCAACAAATTGTGGGACATTGAGAATTAATTTGTGATTATCGTAAAAAGATTAAAATGTAACTGTTTAAATATTAATAATTGACGAAGAAACAATAAGGATTAATGGGGATAATAAATTGCATATTTTTATTTTCAAACAAATTGAGGAAAACAACATGTTTTAAAGTTTCTAACTTTGATTCCTCAATGGTAAAAATATCAAATTGTGGTACATTGAGAGTTAATTTATAATTTTTGTGAAAAGATTTTAACATAATTGTTTAACTAATAATAATTTGGTATAAGTTGTTTTAAATGAAGAGAGATTGACACAGGGATAACAATTTTTTTTTATTGCACTCCGTGCGCAAAGTGCCACTTTGCGCACTCGTACAATAAAATTTCGTACGATAATATTATTTACTTAATCTAGAAGCTTTAGATTAATAAAAATGCCATTTTGTCATTTTTCCAAAAGGTTGAGAAAAATATAAATTGTTCACTGATATCTCGGTGTGTTTGCGAGAATACATTTGAAACTACTGCAAATATCAATAGTGAACATTAATTTTTAAAAATACAGAAATAAATTGGCATGGAAGTAAGAATTTCTTGCATCAGATTAATTCTTCATTTTCTGGTGAACGTATGTCGCGATAATGGCCGATATAAATTTAGAGGAGGAAGGAAGAAATCCGGTATCTCTTCATCCGGTCAACGTCGGACAAAGTTTATATCTCTCCCGTTGCATATAACGTTCTGGCACATAAATATTTTCCAGTACAATGGTGAAGCGTTAACGCCCTCGCAACTGCAATATATATATATATGGGGCGATTCATCCCAAATCGGACAGCTTGAAAAACTTTTTTTTTTTATTTCCTCAATTTTTTTATATTTTTTAGTACCCATCAAAAGACCCTTCATGTTAAATTTTGAAATTTTTATGATTACCCGTTCAAAAGATATTAAATTAACAAAAAAACCGCTCTTTTTTGGTATTTTGGTCATAACTTCTTTAATAATGGTCCAAATTGAAAGTTTTTTTTTTCATAATTTTTGTTTTTTTATGGCCTTTTCAGAAAAAAATAATATCCGACGAGTTTTTGAATGAGTTTTTTGAGTTTTGAACTTTAAAACGCGTTTTTAAAAGTGAGTGTCATTTTTTATTTTTTTTAAATTTTTTGCTTTAAACATCTATCTATTCAAAAAAATTTAAGACCAGTCCGATCGTCGGATTTCCATAACTACTATTTTTTTTCGATTTTTGAAAATAATTTTTTTTTTTAAAATAAATTAATATGAATACCAATTTTTTCTACTGTATAGTATTTTTTTCAATATTTAGAATTTATTTTGACACTTTTATTGTTAACAGGTTCTTAAAATTAATAATTAATCGTCAAGTCTGTTTATGAACAATAATAATAACAGTTTTTATTTATTTACGTATTTTTTTGAAAACCTTGCATATACGATTATTTCCGGAATTAGAATATTCCTTTGCCAATACGTTTCCGTTGTTCATTGGAATAATTGAATGAAAGTTTTGTGTCCCCCTGTGATTGACTTCGCAGTATTGTATCGCAAATAAAATCTTTCTTTTGCATCTAAATAATATTTTTCAGGTGAAAATTTGACAGCAATATTCGGTAGACTATTTAGGTTCAATGCCCACTCATACAATTCTTGAAATGTTGTTATTTGCTCATCGATTAATTATTAACTTTACAAATCTGTTAACAATGATAAAGTGTCAAAGTTAATTCAAAATGATTAAAAAAATACTATACAGTAACAAAAATTGGTATTCATAATAATTTATGGAAAAAAAAAGTTTCAATTTTCAAAAAAAAAAAAAATAGTAGTTATTGAAATCCCATGATCGGACTAGTCTTAAAAATTATTGAATAAATAAATGTTTAAAACAAAAAATTTTTTAAAAAATCAAAAATGACACTTTTAAAAACGCGATTTAAAGTTTAAAACTAAAAAAACTCATTCAAAAACGAGTCGAATATTTTTGTTGTATTTTTTTCTGAAAAGGCCATAAAAAACGAAAATTTTGAAAAAAAACGTTCAATTTGGACCATTATTAAAGAAGTTATGATGAAAATACCAAAAAAAAGAGCGGTTTTGAACAAGTAATCAAAAAAATTTCAAAATTTAACAGGAAGGATCTTTTGATGGGTACTACAAAATATAAAAAAATTGAGGAAATAAAAAAAAAGTTTTTAAACTGTCCGATTTGGGATGGAACGCCCTATATATATATTATATACACATATAAATACGTCAAGATTTCAACATGACGCACACTCGTGGCTTTTTCGATCTTTCTGTGAGAATTTAAGTCTCTCACATATTATCCAAGAATGCATATATTGCCAAAATCGAGGGTACCGATGTGAAGCTTTTGGTCAAGCTGACCACCCTCTGTACTCGGTTCTCTATTATTTGTATCATATATACGTATATACAGAGACTCGAATGCTCGCTCGAGAACAGTTTCCGGAAACCATCCACGACAATCGGCCCACTTCCGGGAGCCACGCGACCCTTTCAGCAATTAATTCATTATCAAATATCCGTGTTGAGCGCAGTGAATCTTGCAAAATCGATTTTTTTCACTTTTGGATAGAAAATCTACGACCAAATCTAAAACTGTAATTCTAAGCATCTAAATCTCAAATCTAGAAGTAAGTCTGAAAGTAAGTTCCAAAGTAAATCTGAAAGTAGGTCCTAAAGTAAGTCTGAAACTACACTGAGAGAAAAAATTACTAGAACCAATGAAATAAAGTTTTGAAGGCAAAAAATCATTTTTTTCATTATTTGCCAAAACATATTAGATTGGTTCCCTTATATATTTACTTGGTACATTTTTTTCAGTCAATTCCATTAATTTCTGTTTCAATAAACGAATTTACTTGAATCTAACAATATGTTATCATTTATATGTAATATGTTGTTTGAATCAAGAACACAATTTATCATTCAAAACATGCACGTCTTTTAACACAGGAAGCACTGAGAAAAAAAATTTGTTGAACCAACAAATTAATTAGTCCAATCAACAGGAAAAATGATCGATCCAATCAAATCCGTATTTATTAATTGTTGCTAAACATTTTATAAAAAATATATAGCCCTTGACAAATAATTTAATATGCATAGTTAAGTGGCCCCAAAAAAAGATAAATAGAAAAAAAAAGACGAATCTGCGCCAATTCTCCGATCTAATTTCTCTGTCCGACCGAGATTCGAACCCTCGACCCTACCTACCATCATACCTATCCTACCTAACTACCTAACACGCTACCTATTCGCTATAGACTCCTACTATGCACTTGAAAAAATTTAGGAGTTATGAAGATTCGAATTAAGAAAACATTTAAAAACCAGTTATTTAATTTTTAACAATTTATGTACACTATTAAAGTATACTATAGAAATGATAGTTCTTTGCTTGAAAAAAATAAAAATGTAATCATTCCAAACAAATATTCTATTGGAATAAAATAATGTGTTCCTTACTTTACTACAGCTTCTTTTAAAATAATCACAATCAAATTTATATCTAATAAATATTAAAAATACTACAGAAATATTTTTAGAAGTAAAATAATGATGAATTTATTGCAAAGAAATAATTTTGTTCGAAAAAAATAATTTCGTATTGCAGTCATTTTTTAGATCCAAATAATCTCATGTTTATGATGCCATAAATAATTTTCTTCGAAAAAAATAATATCGTATTGAATTCGTTTTTTAGACCCAAATAATCTCATGTTTATGATGCGATAAATGTAATTAATCTAATGAATACAAATTCAATCAAATCTATTTAAATAAAAATGTTTTTTGAAGTAAAATAATAATGACTTTATTGCAAGAAACAAAATTTTTCGAAAAAAATAATATCGTATTGAATTCGTTTTTTAGACCCAAATAATCTCATGTTTATGATGCGATCAATGTAATTAATCCAATGAATACAAATTTAATCAAATCTATCATGCATTTAATTGTTACTATTAAATAAGAGTTTAATATAATGGAGTAATAGATCCGTGAAAATATTTTTTTAAATGAAGAGTGATTTTCTTGGCTTACCAAATAAATAATCGAATTAATACTTTCATTTAATAAATAAATTCATGTTCTCAAATTCAATAATTTTTTCTCTCAGTGTAAGACTAAAAATAGTTCTACATGTTCTATATGAAAAATGTTGGGTAAATGTTTTTTTTTTTAATCGTTTGTCAATTTCCCCAAACCCTGAATGACTTTTCAAGTTGTTACGTTAATCTGATCGGTGTATTTTCGGATTATTTGCTCAATTTCCCAAAAGTGGTCATAGCGATCAGGACAATCGCACTTTGTAACGTGCATGTGTGAATGAACGTCTCGAGGGAGGATCGTGGTATAAAAGTTTCGCCTCGTACACGCGTATTATCCCTCTACGAAAAAAAAAATGGGACTCGCTTGACTTTTTGAGAAGGGTGCTGCATAGCGCATTGTACATTGCAGTGTCCGCTGCGCGGAGTGTCGCGACGATCGGGACACGTGTCTCGCGATGTAGCGAGCAGCACGCTCGTAGCGCCACCGTCGAGCCCGCCAACACGCTCATTGTCGCCGACACGTGACTTCCAATCAAGCGACGCATTGTGTTCACGCACTGCCTCGCAGTAACATAAGGTCGTTACTTCGTGAAACCGCCATCCATCGACGGGCAAATGACTTTTCGTGAAAATTTTACAACGAAAATTCGTTGTGGCTTTTTTTTTGCATTGCGTGTGAAAATGAAAGACGAGTCTCAAGGTGCAAAATAGGCAAAACCTTTCATATCAATGATTTCGATGCTTAGAAAAATAGAAAATAGCTGATTCAAGATTAGAAAAGTAAAGTATTTATTTGTATAATAAATAATTTTATTCCGAATTTTAAGTATACAAAAGATCTGCCATCAGTTAGTTCAGAATTGCGCTCATGAAGACAATTTTAGTCACATGTGACTATTATCTTGATCTAAAATCATCTTATACTGACCAAATCTGTTTCCGAATCAGAGTTGTAAATAATGCATTACTTTGATAATACATTACTGTATTTATCACCCATTACACTGCATGATGTGAAATGGATAAATGTACCATCACAAAATACAAAAGTAATGTGTAATGAATGCATGTACCATTACAAATGGAAAAAAAGTAATGCGTAATGGATGCGTGCACCATTACAAATACAAAAAGTAATGTGTAATGTATGCATGTCCCATTACAAATAAAAAAAGTAATTTGCAGTGGAGAATATTCCATTACAAATAGAAAAATTGTCGTGCTCGTATTGGAAACTTTCAAATTGCTGTCTCATTATTTTATTTTGCTCAGTAAAAGTTCATCCACAATTATCACAAATAATCCATAAAGTCAAAAAATAGAAACAAAAAAAACAGAAGTTCATCGTTAAATATGAAGTATGAAAATGGACTCAACCCCAAAAATTATCCAACTTTATATTGAACTTGCTTTTACACGCTGTTATCCATAATTATAAGGAATCTAATAAAAATTACAAGTTACTGATAAAAAATATATCCTTTTATTGAATCCCTAAATATGTGCATGTTCTTTTTTTTAATTTTATGAGTCGTTTGTGATAATTGTGGATGAACTGTTAGTGAGCGAAATAAAATAATGAGACAGCAATGTGCACTCTTCTAATACGAGCACGGTAATTTTTCTATTTGTAATGGAATATTCCCCACTGCAAATTACTTTTTTTTTTTAAATTGTAATTTGTACTGGAACGTGCATACATTACACATTACTTTTTTATTTTTAATGGAACAAGCATCCATTACACATTACTTTTTTTATTTGTAATGGCACATGCATCTATTACACATTACTTCTTTTTATTTGTAATGGGACATGCATCCATTACACATTACTGTTTTTATTTCTAATAGAACATACGTACATTACACATTACTTTTTTTTATTTGTAATGAAACACGCATTCATTACACATTACTTTTTTATTTGTAATGGCACATGCATCCATTACACACTACTTTTTTTATTTGTAATGGAACACGCATCCATTACACATTACTTTTTTATTTGTCATGGCACATGCATCCATTACACACTACTTTTTTTATTTGTAATGGAACACGCATCCATTACACATTACTTTTTTTTATTTGTAATGGGACATGCATCCATTACCTATTACTTTTTTTATTTGTAATGGAACATGCATACATTACACATTACTTTTTTTATTTGTAATGGAAAACGTCCAATACACATTGTTTAAAGTAATGGGTAATGCATTACTTTTACATTAGTATTAGTATTTTCACAACTCTGTTTCTGAATTCATCGCATATCCGAAGAGTTTTAATCCATCTTGTTTTTGTACCTTTGTATTTCATCGCGTTGCCTCCCCTTGGCGCACTCCCAAAATATGTATATATATACCTTGATGTGCGCCACGTGACGTCACGGTAGTGTCAATTAGGCGTCGCGTGGCGCACGGATCCCGACACACGCGTCATTTGTCACTGTCCCTACATTGGAAAAGCTTTATACAAGTATATATATGTACATGTTGCGATAACATATCGGGGATGCGGTATACATAAATACGTAGTATATGAAATTTCCGCCATATATCCAGCCACTTTTTTCCATCGACCTCCCACATCAATTTTCTATATTTTTTCAATTATTAAAAAAATTTTAGTTGTTTAAAAATTGTTTTTAACTCGCTACTGCCCGCCGGGCAAAGAAGATGCGTTTTTCCGCAATCAGCTGATCGGAAAACCGATATTTACAAATTATAACTCTATCTCTGATGTATTTTGGAGTATGTTTAATGATGATACATTTGATATATTAAGGAGTTACATACGTTTCGAAGATTAAAAAAAAATATTTTCTCTTTGTTTTATGTAATAAATAATTTTATTCGAAATTTTGAGTAGATAAAAGAGCAACATTTAAACAATATTTTATTATATTCGTCAGTGAACGAAGGATTTTAGAAAAATTGAAATTTGGGTTTTTGGCATAGTTAAAAAATAAAAACCTTCATTCAATCACCAGTTTTTTGATAAAGTCTGCAAAATTTCAATAATATCGGTGCATTAGTTTTTTAGAAATCGTGTGCACCGAATTGAAAAATAGTGTCTTTAGAAAAAAGCGATTGGAAATTGGAAGTTCGAAAGATTCTCTCCCTATCTTCTAGACTTTGACTCCGATTGACTCGAAACTTTGGAAAAATGTTCTGCACACATTGTATTGTTATTTATTGTTTATTATTATTTGTATACCTTACCCGCGAAAAGTTTCCGGACAAAACTTCAAAAAAGGCCTGGATCGTTTTTTTATGCCATTTCGCCGGAAGTCAACGTAAACTAATTTAACAAACGGCATTTTAAAGGGGAAGAATTCGGCTTCATTTTCTATTTTTTAAAATTATTTTTACGATTTGTTTTTAGATTTGGACCCTATTTTCAAAACAACTTTTTTTTTGCCTTTTTCCCCCTCTTTTCAGGTGCACCCATTTTCTAGAGGAAATTTTTTAAATATATTTTTACGATTCCATTCATAAGGGGGAAAATTTGAGCTTCAATTTCCCTTTTTTAAAAACTTTGAGCGATTTTTTTTCCAAAGTTATTCTGTTTTTTGTGAAACAAGAGGATATTTGAAAAATCCCGTTTCAAACGAAAACAAAGAGGATTCATGAAAAACTTCATGATAGCAAAAAGTTGCTTCTGTTTTCGTTGAGTTCAGAGGCATTTTTTCAGATTTTTTTCTCCAACATTTTTTTTTCTCATGTTAAGGCTGGAAAAAAAAATTTGGGAAAAAAATTTGAAGAAAAATTCTAATGTTTTGAAAATGGTAAAATAAAGTATTTTCCCCTCTCGAATTTTCATCACTCATTCCAGAGTTCTCGAGTTATGATAATTGAATAATCCGAGCTCCGACCCAGAAAATGAGAAAAAAAAATTTTGGAAAAAAATTCTGAAAAAATTCTTTTGAACTCAACGAAAAGAGACGCAACTTTTTGCTATCCTGAAGTTTTTCATGAATCCTCTTTGTTTTCGTGTTATGCGGGATTTCTCAATTTTCCTTTTTTTTTCATAAAAAACAGAAAAACTTCGGAAACAAAAATTGCTCAAAGTTTTGAAAAAAAGGAAATTGGAGCTCAAACTTCCCCCTTCATAAATCCAATCGTAAAAATGTATTTAAAAAAATTTCCTCTAGCAGATGGGTGCACCTGAAAAGAAGGGGGAAAAAGGCGAAAAACAGCTGTTTTCAAAATAGAGTCCAAATCTAAAAACAAATTGTAAAAATAATTTTTAAAAACAGGAAATGCCGTTTAAAATGCCGTTTGTTAATAGTACAGTACGATACGAGTGCGATGAAACTTCTTCTCGACGAGTGTGAGTTTGCAGCATGAGCCGAAGGCGAATGCTGCAATCACACGAGTTGAGAAAAAGTTTCTCGCACGAGTATCGTACAAAATTTTATTGCACTCCGTGCGTAAAGTGCCCGCTTCTCGCACGCGCAGCGAAGCGAAGCGTGCGAGAAGTGGTCACTTTACGCACGGAGTGCAATAAATTCGTTTACGTTGACTTCCGGCGAAATGGCATAAAAAAATGATAAATAGATATTAAAAAAATGGTTTTTTGGAATTATCAACCCACGTAACCTTTTAACGACGAATTATATTCGGATCAATAGGTCGCCATAAATGTATATGATTGTGGGAATAGATTTTAGCATGTGTGATGGAAAAAAAGGACTGGAAAGGACGCTACTTCAATGGCGAAGGGATTTTTTATGCGCCCTTTCGTTAAATCCGACGTGATCTCATCAATCAGTGAAATCTTTCCGTCACTTTAGCCATTGTGAACGCCCACTTGCACTCGTGGCACATTTTCCTCGCGATACATTAAGGGGATGATGCGGAATAATAATCGGTAAAGCACCGCAGACCAAAATGTATCCGGCGTGCGGTCACGTTTGAATAATTAGTCGATTGTCCTGTCGTCGAGACCGGAACTTGACTATCAATATTTTTATTGCGTACGCTTGCGCATCATTGAAGGAATATTTATCAGGAGGGTTGGGGGTGGGTAAGGGGGCAGAAAAAAATCGAAAGAACGAGAGAAAGAGCGAGACAACGGATGGAGGGTTTATGGAAAAAGGTTTCCCCTTCGTGGTGGATTTTCTTTTTTCTATCTCACCGTTTCAACCCTCTTTTTCTCTTCTTCCAACCCCGAGAACTTTTGCAGGGGTTGTGACACTCGCCACGCGCAAACTCAAATTTTCCTTCCCTTTCGGAAACTCGTTATGCAGCCACGTTTATCATAAACAGGGTTGCGAAATTTTTTATGAAAAAGTAATGCATTAACCATTACTTTTTTAATGGCTAATGAAATTAATTGCATTAACCATTAAAATTTAATGGTTAATGGAAATTATTTTTATTGACCATTAAAATTTAATGGTTATTGGAAATAGTTTTCATTAACCATGAAAATTTAATGGTCAATGGAAATTATTTTCATTAAACATTAAAATTTAATGGTTAATGGATATTATTTTCATTGACCATTAAAATGTAATGGTTAATGAATATTATTTTCATTAACCATTAAAATTATTTCCATTAACCATTGAATGTTAATGGTTCATGAAAATGCAATGGCATTAAAAAAAAGTAATGCATTATTTACAACCCTGCCCATTACAATGTAGTGTGTAATAGAAAAAAAATTCCATTACCCATTCAATGTAATGTGTAATGGACAAAATTTTGATTGCAATTCTGGAAATGGGAAAATATAGATGAATAAATTATTGCAATTTTGCATTACATTTTATTGACTTAGGACTTGGATTTTCAGGTACCTTAAATTCTAAAAAGCATCTATATTATAATTCTAAAAATCTAAGTCCTCAGTCAATAAAATGTAATGCAAAACTGCAGAAATTTATTCATTTATATTTTTCCATTCCCAAAATTGCAATCAAAGTTTTGTCCATTACACATGACATTGCAATGGGTAATGGAAATTTTTTCTATTACACAATACATTGTAATGGGCAGGGTTGCAAATAATTCATTACTTTTTAAAATGCAATTGCATTTTCATTAACATTTAATGGCTAATGAAAATAATTTCCCTTAACCATTAAATTTTAATGATTAATGAGAATAATTTCCATTGACCATTAAATTTTAATGGTTAATGAAAATAATTTCCCTTAACCATTCAATTTTAATGGTTAATGAAAATTATTTCCAATAACTATTAAATGTTAATGGTTAATGAAACTGCAAATGTATTAAAAAAAGTAATGCATGATTTACAACCCTGATCATAAATGTGTATAATCTTTCTCGTGTGAATTTTTCACCGCATGAGAATGTTTTCCCAGATTTGATTCGATTGGAAATTCTTCTCCCTTGATTGGAAAAACGGATCAGCGGAAGTAGGACATAATTTCCAATGTGGAGCATGAAAATTGAAAAATTTTGCAAATCTGTTGGATAAGGGTGAAAGGAAGATTGTTTTGTGGACAAATGATCGTTATTGGATAAGATTCTCGGCATCTTGGTCTTGAAAGTTTAAACAAAAAACGGTCTTGAGAAGGTTCATCTTAAATCGATTAAGTACTCTCACAAGTCCTTAATCGATTCGACTTGATTGATTAATTGATGATTTTTTCATCGATTCTGCTATTTACTTCCAAAACTCTTCGATTTGATTTGTCGATTTGGGAAATCTGTTTTCATTAATTCCTCACTTTCACAAGATGACTTTTTAGATACTGATAACTATATTCATATTTCTTAATCGATATCCGTTTGTCAATTCGTTGATCAGATGAACTTCATTCAGAGATGGATTGAAAAATTAAACCTCTAAAAATTTAATTATGCGATACGTTTTCCATGTTAGCCTATTTTTTCACAATGCTTTTAGAAACTCTAGAAAATTCATTTCTTCGCAGTACCAATTGAGAAGAAGCGAATTATGGCAGATTTTTTGGACGGATCCAAAAATTTTGTCCCACGTTCTTCGCTATTGGGATCGAGATTTCCGACAAAATCGAAATGGGAAATCGCGCTTCGATGCATCGAAACAACTCGCTGCAAGGGAAACACGACACACGCGGCATTTAATATCGCACAATTACTCCTCCACCCTTCCATCATTTTCCCTCCGTTGCGGATCTATCTTTCTAGTAATGCACACCGAATGTACTCTCATCATGTTCGACGTATACGGTCGAGAGATTTTTCGAGTGCGTCCCGGTTTCCCATGGTCCCTCCCGTTTGTCCATCACTTCTGAAATTGAGACCGTATTGTCAATAACACTTCAGAGATACGTCAGAAAATATTTTCCAGATGTATACATCAGGGTGGCTCATTTTTGACCTTTTTTCATTTTTTAGTTCCTAGTCGAAAAACTTGAGACCGAAAAATGTTTAAAAATCGCTAAAAATGATTGAAACGTTTTTGTATCCTAAAATTATTGAATATTTTAGATTCTCGGGAACAGAATCAGGATCAGGGAAATCTGGGAAACCGGAAATTGTCAGGGGATTTTATGGGTTTGGAAATTTCAAGGAAAAGTCAGGGATTTTTAGAATTTAGCATGAAAAAACGACTTAGCTGTAGTAACAAAAAAAAATTAGTTCACTCAACCAACTATCTCAGTGCTCTGAGCGCCAGACGAGAAATTGTTTGGATCAACGCATTTTATGTTGATTTATAAATGGCAGACCAACTAATTTTTTAGTTCAGCCAACCACGAGTGAAATGGTTGTATCAACTATTTTGCTCGTGGTTTATTATCATTTTTTTTTTATATCTACACGGAAAAAAAATGATCAGTGACAATTCATGTGTAATATTTAAAAAATTACTGAATTCAATGCAGAATATACTGTTCAGAACTGTAATTCAGGCGTTTTACTGGGAATCCATTATAAATTAATGGATTTAATGTAGTTTCTACTTTTCAAACCATTACAAATGCTGATTTACACTGTAAAAAATGCAATTTTCACCGCAAAAAAATGACAAAGTAGAAATAACAAGCAGAAACGACGACATCCACTGTGTTTGAACTGTAAAATTTACATGGTCTCTGTAGAATGTTCAAAGCACATAATTAGAAATTGCAGTGTTCCCAGTGAAAAATCAAATGCGCGCCGAAAATGTGGCACTGTAACGGGACGACCTGCGGCGTGCCACGATCTCTGCATTTCGCCCGAGATCCGCTAGATGGCGTCGGACGGCGCGCGCTCTCGCGCCAGCGAGAGAGCCACCGAGCACCTATAAGGTCCGATGTATTACCAACATCGACGTCCTCAATTGACATACAATTGTTGGAACATCACCCGCGTTCTGTGGTCGAGCAGTCCTATGGATTGAAGAGTACATTTTCTTAACAGATTACCATTGCATTTCGGTGACGCTCGTGCTCTTTATGAGTGCGAGGTTAAACTAGATTCGCTTCATTAATGGATCTCACGATTAATCAGTCAAGTACAAGCCCACGTAGTTATGAGCCTGAGCGAGGATAAATAACGGTTTATTGCAATATTTGAATAAATTGGAATTTATTCAAATATCGAAACATTTCACTACACTATAATTTCTTTTAGAAATTGCACTATTTTCAGTGAAAAATAAAAAACGTACCGCAAAATATACTACGTTCTATTCAATTTTTACAATGTACACTAATTTTTTCACGGGCCTTGGATAATTTTTACAATGTGAAATGTGTAAAAAGTTCACCGGATACAACAGAAATATAACGTTTCACGTAGTGTACATTTTACTGTTCCACACTGTAAAAATTCTTTAGATGGGCATGTACTATGTCATATGTGACATCTGTATATTGTATTAAAGAAATATCCAAATTTCACTGTTTGCCCTTCCAGGAGGCGCTGTTGATGGAGAAAACTGTAAAAATTAATGGGAATCTCAGCAGTTCTCACTGATCATTTTTTTTGCGTGTACACAATATTTTGAAACATTTCATTCTTTGAATGTCGCTACATACATGAAGTTTACAATTTCGTAAAGCTTCGTCTTTTCTTCAATAGAAGGTAAAAGAAAAAAGACTCTTTTTTATGGAAACCCATTTCGGATTCGACCATCTTGCGGTTTGCCGCAAAGTATTGAATATCCATACTAAAAAATAAGAATATCAAACATAGACGAACTTGAAAAGAAGAAGCCACCTGGCGGATTTTTGGGGTACTGACAAATCTGCAGATATGATCATATAATTGGCTACAGTGCCTATAAAATTCGTTGTCCATCCTCTACCCTCTTGAATGCTATTTTATTAGTTAGACTGACTAATCATGTCAGTTGCGTTGTCTAGTCGCGTCAACTAACTTTGAATAGTAGATGGAACTAACGCTAGGTGGTTATTGTAACGAAGCAGATGGTTACGGTAACCAAAATATACCTAACTAATAATCAGTTGGTTGGCCCGATCAACCATTTTTTTCCGTGTACGCCTTTTTTATAGTCATATTGAAAATACCGTAAATCACCGATTCCATTGGGCCAATGGCTGACATGACGCGTCCGCCGATACGGATTGACGAACGTGCGACCACATTTTTTCCTTCGCCCCACTCATTTATCTCGCCCATTTATTTCTCCTTTGGAGATTACATTCCACGTACCATTGTCAATATCATAAACGCAACGAACAAAATCATGCATTATGTTAACACAAGTGCCTGCGTACATGATCGACAATGGGATCGTTCCGATGTGAAAAGGAGGTGAGAAACTCTCGACAGGTAGAGAGCACTCTGCTCACTATTAGAGACTCGATGAGAGCGCGTTGCTGTTCGATTAGTTACGCATATGCCCCCATTTCGTATACGCTATTAATATATTACGGGTCCATAAGGCCAGAGGGAAAGTAAATGAAATTGAGATAAAAATAAAATATGAATTTGATACGACCCGTCTCTAACAACCGAAAATTACTCTATTCCCACATTTGTGCCATAAGCAATATATTCAAAATCGTCATATTTATTTCAGGGGATCGCAACTGGTCTTCACTTCAAGATATTATTTTCCATACTTGAAGTGAACGCTGATTATGACTAGGCTCGAGTTTTATAATTATTGCGGGGTAGATTTATTTATCCAAAATCGTTTTTTTTTTTAATTTTCTACGCTGCTCAAGAGATCCAATAAAGTCTCAATGGATTTACTATTGAAAATGAAAATCTAAGAAATTTAATCAAGTCTCAAGAGTCATACAATTGAGAGTAATGAACTTGAAAGCTATCGACTTGAGTCACTTGAGAATAGATTTTAAGAAAATAATTTCCAAAGTTTTGAGGTCGAAACAAAAGGCAACGTCTCGCTGTCTCCTGAGTCGAATTGAGTCTACCAATATCCAGGCATTGTATTTATCAGCAATCTCGATGTAAGATATCGTCCACTCGATTTAGAAAAGGGTCTTCATATTACATAGCTTCCAATGTTGCATAGCTGGCAATAAGTGTAACACTCCTTAATTCACCGTTACGATTTATTTACCCAAAGTCGATTTTTTTCTAATTTTCGAAAAATTTGACTCACATTTGCTCGGAGATCCAACAAGAGATTCCCTCTCGTCGAGACGGATCCAACGAACCCAAACACATGTGGTTTGTCATCATTTTTCGATCGCTTACCACTTGAGAATTCTGCCCCCCCCCTCCGTGTCCTGAATTCCTGAAAACTTTGTTTGGAAGTACCACGAGTTTAGAACTATTGTACAAATTCGTTTATTGTGATGAAAAAGTGTGATTTTTGAAAAAAATTACCCGCCACATATGTAAGATTTTGTTGGAACTGTAGAAACTGACCCTAAAGGGCTACAACCTCGGGATTGGATTCGTTGGATTCGTCTCGTCGAGACGAAGACAACGAGCCCTCTACCGTTGCAAAATTCTTACTGGAAGTGCCCCGTTTGGCAGTGTGGCAGGTGTGGCGGGTATTTTCAGTCCCACCTCAGCTTATTACTATACACTATAAATTCGTATAGCTTTTAGTGTCTGCGTCTATAGCTATATATTTCTACTTACATAGCTAGCCTTATATCCTATATTTACCTCTTTAAGATATATAATACTATTTAAAGAGTTACTTAAATAATACCACAGCCACAAGAAATAATATTAAGCTATGCAAGTTCTAGGATAGGAAATGGACCGCCACACATGCCACATTACAATTAATCTCTGCCAGACAAATCCAAAGACTATCAACAACCTAAAATTTCTCTTGAATGTGTGCCGAGCACCTTTTTCCCAAAATTACATCTCTTTATTCTACAGTAGACGCTCACATAACTTGACTCGTTACCATGGCAAAACATTCGGATATCTCAACTTCCCTCACGACCGTTTCTCCCCATTTCTACATCTATGAGCATGCGTATTGCCAACTTGCGTGGTGCGCATGCGCTTAGACACGTGAGTGGGAGTATATCAGGAAGAGGTCAAGTTACGTGAACGTCCTGGGTCCGGTCGCTTTAAGTTATCAAAGCGTCTACGGTAATTAGCCCATTTAGTGAAAAAAATCGGGATTCGTCATACTTCCGCATGAAACTCCGAAGGAATCGCAACATTCGAGTTGTTTTTACATCTCGATGTAGCATAATTCGATCGAAACCTTATTACGCCTAAGATTAGGCGAAAGACACTCAGTCGGTAAGGAAGTCCCCCTTCTTTAGTTAATTTTTTTTATTTCAAACTGTTTGCAAAAATTTTATGTTACCTTAATCTGCTCGGTACTGTCAGTTTATCAGGAGGAACCAGACACAAAAAATAACAAATAAATTTTCTATATTTTTATTTTCATCACTTAAAAAGAGTATTGAAAGGTTATTTTCTACTCGAATTACAATAAATCAGAAACCAGTTCAACGGAACGTATGTTAACCTTCGCAATCGCGCAAACAGTTCTTCAGACAGGTTGGTTCTCTTTCTCAGAATGTTTTCCATCTTAATTCGTTCGGATTCCGAATGCTCCCCGAATCTATAATGATCTTCCAGCCACTTGTCATAGAGTTCCATTTTTGTGACCAGGAAATGCAATCTCTGCATCTCAGCGTCGCTGGGCAGCTCGGCCATCTTGCAGCAGATGCTGTAAAAGAAGGAAAAAAAACATTAGAAACTAATTATAAACTCACCCGAAGTCGTTTCACTGAATAATTAATTATACAGTTAAGTTATGAGGATATCAACCGACCTCGCTATCGGCAGCGAATTGAAGACTGAACTAACGCGGCCTTTCCTGAACGCTTTTATACTTTTTTTTCGAGCTTGGATTTCAATTTCCATTTAGCCAACAAATATTAAGTATTTTTTACTTTAAATGAGTTATCCTATTATTCAAAGTGAAAATAAAAACATCGAATTCTAAGTAGACTTGAATTCAAGTCGTCTGGAGGAGGTTATTTACGGAATTCTGTTCTCAATTGAATATATTCGCGCAAACATACTCCAATTCCCGTCTCGATTTCAAGAACTCAATTTGCATAGAATTACTGCCAATAACTGAGCTTGAGTAGTTGAGTGGTCCTGCGTGGGACACGAAGATCCTTATCTACATAATAAATTTCAAAATTAAATTTCAAGGTACAAAATCGGATTACTGATAAACCGATCAATAACGAGGTTGTCTCGTCAGTTTTGTTGAGGTTACTATGCAGATATTTCTACATGCAGCTTCAAAATCTTTATTACAATCCTGCATATCTTGAGTTTTTCCGATTTCAAAAGCTTCTCATCAAAACATAGATCTTGCAGAAACATATCGTAGAGTGTCAGTTATTCTGTTTAGAAATAGAACTTCTACACTTGGGCGGGTTTGCGCAAACGGATCATCCTTGCAAATGATGATGTCAAAAAAATATAAATTTCAGAAAGGAATAATTCACTCAAAATACTCCAATAAAACTGATACAATCACTAACTTCACCGTGATGTTTTAACTATATCAAGCAACACTTGGCTTTGCAGGCAGATCGAGGACTGAACGGATCCAGTTCTGACGACTGGGTTTTATACCAACCATTATTAGCGCTTGTTTTAGCACTGGATGAGTAAATCTTTAGGTAGGCTGCTTAAGAGATTCAATGAAGATTGAATCGAGTTAGTACTGAAAATATGAATCGAAAAATCGTAATGCAGTCTCAAGAGTAAAATAATTGAGAGTCAATATTTGATAACGCTGCTCAAGTGACCTAATAAAGCCTCAATGGATTTATCATTGAAAATATGAATCTAGAAAATTTAATCAAGTCTCAAGAGTAATGCAATTAAGAGTAATGTACTTGAGACTTGTAGACTTCAGTCACTTGAGAATAGATTTTAGGGAAATAATTTCCTAAGTCTTGAGCTCGCAACGAAAGGCAACGTCTCGTTGTCTTTTGGGTCGAACTGAGTCTACCAATATCTAGGCATTGTATTTATCAGCAATGTCGATGTAAGATATCGTCCACTCGATTTGGAAAAGGGTCTTTATATTACATAGCTTTTAATGTTGCATAGCTGGCAATAAGTGTAAGACCCCTTTATTTACCGTTACGATTTATTTACCCAAAGTCGATTTTTTTTAATTTTTGAAAAATTTGACTCAAATTAGCTCGGAGATCCAACAAGAGATTCCCTCTCGTCGAGACGGATCCAACGAACCCAAACACATGTGGTTTGTCATCATTTTTCGATTGCTTACCACTTGAGAATTTTTACCCCCCCCTCCCCTCTCCATGTCCTGAATTCTTTAACATTTGGTTTGGAAGCACCACGAGTTTAGAGCTATTGAACAAATTCGTTTATCGCTATGAGAAAATATGATTTTTGAAAAAACCTATCTACCACATATTTGGTAGGAAAGTTGGAACTGCAGAAACTGACCCTTAAGGGCTACAACCTCGGGATTGGATTCGTTGGATTCGTCTCGTCAAGACGAATACAACGAGCCCTCTACCGTTGCAAAATTCTTACCGGAAGTGCCCCGTTTGGCATTGTGGCGGGTGTGGCGGGTATTTTCTGTCCCACCTCAGCTTATGACTATACACTATAAATTCGTATAGCTTTTAGTGTCTACGTCTCTAGCTATATATTTCTACTTACATAGCTAGCCTTATATCCTATATTTACCTCTTTAAGATATATAATACTATTTAAAGAGTTACTTAAATAATAACACAGCCACAAGAAATAATATTGAGCTATGTAAATTCTAGGATAGGAAATGGACTGCCACACATGCCACATTACAATTAATCTCTGCCAGACAAATCCAAAGACCATCAACAACCTAAAATTTCTCTTAAATGGATGCCGAGCACCTTTTTCTCAAAATGACACCTCTTTATTCTACAGTAGAGGCTCACGTAACTTAACTCCTCATAACTTGACCGCTCGCATGACTTAACTCGTTACCATGGCAACGCATTTGCATATCTTAATTTTCTCTACTACCGTTTCTCCCCAATTCTAACCTTCGACATCTGAGCATGCGTATTGCCCACATGCGTAGTGCGCAAGCGCTTAGACACGTGAGTGGGAGAATGAGTGGAAAGTTAAGTTATGTGAATGTTTCCGGTCCGGTCGAGTTGAGTTACCTGAGCGTCTACTATAATTGGCCCGTTTAGTGAAAAAATTGGGATACGTCGTACTCCCGCATGAAGCTTCGAAGGAATCGGAACAATCGAGGTATTTTTACATCTCGATGTAGCATAATTCGTTCGAAATCTAATTACCAGCTGTTCAGTTCATTTTGATGGATTTGTGTCGATTAGAGAGAGAGAGAGGGAGTCATTCCTAAAATACTTGAATATATCTCGGATCACTAAAAATCAACTTTGTTTTTCAAAATTGTAGGCGCTTATCGTAACTACCAATTTTAACGATCAAGTTTAGGCGAAATAGACTCAGTTGGTAAAGAAGTTGCGTTTCTGTGGTTAATTCCGTCGATTCCGAACTGTTTGCTCATATTTCACAGTACAGATTAAGGTAATGTTTTACATACCCTCAATCTGCTTGTTACAGTTAGTTTATCAGGTAGAACAAAAGAAAAAAAAACAATCAATTTTCAACATTTTATTTTCATCATTTCACGGAGTAATAAAATGTTACATTTCGCTCAAACCACAATGGATCTCGAGTTTAACGGACTGTATGTTAACCTTCGCAATCGCGCAAACAGTTCTTCAGACAGGTTCATTCTTTTCCTCAGAATTTTGTCCATTTTGATTCGTTCGGATTCCGAACGCTCCTCGAATCTATAATGATATTCCAGCCACTTTTCATAAAGTTCCATTTTTGTCACCAGGAAATGTAATCTCTGCATCTCAGCGTTGCTGAGCAGCTTGGCCATCCTTGCAGCAGGTGCTGTAAAAGAAAGAAAATAGACATTAGAAACTAACTATAAACTCATCTGAAGTCGTTTCAATGAATCATTAATTATACTGTTAGGTTATCACTGTGAGGATATCACCCAACCTCGCTGTCGGCAGCAAATTGAAGACTGAACTAACGCGGCCTTTTCTGGGTGCTTTTATACTTTGATTGCGAGCGTGGGTATCAATTTAATTATTGATAGTTTGATTGCTTGGAACGATCCAATTAGGAAACCTCAAAAGTCCAAATTGAAAATAACATCAAACTGAAGATGATCTTCACTCAGTACAGATTGTTTGGAGGAGGTCTATTCACGGAATTCTGTTTCCAATCAAAGATATTCGCACAATACAAATATATTTCAATTCTAGTCTCGATTTCAAGCACTCAATTTACGTAATATCCACGGTAAGTCTTGTTTACGTAATGAATTTTGAAATTAAATATCAAGGTACAAAATTTAATTATTAATGAAACGATCGATGGCGAGAAACAAGATACAATACATAACACATACAATTTTACTATTTCATTGACATGAGTAAGTCAAAACATAGATCCAGTAGAAACTTATGGTAGAGTGTCAGTTCTTCTATTTGGAAATAGAACTTCTGCACTTCGGCTGGTTTGCGCAAATGGATCATCGTTGCAAATAATGATGTCAAAAAATATATACATTTCAGAAAGGAATAGATGACTTGAAACACTAATAAAACTGATAAAATCACTAACTTCGCCGAGATGTAAGGGTATCAAGCAACACTTGGCTTTCCAGGCCGTTCGAAGACTGAACGGGCTCAGTTCTGACGACTGGGTTTTATACCAATCATTCTTAGCCTGATTTTATTATAAATAGTATTTGATAACGCTTCTCAAGAGATCTAATAAAGCCTTAATGGATTCATTATTGAAAATAAGGATCGAAAAAATGCAATAAATCCTCAAGAATCTATATTTAATAACGCTGCTCAAGAGATGTAATAAGTCTCAATGGATTTACTATTAAGAACAAAAGTCTAATAAATTTAATCAAGCCTCAAGAGTAATACAATTGAGTAGTGGACTTGAGACATGTAGACTTAAGTCACTTGAGAATAGATTTTAAGAAAATAATTTCCAAAGTTTTGAGGTCGAAACGAAAGGCAACGTCTCGCTGTCTCTGGAGTCGAATTGAGTCTACCAATATCCAGGCATTGTATTTATCAGCAATGTCGATGTAAGATATCGTCCACTCGATTTGGAAAAGGATCTTTATATTACATAGCTTTTAATGTTGCATAGCTGGCAATAAGTGTAAGACCCCTTTATTTACCGTTACGATTTATTTACCCAAAGTCGATTTTTTTTAATTTTTGCAAAATTTGACTCAAATTTGCTCGGAGATCCAACAAGAGATTCCCTCTCGTCGAGACGGATCCAGCGAACCTAAACACATGTGGTTTGTCATCATTTTTCGATCGCTTATCACTTGAGAATCCTCCCCCCCCCCCTCCGTGTCCTGAATTCCTGAAAACTTTGTTTGGAAGTACCACGACTTTAAAACTATTGAACAAATTCGTTTATCGCTATGAGAAAATATGTTTTTTGAAAAAACTTATCTACCACATATTTGGGATTTTGTTGGAACTGTAGAAACTGACCCTTAAGGGCTACAATCTCGGGATTGGATTCGTTGGATTCGTCTCGTCGAGACGAATACAACGAGCCCTCTACCGTTGCAAAATTCTTACCGGAAGTGCCCCGTTTGGCATTGTGGCGGGTGTGGCGGGTATTTTCTGTCCCACCTCAGCTTATTACTATACACTATAAATTCGTATAGCTTTTAGTGTCTACGTCTCTAGCTATATATTTCTACTTATATAGCTAGCCTTATATCCTATATTTACCTCTTTAAGATATATAATACTATTTAAAGAGTTACTTAAATAATACCACAGCCACAGGAAATAATATTAAGCTATGCAAGTTCTAGGATAGGAAATGGATCGTCACACATGCCACATTACAATTAATCTCTGCCAGACAAATCCAAAGACTATCAACAACCTAAAATTTCTCTTGAATGTGTGCCGAGCACCTTTTTCCCAAAATTACATCTCTTTATTCTACAGTAGACGCTCACATAACTTGACTCGTTACCATGGCAACACATTCGGATATCTCAACTTCCCTCACGACCGTTTCTCCCCATTTCTACATCTATGCGCATGCGTATTGCCAACTTGCGAAGTGCGCATGCGCTCGGACACGTGAGTGGGAGGATGAGAAAAAAGTCAGGTTATGTAAACGTTTTCGTTCTGGTCGCGTTAAGTTATCAAAGCGTCTACTCTAATTGGTCAATTTAGTGAAAAAATCGGGATTCGTCATACTTCCGCATGAAACTTCGAAGGAATCCGAACATTCGACTTGTTTTTACATCTCGATGTAGCATAATTCGATCGAAACCTAATTACGATGAAGGTTAGGCGAAGGAGACTCAGTGGTAAGGAAGTCGTCTTTCTTTGGTTAATTTCATTCATTTCAAACTGTTTGCAAAAATTTCATGTTACCTTAATCTGCTCGGTACTGTCAGTTTATCAGGAGGAACCAGACACAAAAAATAACAAATAAATTTTCTATATTTTTATTTTCATCACTTAAAAAGAGTATTGAAAGGTTATTTTCTACTCGAATTACAATAAATCAGAAACCAGTTCAACGGAACGTATGCTAACCTTTGCAATCGCGCCAACAGTTCTTCAGACAGGTTCGTTCTCTTCCTCAGAATTTTTTCCATCTTAATCCGTTCAAATTCCGAACGCTCCTCGAATCCATCATGATCTTCCAGCCACTTGTCATAGAGTTCAATTTTTGTGTGCAGGAAATGTAATTTCTGCATCTCAGCGTTGCAGAGCAGCTCGGCCATCTTGAAGCAGACGCTTTAAAAGGAGGAAAATAAACATTATAAACTAGTTATAAACTCCCCTGAAGTCGTTTCACTGAATCATTAATTATACAGCCAAGTTATGAGGATATCAACCGACCTCAGTATCGGCAGCGAATTGAAGACTGAACTAGCGCGGCCTTTTCTAGGCGCTTTTATACTTATAATTTCGAGCCTAGGTCCTAATTTCCATTTTGCCAATAAATATTGCGTATTTTTTACTTCAATCGAACTATCCAATTATTCGAAGTCGAAATCAATATATCAAAGTCAAGGTAAAATTCAATTTAGGTCGTCTGGAGGACGTTTATTTACAGAATTCTGTTTTCACTCAAATATATTCGCGCGAAGAAACATACTTCAATTCCCATGTGCATGATAAGAACTCAATTTACATAGAATTACTGCCAACCAATTACTCGAGTAGTTAAATAGTCTTTTGTGAAACACGAGGATCCTTATCTACGAAATGAATCAAGAACGAGGTTGTCTCGTCAGTTTTGTTCAGATTACTACGCAGATATTTCTACAAGCAGCTTCAAAATCTTTATTACAATTCTGCATATCTTGAGTTTTTCCGATTTCAAAAGCTTCTGCGCAAACGGATCATCCTTGCTAATGATGATGTCAAAAAATATATACATTTCAGAAAGGAACGGTTCACTCGAAATACTCTAATAAAACTGATAAAATCACTAACTTCACCGTGATGTTGTAACTATATCAAGAAACACTTGGCTTTCCAGGCAGATCGAGGACTGAACGGGTCCAGTTCTGACGACTGGGTTTTATACCAACCATTCTTAGCCTTATTTTATTAGCGCTTCTTTTTTTACGCTGGATGAGTAAATCTTTACCTGCTCAAGAGATTTAATGAAGATTAAATCGAGTTAATACTGAAAATGGGAATCGAAAAAATGTAATAAAGTCTCGAGCAAAATAATTAAGAGTAAATATTTGATAACGCTGCTCAAGAGATCTAATAAGGCCTCAATGTATTTAATATTGGAAATAAGAATCTAAAAAAATTAATCAAGCCTCAAGAGTAATGCAATTGATAGTAATGGACTTGAGACTTTTAGACTTAAGTCACTTGAGAATAGATTTTAAGGAAATAATTTCCTAAGTCTTGAGCTCGCAACGAAAGGCAACGTCTCGTTGTCTTTTGGGTCGAACTGAGTCTACCAATATCTAGGCATTGTATTTATCAGCAATCTCGATGTAAGATATCCTCCACTCGATGTAGAAAAGCGTGTTCATGTTACATAGCTTTTAATGTTGCATAGCTGGCAATAAGTGTAAGACCCCTTAAATTACCGTTACGATTTATTTACCCAAAGTCGATTTTTTTTAATTTTTGAAAAATTTGACTCAAATTTGCTCGGAGATCCAACAAGAGATTCCCTCTCGTCGAGACGGATCCAACGAACCCAAACACATGTGGTTTGTCATCATTTTTCGACTGCTTGTCCCTTGAGAATTCCCCCCCTCCCCCTCCGTGTCCTGTATTCCTTAAAACTTTGTTTGGAAGTATCACGAGTTTAGAACTATTGGACCAATTCGTTTATTGCCATGAGAAAGTGTGATTTTTGAAAAAAATTTACCTGCCGCATATTTGGGACTTTGTTGGAACTGTAAAAACTGACCCTTAAGGGCTACAACCTCGGGATTGGATTCGTTGGATTCGTCTCGGTGAGACGAATACAACGAGCCCTCTACCGTTGCAAAATTCTTACCGGAAGTGCCCCGTTTGGCATTGTGGCGGGTGTGGCGGGTATTTTCTGTCCCACCTCAGCTTATGACTATACACTATAAATTCGTATAGCTTTTAGTGTCTACGTCTCTAGCTATATATTTCTACTTACATAGCTAGCCTTATATCCTATATTTACCTCTTTAAGATATATAATACTATTTAAAGAGTTACTTAAATAATACCACAGCCACAAGAAATAATATTAAGCTATGTAAATTCTAGGATAGGAAATGGACTGCCACACATGCCACATTACAATTAATCTCTGCCAGACAAATTCAAAGACTATCAACAACCTAAAACTTCTCTTAGATGTGTGCCGAGCACCTTTTTACTAAAATTACATCTCTTCATTCTACAGTAGACGCTCACATAACTTAACTCCTCATAACTTGATCGTACGCATAACTGAACTCGTTACCATGGCAACGCATTCGCCCACAACCGTTTCTTAACTTCCCCCACAACCGTTTCTTCCCACTTCTAACCTTCGACCGACCACAAAACATGTATGAGGATGCGTATTGCCAACATGCGTAGTGCGCATGCGCTCAGACACGTGAGTGAGAGAATGAGGGGAAAGTTGAGTTATGTGAACGTTTCTGGTCCGATCGAGTCAAGTTAGCCGAGCGTCAATTGTAATTGACCCATTTAGTGAAGAAATCAGGATACGTCGTACTTCCGCAAGAAACTTCGAAGGAATCCATACAATCGAGTTGTTTTTACATCTCGATATAGCATAATGCGATACAAAGATTTACCAGCTACTTGTCCTCATTCTATTGGATTTGTGACAATTGGACAGAGTCACTCCTAAGATACTTAAATATATTTACGTAAAATTACTAATAATCAACTTTGTCTTCCGCCATTGTGCACGCTTATTGCAACTACTAACTTAACGATTAAGGTTAGGTGAAAGAGACTCAGTCGGTAAGGAAGTCGCCTTTCTTTGGTTAATTTCTTTTATTTCAAAGTATTTACTAACATTACCTTAATCTGCTCGGTACTGTCAGTTTATCAGGAGGAGGCAGACACAAAAAACGACAAATAAATTTTCTATATTTTATTTTCATTACTTCAATAGAGTATTGAAAGGGTATTCTCTTTTCCAACCACAATAAATCAGAAACCGGCTCAACAAACCCTCCGGTAAGTTTTGCAATCGTGCATACAGTTCTTCAAACAGGTTCGTTCTCTCTCTCAGAATTTTTTCCATCTTAATTCGTTCGGAATCCGAATGCTTCCCGAATCTATGATAATCTTCCAGCCAGTTAGCATAAAGTTCCATTTTTGTCTTCAGGAAATACAGTTTCCGCATCTCAGCGTCGCAGTCCGGCTCGACCATTCTTGCAGCAGATTCTGTAAAAGAAGGAAAATATACATTAGAAACTAACTATAAACTCACCTGAAGTCGTTTCACTGAATCATCAATTATACGGTTAAGTTATGAGGATATCAACCGACCTCGGTATCGGCAGCAAATTGAAGACTGAACTAACGCGGCCTTTTCCAGACCTTTTCATACTTATTATTTTGAGCTTAAGTCCCAATTTTCCCCGCCAGAAAATATTACGGATTGATGTAACGAGATATCCAATTATACAGAGTGAAAATAAAAACATCAAAATGAAAGTAATGAATCTCAATTCTAGTCGAACGAAATTTCAAGATACAGAATCTGATTATTGACAAACCGATCGATCACGAGGTTGTGTCATCAGTTTTGTTGAGGTCATCAACTTCAGATGTGTCTGGTCGTAGCAGATAGAGTTGTCTACCGCATGATTTTACTATACTTTACTTTACTACATCCTTGCAAATGATGATGTCAAAAAAAAAAAAATACATTTCAGAACGGAACAATTGATTCAAAACACTTTAATAAAACTGATGAAATCACTTACTTCACCGTGACGTTGGAAGGATATCAAGCAACACTCGGCTGTCCAAGCAAATCGAAGACTGAACGGACCCAGTTCTGATTACTGGCTTTTATACAAATCCTTCTTAGCCTTATTTAATTAGCGCAATATTTTTTACACCGGACGAGTAAATATTTAAGTACGTTACTCAAGAAATTTTACACCGGATATAAGTAAATATTTAATTACGCTGCTCAAGAGATCTAAGAAAGCCTTAATAGATTGAATATTGATAATAAGAATCGATAAAATGTAATGAAGCCTCAAGAGTAATATAATTGAGACTAATGGACTTGAGACTTGGAGACTCAAGTCACTTGAGAATAGATTTTAAGAAAATAATTTTCAAAGTCTTGAGCTCGAAACGAAAGGCAACGTCTCGCTGACTCTTGAGTCGAATTGAGTCTACCAAACTCCAGGCATCGTATTTATCAGCAATCTCGATGTAAGATATCCTCCACTCCATTTAGAAGAGGGTGTTCATGTTACATAGCTTTAATGTTGCATAGCTGGCAACAAGTGTAACACTCCTTAATTTACTGTTACAATTTATTTACCCAAAGTCGATTTTTTTTAATTTTCGAAAAATTGGACTCAAATTTGCTTGGAGATCCAACAAGAGATTCCCTCTCGCCGAGACGGATCCAACGAACCCAAACACATGTGGTTTGTCATCATTTTTTGATAGCTTACCGCTTGAGATTCCCCCCCCCTCCCTCCCCTCCGTGTCCTGAATTCCTTAAAACTTTGTTCGGAAGTATCACGAGTCTAGATCTATTGAACAAATTCGTTTATTGTTATGAAAAAGTGTGATTTTTGAAAAAAATTTACCTGCCACTTATTTGGGATTTTGTTGGAACTGTAGAAACTGACCCTTAAGGGCTACAACCTCGGGATTCGATTCGTTAGATTCGTCTCGTCGGGACGAACACAACGAGCCCTTTAGCGTTGTAAAATTCTTACCGGAAGTGCCCCGTTTGGCAGTGTGGCGGGTGTGGCGGGTATTTTCAATCCCACCTCAGCTTATTACTATACACTATAAATTCGTATAGCTTTTAGTGTCTACGTCTGTAGCTATATATTTCTACTTACATAGCTAGCCTTATATTCTATATTTACCTCTTTAAGATATATAATACTATTTAAAGAGTTACATAAATAATACCACAGCCACAAGAAATAATATTAAGCTATGCAAATTCTAGGATGGGAAATGGACTGCCACACATGCCACATTACCATTAATCTCTGCTAGACAAATCCAAGGACTATCAACAATCTGAAATTTCTCTTGAATGTATGCCCAGCCCCTTTTTCCCAAAAATACATCTCTTGATCCTAATTGGCCCACTCAGTGAAAAAATCGGATTAATCGAGTTGTTTTTACATCTCGATGTAGCATAATTCGTTCGAAACCTACTTACCAGCTTCTTCAGTTCATTTTATTGTATTTTTGCCGATTAGAGAGTCATTCCTAAGATACTTAAATATATTTACCGCGAATCACTAAAAATCAACATTGTTTTTCAAAATTGTGGGCGCTTGTCGTAATTGCTAATTTTAACGACTAAGGTTAGGCGTCACAGTCAGTTGATAAGGTGGAACCAAAGACAAAAAAATAACAATCAATTTTCAATATTTTATTTTCATTATTTCACTTCGTAGTGAAAAGTTTTGCTCAAACCACAATGGAATAGTCCAACAGAAAGGAATTTAACTTTCGCAATCGCGCAAACAGTTCTTCAGACAGCTCCGTTCTTTGCTTCAAAATTTTTTCCATCTTGATTCGATTGATTTTCGTACGCCTCCCGAATAAATAATGATGTTCCAGCCACTTGTCGTAGGCATCCATTTTTTTGACAAGGTAATACAGTATCTGCATCTTACTATCAACTTCGCTCGGTAGCGAGGCCATTCTTGCTGCAGATGCTGTAAAAGAAGGAAAATAGACATTAGAAACTAACCATGTATAAACTTACCTGAAATCGTTTCACTGAATCATTAATTATACGGTTACGTTATGAGGATATCAACCGACCTCGCTATTGGCAGTGAATTGAAGACTGAACTAATGCGGCCTTTTCCAGACGCTTTCATACTTATCATTTCGAGCCTAGACCCCAATTTTCTCTTCTAATAAATATTACGTATTAAGGTAGTACCAAAGTTCTGTAGCGAGTAAACGTTGCTCCAGTTTCTTATATTTTAAATCGAATAAGATGAGTTGTTTTAATATCGCAGTATATATCAAGGCATATACGTATACATATATACCACTGTAGGGCTATAGTGGAATAATTGATTGCTTATTACATATATTTTCAGTCGTTTCAATATTTACGATAAGCCTTAGCTTTGGATGCATGCGTTCTCTCGCTCATGGCTCGTGTCTTTAGGTTGTAATGCGCAAGCGCGAATGAAAACGCATGCGCAGAAACACTCGCGCGTGCGCAGAATGACCAAAATACATTTGCTGTCTCACTACATCGGCATCCTCACCAATCGCAGTCGACGAACAAACGGAAAACGAGTCAGCTCTCCGTGTGTCGAGTCTACAGCGTTGTCGTGTTATCTCTTCCCTGTCGCATTTTTGTAGAATTTTATCATGAAAGCAGATATTCCTACACGCAGCTTCAAAATCTTTATTGGAGTTCCGCAGATCTTGAGTTTTTCCAATTTCGAAAGCTTCTCGTCAAAACATAGATCTCGTAGAGACATATCGTGGAGTGTCAGTTTTTCTATTTGGAAATAGAACTTCTGCACTTCAGCGGGCTTACGCAAATGGATCATCCATGCAAATGATGATGTCAAAAAATGTATGCATTTCAGAAAGGAACAATTCACTCGAAACACTTAAATGAAACTGATGAAATCACTTACTTCACTGTGACGGTGGAAGGATATCAAGCGACACTCGGCTTTCCAGGAAGATCGAAGACTGAACGGGCCCAGTTCCGACGACTGGGTTTTATACCAATCGTGCTTTAGTCCATTAGCGCAATATTTTTTACACCGGACGAGTAAATATTTAAGTACGTTACTCAAGAAATTTTACACCGGATTTGAGTAAATATTTAATTACGCTGCTCAAGAGATTTAAGAAAGCCTTGATAGATTGAATATTGAAAATAAGAATTGAAAAAATTTAATCAAGCCTCAAGAGTAATATAATTGAGAGTAATCGACTTGAGACTCGGAGACTCAAGTCACTTGAGAATAGATTTTAAGAAAATAATTTCCACAGTTTTGAGCTCGCAACGGAAGGCAACGTCTCGCTGTCTCTTAGGTCGAATTAAGTCTACCAAAATCCAGGCATTGTATTTATCAGCAATCTCGATGTAAGATATCCTCTACTCTATTTAGAAGAAGGTGTTCATGTTACATTGTTACATAGCTTTAATGTCGCACAGCTGGCAACAAGTGTAACACTCCTTAATTTACCGTTACGATTTATTTACCCAAAGTCAATTTTTTTTAATTTTCGAAAAATTGGATTCAAATTTGCTCGGAGATCCATCAAGAGATTCCCTCTCGTCGTGACGGATTCAACGAACCCAAACACATGTGGTTTGTCATCATTTTTCGACTGCTTATCCCTTGAGAATCCCCCCCCCCCTCCCCTCCGTGTCCTGAATTCCTTAAAACTTTATTTGGAAGTATCACGAGTTTAGATCTATTGAAGAAATTCGTTTATTGTTTTGAAAAAGTGTGATTTTTGAACAAAATTTCCCTGCCACATATTTGGGATTTTGTTGGAACTGTAGAAACTGACCCTTAAGGGCTACAACCTCGGGATTCGATTCGTTAGATTCGTCTCGTCGGGACGAACACAACGAGCCCTTTAGCGTTGTAAAATTCTTACCGGAAGTGCCCCGTTTGGCAGTGTGGCGGGTGTGGCGGGTATTTTCAATCCCACCTCAGCTTATTACTATACACTATAAATTCGTATAGCTTTTAGTGTCTACGTCTATAGCTATATATTTCTACTTACATAGCTAGCCTTATATTCTATATTTACCTCTTTAAGATATAAAATACTATTTAAAGAGTTACATAAATAATACCACAGCCACAAGAAATAATACTAAGCTATGCAAACTCTAGGATAGGAAATGGACTGTCACACATGCCACATTATCATTAATCTCTGCCAGACAAATCCAAAGACTATCAACAATCTAAAATTTCTCTTGAATGTGTGCCCAGCGCCTCTTTCCCAAAATTACATCTCTTCATCCTGATTGGCCCACTTAGCGAAAAAATCGGAACTATCGGTTGTTTTTACCTCTCGATGTAGCATAATTTGATCGAAACCTAATTACCAGCTTCTTCAGTTCATTTTATTGGATTTGTATCGATTAGAGAGAGAGAGAGAGAACAGAGAAACAGAGAGAGAGAGAGAGAGTGTCATTCCTAAATACTCATATATATTTACATCAAATCACTAAAAATCAACTTTGTTTTTCAAAATTGTGGGCGCTTATCGTAACTGCCAATTTTAACGACTAAGGTTAGGCGTCACAGTCAGTTTATAAGGTGGAACCAAAGATAAAAAAATAACAATCAATTTTCAATATTTTATTTTCATTATCTCACATAGTAGTGGAAAGTTTTGCTCAAGCCACAATGAAATACTCCGACAGAAGGTATGTTAACCTTATCAATCTCACAAGCATTTCTTGAGACAGCTTCGCTCTTGCCCTCCACATTTTTTCCATCTCGATTCGTTTGGTTTCCGTACGCCTCCCGAATAAATGAGAATTTTCCAGCCACTTGTCATAGATTTCCATTTTTGCGACCAAGTGATAAAGTAGCTGCATCTCACTATCAACGTCTCTCGGCAGCAAGGCCATTCTTGCAGCAGATGCTCTGTAAAAAAAGGAAAATAGACATTAGAAACTACTAACCATGTATAAACTCACCTGGAGTCGTTTCACTGAATCATTAATTATACGGTTAAGTTATGAGGATATCAACTTCGCTATCGGCAGTGAATTGAAGACAGAACTAACGCGGCCTTTTCTAGACGCTTTTATACACTTGAATGAAACACTTAGATAAACTAAACACTTAAATGAAACTGATGAAATCACTTACTTGACTGTGCCGTTGGAAGGATATCAAGCAACACTCGGATTTCCAAGCAGATCGAAGACTGAACGGGCCCAATTCCGACGACTGGGTTTTATACCAATCGTACTTAGCCTTAGTCCATTAGCGCAATATTTTTTACACCGGACGAGTAAATATTTAAGTACGTTACTCAAGAAATTTTACACAAGATTTGAGTAAATATTTAATTACGCTGCTCAAAAGATCTAAGAAAGCGTTAATAGATTGAATATTTAAAATAAGAATCTAAAAAATTTAATGAAGCCTCAAGAGTAATATAATTGAGAGTAATGGACTTGAGACTTGTAGACTCAAATCACTTGAGAATAGATTTTAAGAAAATAATTTCCACAGTTTTGAGCTCGCAACGGAAGGCAACGTCTCGCTGTCTCTTGGGTCGAATTAAGTCTACCAAAATCCAGGCATTGTATTTATCAGCAATCTCGATGTAAGATATCCTCCACTCGATGTAGAAAAGCGTGTTCATGTTACATAGCTTTCAATGTTGCATAGCTGGCAACAAGTGTAAGACCCCGTAATTTACCGTTACGATTTATTTACCCGAAGTCGATTTTTTTTTCAATTTTCGAAAAATTTGACTCAAATTTACTCGGAGATCCAACAAGAGATTCCCTCTCGTCGAGATGAATCCAACGAACCCAAACACATGTGGTTTGTCATCATTTTTCGATTCCTTACCACTTGAGAATCCCCCCCCCCCCCTCCGCGTCCTGAATTCCTTAAAACTTTGTTTGGAAGTACCACGAGTTTAGAACTATTGGACAAATTCGTTCATTGTTATGAAAAAGTGTGATTTTTGAAAAAAAATTACCCGCCACATTTGTGGGATTTTGTTGGAACTGTAGAAACTGACCCTTAAGGGCTACAACCTCGGGATTGGATTCGTTGGATTCGTCTCGTCGAGACAAATACAACGAGCCCTTTACCGTTGCAAAATTCTTACCGGAAGTGCCCCGTTTGGCAGTGTGGCGGGTGTGGCGGGTATTTTCAGTCCCACCTCAGCTTATTACTATACACTATAAATTCGTATATCTTTTAGTGTCTACGTCTATAGCTATATATTTCTACTTACATAGCTAGCCTTATATCCTATATTTACCTCTTTAAGATATATAATACTATTTAAAGAGTTACTTTAATAATACCACAGCCACAAGAAATAATATTAAGCTATGCAAATTCTAGGATAGGAAATGTACTGCCATACATGCCACATTGCAATTACTCTCTACCAGACAAATTCAAAAACTATCTCAACACCCTAAAATTTCTCTTAAATGTGTGCCGAGCACCTTTTTCCCAAAATTACACCTCTTTATTCTACAGTCGATGCTCACATAACTTGACTCGTTACCATGGCAACACATTCGAACATCTTGACTATGAGCATGCGTATTGCCAACTTGCGTAGTGCGCATGCGCTTGGACACGTGAGTGGGAGAATGAGGAAAAAGTCAAACTATGTAAACGTTTTCGTTCCGGTCGTATTAAATTATCAGAGCGTCTACTGTAATTGGCCCATTTAGTGAAAAAATCGGGATTCGTCATACTCCCGCATGAAACTTTGAAGGAATCCGAATATTCGAGTTGTTTTTACATCTCGATGTGGCACAATTCGATCGAAACCTAATTACGATTAAGGTTAGGCGAAAGAGGCTCAGTCGGTAAGTAAGTCGCCTTTCTTTGGTAAACTTCGATGATTTCCAATTGTTTGCTAAGATTTCACATTACCTCAATCTGCTCGGTACTGTCAGTTCATCAGGAGGAATCAGACACAAAGAAAAACACATAAATTTTCGATATTTTATTTTCATTACTTCAAAAGAGTATGGAAAGGTTATTTTCTACTCGAATTACAATAAATCAGAAACAAGTCGAACGGAACGTATGTTAAACTTTGCAATCGCGCGAACAGTTCTTCAGACAGTTTCGTTCTCTTCCTCAGAATTGTTTCCATCTTGATTCGTTCGGATTCCGAACGCTCCTCGAATCTATAATGATCTTCCAGCCACTTCTCATAGAGTTCCATTTTTGCGACTATGAAATGCAATCTCTGCATCTCAGCGTTGTAGGGCAGCTCGGCCATATTGCAGCAGATGCTGTAAAAGAAGAAAAATAAACATTAGAAGCTAACTAAAAACTCACCTAAAGTAGTTTCACTGCATCATCAATTATACGGTTAAGTTATGACGATATCAACCGACCTCGGTATTGGCAGCGAATTGAAGACTGAACTAACGCGGCCTTTTCTGAACGCTTTTATACTTATTAGTTCAAGCTCAGGTCTCTGATTATTTATTCATGATGAATATTTTAATTGCTTGAAACGAGACATCTAATCATAAAACGTCAAGATCATGACTACAAATTGAAGGTGAGCTCCTAATAATACAAGTCGTCTAGAAGATGAGCTCCTTTCTCAGAATTCTATTTCCAATAACGATATTCACAAAATAGACTAATTCTAATGACGAACCTAATTCCAAGAATTCAATTTACATAGAATAATAACTCAACTCAGCTCGAGTAACAAAATCGGATTACTGATAAACCGATCAATAACGAGGTTGTCTCATCAGTTTTGTTGAGGTTCTATTTGGAAATAGAACTTGGGCACGTCGGCGGGTTTGCGCAAATGGATCATCCTTGCAAATGACCATGTCAAGAAAAATATATATTTCAGAAAGGAACAATTGACTCAAAATACTAATAAAACTGATAAAATCACTAACTTCACCGTGATGTTGTAAGGATATCAAGCAACACTTCGCTTTCCAGGCAGATCCCAGACTGAACGCGCCTAGTTCTGACGACTGGGTTTTATACCAATCGCATTTAGCCTTATTTTATTAGCACAATGTGATTTATACCGAATCAGTAAATATTCAAGTACGCTGCTAAAGAGATTTCATGGAACCTGAATCGAGTCAGAATTGAAAATAAAAATAGAAAAAATGTAATAAAGCCTCTAGAGTATTGAAATTGAGACCAAATATTTCATAACGCGGCTCAAAAGATCTAATAATGCCTTAATAGAATTCGTATTACAAATAAGATTTTGAGAAACTTCATAAAGCCTCAAGAGTAATATACTTGGGAGTAATAGATTTGAGAATTAGAGACATGATAGACTTGAGAGTTAAGGACTTAATAGACTTGAGAGTTAGAGACTTGATAGACTTGAGAATAGATTTTAAGAAAATAACTTTCAAAGTCTTGACCTCGAAACGAGAGGCAACGTCTCGCTGTCCCTTGAGTCGAATTGAGTCTACCAATATCCAGACATTGTATTTATCAGCAATCTCGATGTAAGATATCCTCCACTCGTTTTAGAATAGCGTGTTCATGTTACATAGCTTTCAATGTTGCATAGCTGACAATAAGTGTAATACCCCTTAATTTACTGTTACGATTTATTTACCCAAAGTCGATTTTTTTTTAATTTTCGAAAAATTTGACTCATTTTCTCGGAGATCCAACAAGAGGTTCCCTCTCGTCGAGACGGATTCAACGAACCCAAACACATGTGGTTTGTCATCATTTTTCGATTGCTTATCGCTTGAGAATCCCCCCCCCCCTCCGTGTCCTGAATTCCTTAAAACTTTGTTTGGAAGTACCACGAGTTTAGAACTATTGAACAAATTCGTTTATTGTTATGAAAAAGTGTGATTTTTGAAAAAAAATTATCTGCCACATATTTGGGATTTTGTTGGAACTGTAGAAACTGACCCTTGAGGGCTACAACCTCGGGATTGGATTCGTTGGATTTGTCTCGTCGAGACGAATACAGCGAGCTCTCGACCATTGCAAAATTCTTACCGGAAGTGCCCCGTTTGGCAGTGTGGCGGGTATTTTCAGTCCCACCTCAGCGTATGACTATACACTATAAATTCGTGTAGCTTTTAGTGTCTACGTCTATAGCTATATATTTCTACTTACATAGCTAGCCTTATATCCTATATTTACCTCTTTAAGATATATAATAATATTTAAAGAGTTAGGTACATATATAATACCACAGCTACAAGAAATAATATTAAGCCATGCAAATTATAGGATAGGAAATGGACTGCCATACATGCCACATCACAGTTCGACGGCAGTATGGAAGAACGTGCTATCTCAAATTGTGCTAGAAGAACGTGCTATCTCAAATTTTGCTAGAAAAACGTGCTATATCAAATTGTGCTAGAAGAACGTGCTATGTCAAATTGTGCTAGAAGAACATGCTATGTCAAATTGTGCTAGAAGAACGTGCTATCTCAAATTATGATCACGATTGGAGATACCACCTTCTTCTCTCATAATTTGAGATGGCACGTTCTTCTAGCACAATTTGAGGTAGCACGTTCTTCTAGCACAATTTGATATAGCACGTTTTTCTAACACAATTTTAAATAGCACGTTCTTCTAGCACAATTTGAGATAGCACGTTCTTCCATACCGCCGTCGGGTTAATCTCTGCCAGACAAATCCGACGACTATCTCGACAACCCAAAATTTCTTTTAGATGTGGGCCGAGCACTTTTTTCCCAAAATTACATCTCTTCATCGTAATTGTCCCATTTAGTGAAAAAATCTAGATTCTTCCTATTTCCGCATGAGACTTCGAAGGAATCGGAACAATCGAGTTGTTTTGACATCTTGATGTAGCATACTTCCATCAAAACATTATTATCAGCGTCATATGTTCATTTGGCTGGATTTGTGTTGATCAGAGAGAATCCACTCGTAAGATACCAAAGTGAATTTACGTCAGATCGGTAAAAATCAACTTTGTCTTCCGTCATTGTTCGCACTTATGGTAACTACAAATTTTAACTATCAAGGTTACGTGAAACTGTCTCAGACAAATCTCAATTCTAGTCTTGACTTCAAGTGCTTGATTTACTTGAAATTATTGACAATAACCATGATTAGGTAATTGTACAAATCACTTGTGATCCACAGTGAGCCTTATTTTATTAATATCCCTCGAAATTGAATTTCAAAGTACAAAATCTAACGGTAAATATACCGATCAGTGTCTCATCAGTTTCTCTGAAGTTACTAACTTCGTCGTAGCAAGTAGAGGTGTCTACTTGCTACTGCAAAGTAATCGCCACACATTTGGAATTAATTATTATTATTAATTAATTAATATTATTAATACGGGGTTACAAAAGCTGGAAATCTGTATCACATCCTTGACTGAGAAAAAAGTTCAGTTAAATCAACTAAATCCATTTAGTTGATAAAAATTTGAAATAATGAAACTATAATTAATTCAACAAATGGATTTGGTTAACCATAAGATATGAGGTGAACAAAATTATTTGGTCAATTTACAGATACAATTTAGTCCAATTTACACATTACTGAGTTGCCGTAAAGAAATATTTTGTTGATTTCTAATTTATATTAACTAGATAAATGTAGCTGTAACAAGCGAAAATGTCCTATTTTCAATAAAACAATTTGTTTGGTACAAACAATTTTTATATTGCCAAATCAAATAAGTATATGTATTCAAAACAATCCATAATATTGTGTCTATCGCGAAATGTTTTTTTGAACCAGCATATAATGATGAGAAATGAAAAAAATCATTTGGTTGTCCATATTTCACAACAAAGAAACGATTTTGTTGTACGAAATTTAATTTTGTTGAAATACAAAATTATTTATTTGAATACTATGAACAATAATTTGATCACTGAGAAAAAAGTTCAGTTAAATCAACTTGATCCATTTAGTTGATAAAAATTTATTTATTTATTTATTTGTTTAGTCCATTTATTTAATCCATATCATTATTTTTTCGACACACCGTACCATTCATATACCACAAAAGTTGAGAAAGTTCGTAAGCAGTCCGTAGCTCAGTAGGTAGCGTGTTAGGTCGTAGGTAGGTAGGGTCGCAGGTTCCAAACCCCCGTCGGAGAGAGCGTAAAATTAGATCGGATGATTCGCGCAAATACTATTTTTTTTTTATGTCGCTCCTTTTGAGGCTGGTAAAATATGCATTTTGAATTATTTTTCAAATACTACATATTTTTTATACTATGTTTAGCCATAATTAATTTCAGGATTAAAAATTTAATTGCGCCAACTAAATATATTATTTGTTCGACAAAATATTGGTTCATTGAAACAATCGGATAATTGCGTCAACCAAATATTTAATCCATTTATCACATTATTTATATAATAGCGCCAAAAATTTAATTGCGCCAACTAAATATATTATTTGTTCGACAAAATATTCGTTTATTGAAATCAATCGGATAAGTGCGTGAACCAAATATTTAATCCATCTATCACATTATTTATATACTTGAAATAAATAATGGGTTCTATCAACTATTTATTTTGATACATAGAATATACATATATCGAATCAACTGATAATTAGTCAGCTCAATCGTTTATTTCTCTGTGTGGATTACATTTTTATTCGAAGTAACAAATTTTTATTTGATTGAACTGAAACTTTGCCCATTCAAGCAACGATTTAACTAAAACTTCCACTGTATATTTTGTTGAATTGCCAAAATGATCGAGTTGAACGTCCGGAGGCAAATATTTGGTTGAGTAAAACAAATTTTTGCATTTTCAACAAAAATTTTTTTTCAGTGTTCAATTTACTTTTACGCTTCACACGATTGTGCAATTTCATAGCTCTACGCAGGAAAAATGTGGAAAATTTTCAAATCGTTATCTTCAGCCCTTGATCTGGTATTTGAAAAAAAGAGGTTGCGCGGTCGATCCGATATAAGGTGCGCCGAAAAGGGCGTTACTCAGATTCGAGGTAAAAGATTACCGACACTGTCGAGAGAGGTCTTTTGGTTTGTGCAAGAGGTTTTAGCGTGGTTAAGCATTGCCTGAGAGAATGGGGCATCTGACAGAGCATTCAGCCAAAGTCGGAAAATTTCGTCGATGAAAGATGTCAGTGACGTGGCAGATACGAATACACGATATGGGATTAAAACACCCCTCCATCGTGGAAATTCTCTGCTGCGTGGACTTCTCTCCTTTTATTTCGTTCATTTCTTCTCAGCTTTCCATAAAATTTCTTGCCGCTTTTTCCAAGCTCTGACATCTTACCGATCCTTTCCACGTTTGTTCTGCGAGCTCACAAAATAACTCGTTCCAAATTCCATCTCTGACCATCAAAATAAACCATCCTGGAAGTCTGTCAACAAAATGGTTGCAGTTATTTCTGAAAATTAGGGATTTAACGGAAAATCCCTTTGTTACCGATTTAATGATTAATTTTCAAGTTTCAACGATGTTTTGATGAAAAGCATTAAAAAAATGGAAGATGTCTGTTCGGGGCTGTGGGAACTACCCAGAAGAATAGGGAAAAATTATCAGAGGAGTGCGCACTTATGGAAGGTACTTTTTTTGAGTTTAAGTGAAACAAGCAGAGCGAACCTTCCATTATCGCTCATCGAATTCGGTTAGTCATTCCGCACAAAGCCAGAACCCAACCCAACATATGTGGGGCGTTCCATTCCAAATCGGACAGTTTGGAAAACTTTTTTTTTTATTTCCTCCAATTTTTGATGTTTTTTAGTACCCATCTAAAGACCCTTCCTGTTGAATTTGAAGATTTTTTTGATTCGCAAGATATTAAATTTAAAAAAAACCGCTCTTTTTTTGGTTTTTTGGTCATAACTTCTTTAATAATGGTCCAAATTAAGTGTTATTATTTTGAAACATTTTGTTTTTTTATGGCCTTTTTAGAAAAAAATACAAATAAAAATATTTGTATTTTTGAATAAGTTTTTCGAGTTTTAAACTTTGAATCGTTTTTTCAAAGGTGAGTGCATATTCTGATTAAAAAAAAAAAAATTATTTTAAACTTCTATTTATTCAACAACTTTTAAGACCAGTCCGGTCGTGGGCCCTCTATAATTACTATTTTTTTCGATTTTTGAAAATAGAAAAAAAAAATTCTATAAATCATTATGAATATCAATTTTTGTTACTGTAGTCTTTTTTTCATTATTTAGAATTTAATTTTACACTATTTTATTGTTGACAAGTTCTTAAAATTAATAATTAAGTGTTAAGTCTGTTTTTGAACAATAATAACAACAGTTTTTATTTATTCACGTATTCTTTTGAAAATCTTTGGGTTCGATTTGGGTTTGATGCTCAGTCATACAATTCTTGAACTGTTGTTATTTGCTCATCGATTAATTATCAATTATTAATTTTAAGAATCGTTTAACAATAAAAAAGTGTCCAAATTAATTCAAAATGATTTAAAAAAATACTATACAGTAACAAAAATTGCTATTCATAATAATTTATAGCATTTTTTTTTTAATTTTCACAAATAAAAAAAATAGTAATTATGGAGGACCCATGACCGGACTGGTCTTAAAAGTTATTGAATTGAATTGTTGTTATTTGCTCATCGATTGATTATTAATTATTAATTTAAAAAATCTTTTAACAATTAAATAAAGTGTCAAAATGAACTCAAAATTATTTAAAAAAATACTATACACTAACAAAAATTGGTATTCATAATAATTGATAGAATTTTTTTTTTTTCAAAAAAAAAGTAATTACGGAGGGCCCATGACCGAACTAGTCTTAAAAGTTGTTGAATAGATAGAAGTTTAATATAAAATTTTTTTTTTAAATGAAAAAATGCACCGACTTTTGAAAACACGAATCAAAGTTTAAAACTCAAAAAACTTCATTCACTTTATTAAAAAAACACGTCGAACATTTTTGTTGTATTTTTTTCTGAAAAGGCCACAAAAAACAAAAATTTTGAAAAAAAACACTCAATTTGGACCGTTATTAAAGAAGTTATGACCGAAAAACCGAAAAAAGCGTTTTTTCAAAATTCAATATCTAGTGAACGGGTAATTAAAAAAATCTCCAAATTTAACAGGAAGGGTCTTTTGATGGGGATAAAAAAATATAAAAAAATTGAGGAAATTAAAAAAAAAAAGTTTTTCAAACTGTCCAATTGAGGATGGAGCGCCCCATATATAGCATAAAATCGAGGGAACGGAAAAGGAGGTCGGGGGTGATTTCCGGGGGTCGCACAGAGGCGCCGAGTATAGAGGTTCCCGCGATAATGAATTCGATTTGTTCGAAGCTTCTCGCAAAAGCGCAACGCTGGAGAATATGCGTCGCGACGGGTTTTTGGCCCCTTTCGTACCCACCCCTTAACGTCCGAGGCATCTCGAAAAGCTGATTCGTGGAGGAGAGTCAGGCGCAGAGTCCCCTTTCATTATTATTCCTGTGCCTACATACGTAATGCAATAATCGGCGTGTATATCGGCCATATGGCCCAGATCGCCGTTTGTCCCCAGTTGTATAAGCAGACTTCTTGTGCATTGTCCTGTGCTGCAGCACCCGCTGCAATACTTTACTCAATATCGATACCGGGGACCATGAAATCCAATCAAAAAGCGCATGAAAATCAAATTATTGGTCCGAGAGCAAACTTAACAAGACGCAGATTTTTTTTTCCCAATGTCCCTTCAAAAGTTCCCTGAAGTTTTGTGAAGTAGAATCATTCTGTTGCATTCAAGCCCTTTTAAGGATGTTGAGTCCCTATGAAATCTTTTAATGTTAATTGTTCAATAAATAGCTTCTTAATCGTCGTGATATTTATACACGACCTCCTGAATACTTCATGTAAAAACATATTAAATTTTCAGAATTCTATCATCATTACTTCAACCTCCTTAAGGGTTAAAATGAAAAATGATAAGGAAATTCTGAAAATTTGGCATGTTTTTGTATGAAGTATTTAAGAGGTCGTGTAAAAATTTCACGACGATTAGGAAGCTCGTTATTAAAATATTAAGATTTTTTTAAGAACAATTTTGTAAACAAATTAAAAAAATATTTATCAATAAACTTCGTTTTGTTTCCGTTGCTTTCAATATAGTGTAGATATTCAAAAATTGAGAGGTCAAAAAAAAACTTATCGCAAAGTTATATCAGTTTCCATAAGACTACATTTAATTTAATTTAATTTGTTAATGTTAATTGTTCGATAACGAGCTTTCTAAACGTCGTGATATTTTTACACGACCTCTTAAATAATTCATCCAAAAACATTCCAAATTTTCAGAATTTCCTCATCATTTGTGATTTGGGACTCAACAACTTTTTTTATTTTTATCTTCATGCTGTTTTATTTATTATCCTTTTTATTATTATTATTTTTTTATTATTAATATATTAATTTAAAAAAAATAGCTGTTACTTCACGGTGTTGAGGAATCCCATAATATAAAAAATACCAAGAATTCGTTTTTCGTATTCACAATTCGGGGAAAATGAAAAAAAATAAAACGAGCGTCTTTCCTTGAGAATAAAAATATTTTTGCATATTTGTCCTGAAACGGACATTCGACTTGCTCAATAAAATCGAAATAATTTTTTTTTCTGCAAGACCATAAAAAGACGCAGATTTTCCTTTTTTACAAATGTAAATACGTAAAATCCTGCCAAAGATACAGTCATTTGAATGGAAAAATGTTGAAAAATGGTAATCAGGGAGAAAAAACGTCAGAATTTTTTTTTTTTTTAATTTCGACACTCGGTGAATATTTTTCAATAGAGTAACTCGATTTTTCAAAATTATTTGCGGAATTTTTTTATTTTACTGGCAGAAGTTATATGGATCGCCACATATATATTCGGGTTACCTGAACTAAAAAATAAGTTAACCACAACTACAAAAAATACTTTTGTTACCATTACTTTTTCTGGTAGTTCTTCATTCTATTTTCAATTTTTTTTGTATGTTTTACCACCAATTACTGATAACAGAACTGAAAAAAATGGTGAAAATAAATATGAAATCTCAACTAAAAAATGAGTTAACCCCAATTATAGAAATGCGAACTTTAACGAAAAACGTGATCACTGGTTGTTTAAAGTTGTAACTTTTATAATTGTGGTTACCATATTTCTAGTCGTGGTTATACATTTTATAGTTACTTGAACACGAGAACAAGTTAACCACAACTATAAAAATTACTTCTGTTACACTGAGAAAAAAGTTCAGTTAAACCAACTAAATCCATTTAGTTGAAAAAAATTTAGTTAATTTAATATTAATTTGTTTGAAATAATGAAACTATAATTAGTTCAACAAATGGATTTGGTTAACCATAAGATATGAGGTGAACGAAATTATTTGGTCAATTTCCAGATACAGTTTAGTCCACGTTACTGAGTTGCTGTACAGAAATATTTCGTTGATTTCTAGTATATTTTAACTAAATAAATTTAGCTGTAACAAAAAAACAATTCGTATTTTCAATCACACAATTTATTTGTTACAAAGATATTTATTTGATTGAACTGAAACTTTGCCCATTCAAGCAACGATTTAACCGATTTAACTAAAACTTTGACTGTATCTTTGTTGAATTACCAAAATGATCTCGTTGAACGTCCGGAAATAAATATTTGGTTGAGTCGAACAAATTTTTGCATTTTCAACCAATTTTTTTTCTCAGTGTACCATTACCATTTATAATTCTGTTACCATTATCGTTTCTAATTCGACATTATTATTCCGTTGGTTATCAGCGATCACTGATGATAAAACTGACCTTGACTGAAAAATTAGTTAACCACGACTATGGAAGTTATAACTACAACTAAAAACATAATTACTGATTGTTTAGTTAAAGTTGTAACCTTTACAATTGTGTTGACCATATTGTTAGTTAGAGCTACTACAAAAGATGAAGATTCCTTAAACCACTTCAAATATAGTAAAACATTCGTTTTACCTCACGAAAATCCTCTCCTTCACTATAAATGCATCCATCCAAAGCCCAGGTCCAATGTTTCAAGCGCCCTCCCCTCGTTGTTCCGAATTTTCGAATGGGGCAAGTGCCATACGAGTTCTTCATGATGCTGATTAAATCAGCATCATGATTGTATCCCAAGTATATATTCATATATATATATATATATGTATACATCGATGTAAGAGGCCCAAGGGTTCGCCGTTTCTGTGATCTCCCTCCCTCTCTGTTTCCACCTACGGGGACACCAAATGTCGAGCCTGGACCTTTTTCTGGTTAACTATATACGCAACTACACTTGTCCACGTATATATCAAAGCTTTTTGCAACCGAGCACAAAATATATCCTCAAGGGTAGAGATTATATATACTGTCCTATGCTGTTATTACACTATATTCACTTTAGGGCTGCAGGATTCTCCGTGAATACTCTCATGTATTACATGATATACCCCGTCTATGTACTTGCACATATGGGGCATTCCACGTCGAATCACGCGGTCATCGGCCTGATCCCATCGGATTTTGATGTCCGATGAATCGTGGGTTTCGTTTGGCCCAAAATATGACCTCTGATTTTTAGAAATGTTTATTTCATTTTTTAGGGGTTGACCGAGCTAAAAAGTCATTAAATTGAGGGAAAACATAAAGAGGGGCCTTTTTCAAATTAATGAAATTTTATCACAGAAACTAGGGCCCAAAATAGATACTTTCGTCATAGTTCGATAATGGGCTAAAAATAATTGCTATTTTTTGTTGTGTTTGAATCATCCGTTTTATTTAAGGTCCTCGAGGCTAATAATTTTTCGAAAAAATTATTAGAAAAAAAATTAAAATACAAACAAAAATAGTAATTATTTTTGGCCCATTATCGAACTATGACGAAAATATCTGTTTTGGGCCCAGGTTTTTGTGAGAAAAATTTCACTAATTTAAAAAAGGCCCCCCCTTTATGTTTTCCCTCAATTGAATGATTTTTAGCTCGGGCAACCCCTAAAAAATAAAATAAAAATTTCTAAAAATTTGAGGCCACATTTTGGGCCAAACGAAACCCACAATTCATTGGACATCGAAATCCGAGAGGGTCAGGCCGATGACCGCATGATTTGACGTGGAATGCCCCATATACAGAATGAAGCGCTAGTGTTCATTGTCAATGACGCTTTAATCACGATTCTCAAAGCCGCCATTCCGCGCCACACCCGATATCCATACACGCGCTTGCAAGTCGCATATGCACAAAGGGATGAAAGTGTATGTATATAAATACAGGGTGTCACAAAAGTCACGGGACGACTGAATATTTCCTTAGGTAAGACATTTCTCAAAAAGATCAAGTTCATTCGTGTAGTAACTTTTAACGAGGAACTCAATGGAGACTTTGATTTTGAGCTTGACGATAACCTTCAAAGATATTTCAAGGTCAACTTTTGTTCTTTAAACTGAAACTCCCTTTTTCGACATCAACAGTCGATGGAGCGCAAAACTTCACGTTTAAATATTTACTTAGGGCATAGGTACACTTTGACCTTAAAGGTCACTTAAGGTCACTCCAAGGTCATCTAAACTCAGGCAAGGTGTGGATACCTCTGGGAATAGAAGCTTTTCAAATTCTTTCGTAACAAACGAAGTTATTAATATTAACAAGGTGCTTTTAGTAATCTTGATAATGACCTTGACGATGATCTTCAAGGTCATTCCAAGGTCAAATTTTTTTTTAAAGTGGAAACCCATATTTTTGAGTTCTGAAATCAGTGGAACAAACAGTTTTACATTTACATCAACTACATCCACGTCGTTGTTTCTGGGTAATGCTAAAAGTAAATCAAAGTTATTCCGGAAAAATTGAAAAAATTGTTCCGTGGCTTTTGTGACACCCTGTATACACAAAGTATACTATTGCCTTTTGTACAGAATTGTCGCATGGTGAACAGGTGCCCTCCTTTTTTGAACCATCGATATAAAGTATAAAGCAAGGTTCCTCGACGCACCGTTCTATTTTCTACGTCCTGCTCAATGGATCGAAAATCTTAAAAGCCTCTTTTTCATGTAAAGCATACTTAAAATACGCCTTTTTGATTCTTAGGCCCAGTATAGACTGTATTTATGTATGGATGGGTGTGTAGCATTGTCGATGAAAGGCACGAGTTTCTCTCCCTTGCATCAAACTCTCGAGATTACAGAGTCGGCGATCCTGCACATTTGTAACGTGAATGCGCGATCGGACTGATCTCGACGACGCCATTTCTATGGTACGGATTTAATTGTTCGTTGGAAAGAGCCCTTGGTAGACGATTGTAACGCCAAGTGCCAGAAGTATCACGTACTGTGGAAAATAAAAAAAGTACGATGGATGCATTTTACAAAAGGACCCCGTTTATAGAAGGTAATATGGGGAGGTTGCAGTTTGGATGGGCGAGATTTCGGATAATTCGAAAAACATCGTTTTTCATTGTTCGATTGAATTTTATTCTCTTCATTTCAACTGTGGAGTTAATTAGGGTTTGCCAATGGAATATTCGTAATTAGCAATGAATTTCTCATATGCTATCATCACAAAATCCCATTAAAGTCGATTGATATGAATTTTATCATGTTCCAGAGATCGGCAAAAAAAAAATTACGATTTTCCATTTTTCAATTGATGGAAAATCGATAATATTGAAAATTAGAATACCATTTGATGGGAATTTTGAAATTATCCGAAATTGTATTTTCAATTATCCAAATAATCGGTAATTGGTCGAAAAGTAATATCAATTGCTCAGAAAATGGGTAATTGGTTTGAAAACATTTCCGATTATCCGAATAATCGGTAATTGGTAAAAAAATAATATCAATTAATCATAAAATGGGTAATTGGCCTGAAAATATTCTCAATTACCCGAATAATCGGTAATTGGTAGGAAAATAATATCAATTTTTCAGAAAAATGGGTAATTGGTCGGAAAATAATATTAATTTTTCAGCAAAATCGGCAATTGGTTGAAAAATAATATCAATTACCCAGAAATACAGGTAATAGGTTTGAAAATATTTTCAATTTCCTAGAAAAAATTTAATAATTTATTGAAAAAGTGTTTTTAAAAAAATAGGAGTGATTAGAGATATCTCTGTATATGTCTATATACCTTCATATGCTTGTGTGTGTATATACCTCTATATATCTCTACATATCTCTTATCACTCCGATTTTCAATAAATTATTGAGTTTATTCTAAAAAAATTGAAAATATTTTTCTACCAATTACCGATTATTCGGATAATTGAGAATATTTTTAGACCAATTACCCATTTTCTGATTAATTGATAATATTTATTTTACGCATTACCGATTATTCGGATAATTGAAAATATTTTCAGACCAATTACCCATTTTCTGAGTAATTGATATTATTTTTCGACCGATTATTTGGATAATTGGAAATTTATTTTTTTCCATTAACCGTTGTCGGGTAATTAAAAATTTATTTTTTTCTATTAACCATTGTCGGGTAATTGAAAATTTAGATTTCAAAATTATTAATTTTCAAAAAATTGATAATATTTTCCGAAAATGCACCCGAAAATATCATTACTGCCGATCTCTGTCATGTTCAAACGTTTTTCAAAAGCCTTCGATGTCTTGACACTTCATAACTCCGTTAAAAAAATTTATAAAATTTTATTTGCAGCAGGATTTTGGGTTTTTTTTTATATTGATTTTAAGGGTAAATAAAATTTTGTTTCCTACTGCAGAATTAAATTAAATGGAACGTACATCATTATCAGCTTTTGACATTTGAAGAATTTCTGCCAAGAAATCACTATTTTCATCGATATCGTTTCATTTCGAGTCTCAACCGCAAAATAAATATCCCTTGATTAAAAAAAAATGTTGCTGAAAATCAAGATGGACAAAAAATATTTGGGTGTGAAGAGTATGAAGTCTGACATAATGCTCGAAAATCATTTTTTTAAAATAAATATATAAAATCTCTAAAATATCCACATATATAAGTGTATATGTGTTATAAATTATTCAGTATGATATCAACACGATATATAAATCTGGCTACGAAATATATGAGTCTGCATGTGTATGCTCCTTTATATATGAGGCATTCCACACCGATTCGACCTGGGTCTGACCCTTCACCTCTCCGATATTGTCCGCAATGTTTAATGGTTACCTCTCAAGAGCACACAAGATTTTTTTCAGATTTTTTTGGATTGACTATAATTTTATAAACAAATTATTTTCAGCCCAAATATAAACATCTGGATAAAACCCCCTTTTCATATGAAAAATATCAAACGTTGCACCAAAGTGGGCAGGAGTCTCCTTCCGTTTATAACAAGCTTTTTCGAAAGAAAAAAAATTTGGTACAAGGAGGAACCATGAATACAACCTAAATTTGAACCTAAAAATAATTTGTTTATAAAATAATAGTCAAGTCAAATCGCTCCAAAAAAATCTGAAAAAAATCCTCAATGCTTTTCAGAGGTACTCCAAAACCATAAAAAATCGCGGACAAAATGGGAGAGGTGGAGGGTCAGACCCAGGGCGAATCGGTGTGGAATGCCACATATATATGATGTGAGACGTCGTATACACACCCCCTGCGAGCAACCCCTCTCGCGTTCGCTAAAAGCATATCTGTGTCGTGACGATCATTGCATGAGGAAAGAGAGGGTGCGCTCCTTTTGCTCCTTAGTTACGTTTTCACCCACGAGAGTATCCAGCACACCCTCCGGAATCACCATCATATATATAACTGAAAGACACGATCAGCACAGCATGGAAAAGGATGAATTTCCTAGTAGAAAAAAAAATTGTCTTGTGATGAATACTTTCTGAATCATGAGTTTTTCAATTTTACTAGGAACATCATAGATTTAAGGCGATATTTTGGTCTAGAATTAAAAAAAAATCTATTTTTTTTTACCACTGTACAAAAATTAAAATCTATGAAAAAAGAATCGAAAAACGCCTTTTTTGTTCAGGCAGCGGCCATTTTGCGAAATTTTTATTTTCCTTCTTCTGTGAGATAAGGGCTATAACGACATTCTTACTAATGAAGAAACTTTTTTAAAATTAGGTATCAAATGACTAAAAAAGTTTCAATCGTGTCAGTCAGCACAACCCTTTTTTGAGCCCCAACTTTACCAGTTTATAACTTATTGAATTTTTATTTTTTTTCTCGAACATTTTTTTGTTTATCGCCGAAATATTAATAAACATGTTGTAAAAAAAATAATGGTCAATATATTTTTGTTTTTTTTATCGAGCTCGACAAAACGCTCAAAATGTATGTCTCTAGACCAGAATACCGCCTTAAGGTCCTTCACATAAATTTTATAAGATTTGAGTACAAAAATAAAGGCTTGCAAACAAAACAAAAATGCAACAGCCTATTCCGAAAAAGGTGATTTTAATTTTCATAATTTGTTACGATTTTAATCGCGGACTCAGGGAAGGATTTGTAAATAATTGTGAAAAACATTTTTTTAAATATTTGTTACAAATATTTGGATTGGGAATTGACAAAATGAGTTTAAAAGTGAGTTATCTCAATTCATATAGTGAAATTTTGATACGTAACTTTGATACGTACATAAATTTTAATTTCCGGTCCGCATAATTCTATTTGGCGGCGAAAAACTATTTTCTTCCCCTACTCTAAAGATTCACAAATATGATGAACATATCTCAATATTTATTGACTCTTTTCGTGCTAGTTTGTTCTCAATGCGAAGATCCCTCGACTCGTGTAATTGAATTAAAAAGAGAGGCAGATATCGGGGAGTGAAACGGCGATTTTTTAATCGAGAATATATAGCGAGAATCATGTGTATGGGGCATTCCACGTCAAATCACGCGGTCATCGGCCTGACCCCCTCGGATTTTCATATCCAATGAATTCTGGATTTTGTTGGGTCCAAAATGTGACCTCAAATTTTTAAATAATTTTATTTCATTTTTTAGGGGTTGCCCGAGGTAAAAAATCATTAAATTAAGGGAAAACATGAAGAGGACCCTTTTTCAATTTAAATTTTTTTCACACAAACTAGAGCCTGAAACAGATATTTTCGTCATAGTTCAATAATGGGCTAAAAATAATTACTATTTTTAAAAAATTATCATTACTATTAAAATTTTTTTTTTTTAATTATCCGTTTTATTTCAGGACTTCGGGGTTGATAAATTTTCGAAAAATGTTGTCGTTTCACTTTTGAGACAAGAAAAAAAATCAAGTTTCATTAGAAAAATATTGTTATTGTTGTTATTCTCACTACAAGAAACAATCAAAATAAGAAATTATTAAAACAAATGAACTGAAAGACGAAAAAAAATGTTAACTATTTTTGGTCCATTATCGAACTATGACGAAAATATCTGTTTCGAGTCCTAGTTTCTGTGAAAAAATTTTAAATTGACAAAGGGCCCTCTTTATGTCTTCCCTCAATTTAATGATTTTTCAGCTCGGACAGCCCCCAAAAAATGAAATAAAAATTTCTAAAAATTGGAGGTAATATTTTTTGGCCAAACGAAACGCACAATTCATTGGACATCAAAATTCGAGGGGGTCAGACCGATGACCGCGTGAATTTGACGTGGAATGCCCCATATGTATGGACAAGACCCTCCACAGCAATATACGGGCGAGTGGAGGATAAATATTGATCGAGATCCTCCCGTATGAATTGTATATTCTTATATAAGCGGTTAATCGCGACTGCGAGTCGCGTGCCAAGCGATAGAGTACTTTCTCGCTTTCCTCGCGATAGATATATGTATATATATATATAATATACATGCGCGGATGTATAATTCCGTCCCACGGGATTGTCCGATCGTATGCGCCTGTATGCGTGCCCCCGCGAGTTTCGTGTTTGTCGTCGATGATTGCGGTTAATTACAACGCTCCTCCTAGTCCCGGTTCCTCCGTTTGTTTATCAAGAGTACATACACACGTACACACTCGCATACGTACACAGAAATATACGCTCTTCGACGAACTAACGATCCCCCGTGGGAGAGCCACCGGTTAACCTCGTTAAGTCGCACATTGAAATACTCCGGCAATATTAGAGTTGCACGTAGTGTCAACATTTTTCATCGAAACTGCACAAAACGTTCCGAGAAACAGCGAAATAGCAATAGCAACCAAAATACCGCGGATGAACCGCCATAGAAGCGGAAGAAATAGTTCGCCGGGCGTCCGCTAGGTGGCTTCGCGCGGCGGGCTCTCGCGCAAGCGAAACGTCGTTTACCTAAACGGCTCCCGTTTCGTTTTGCGGATGTGACATCTAAAACCTGTTACACCTGATGTTAGCTGGAGCGATATTAATAATAGGAATTTAAAGGCTTCCCCAACTATTAGAATTGAAAGGCTTCCCCAACTATTAAAATATTAGTTAGGGTTGAAACGATGCTGATGACAATTTTTTAAAGTTTGAAGGAAGCGTTGAAAATTGAGGGAGCTTCGGAATGATGTCTATTCAAGATATCAATTGATTAGTAAAAATAGTAGAGCAAGGAAATAAACATCGAACCTTCATCGAGCAAACTCATTGGTACTCTCATCACAATTCTTAATTTCCTTCTCCGAAGATGCTTCCCCACTCGGTTTAATAAAGTACCTTCCTCCCGGTTCCGGTGTACAGCGTGATCATCCCGGAGTCTGGAATTGTCGACTGGGTTTTCTGTGTCTTGTGTGCATGTGTGTATGTGTGTGTGTGTGCGCGTGCGGGTGTGTTTGTGTTGGTCTGTATAGAGAGTACTAAGCAAGTATGTAGTTTCGCTTCGCGTGACTCCTCTTCGCGACGAGATGATACCCCTAAACAGTGACCCCCGTTGAGAGACAATCAATCAGACGAGCAGTGGGCCTTGACTGTGTCCACATTGCGCGCCCTTGCAACCCCAAGAAACATCTTCAGTGTGTGCGCGTATGTGTTCACTAACACATACTAACTACGTTCTTGAGTGCACACAATGTACAATTCGTGTCTGTTTGACTGTATAGGAACACAGGACTGGTTTTCTTTGTCTCTGAAAAAGTTGTGGAACCTGAAAAAAAAAGTTGAAAAGCTAAATAGAAGTTACAACCCTGTATAGATTAAGGGCTAACAATTTAGTGTTAACGTTATTCAGATACTATTATTACTAGTTATTACTACCACTACAACTATTATGAGTTATTATTTATAGGTACCATTATTCTTTATTATCATTTTATCAATTTGAATTTTACCATTACATTCTGTAATTGTAAATTATTCGATACACACAAGCGTCTAATTTAACAAGCTGCATTTCTGAGGGGAAGAATTCGGCATCATTTCCTGATTTTTTAACTATTTTTAAAAATTGTTTTTAGATTTGGACTCTATTTTGAAAACAGCCTTTTCTCGCCTTTTTTCCCCTCTCTTCAGGTGCACCCATCTTCTAGAGGAATTTTTTTTAATGAATTCTTACGATCGGCTTCATAAAGGGGAAAGTTCGAGCTTCAATTTCTTTTTTTTTAACTTTGGGCAATTTTTTTTCCCAAAGTTATTCGATTTTTTGTGAAAAAAGAGGAAATTTGAAAAATTCCGTAACACGGAAACAAGGAAGATTCATGAAAAACTTCAAGATTGCAAAAATTTGAGTCTGTTTTCGTTAAGTTCAGAGGAATTTTTTCAGATTTTTTTTTCTAAAATTTTGTTTTCTCATGTTGAGGCTGGAAAAAAAATTTGAAAAAAATTCGAATGTGTTGAAAATTGTAAAATAAAGTATTTTCCCGTATTGGAATTTTATCAATGATCACATAGTTCCCGAGTTATGGTAATTGAATAATCTGAGCTCCGACCCAGAAAATGAAAAAAAAAAATTTGGGAAAACAAATCTGAAAAAATTCCTCTGAACTCAACGAAAACAGATGCAACTTTTTGCTATCTTGAAGTTTTTCATGAATCTTCTTTGTTTTCATGTTGTACAGGATTTTTCAAATTTCCTCTATTTTCACAAAAAACCGAATAACTTTGGGAAAAAAAATCGCTCAAAGTTTAAAAAAAACGGTAATTGAAGCTTAAACTTTCCTCTTTATGAATCCAATCGTAAAAATGTATTTAAAAAAATTCCTCTGGAAGATGGGTGCACCTGAAGAGAGGGCAGGGGGGGAAAGGCAATAAACAGCTGCTTTCAAAATAAAGTCCAAATCTATAAAAACAAATTGTAAAAATAATTAAAAAATCAAGAAATGAAGCCGAATTCTTCCCCTTCAAAATGCCGCTTGTTAAATTAGTCTACGTTGACTTCCGTCGAACTGGCATAAAAAAACGTTTCAGACCTTTTTTGAAGTTTGGTCCGGAAACTTTTCGCCGTTAGTGTAAAAATACCCTTGACTTTGTGTAATTTCAATTGATTTAATATTAAGATTGATTTTTACAATTAGAATGGATTGATCTGTCGTTTACTATCACTTTTATGAATTCAATGAATTTGTCTTTAGATTACAATTGTATTTGTTAATAGCAATTACTGATGACAAGTTTTAAAATAATTATGAAAGTGAATATGAAACTGACTAAAAAAATATTGTAACTATGAAGCTAACAAACTTAATCGTAAAAGTTAGTCGTGGTTACTAGATTTTTACTTGAGGTTACTAAATAATGTAGCGATTCTTAAAATGACTTTAAACATTGTTTTCAATAATCATGGTGTTCAATAATGACTTCATAAAGGGGTGATCAGAGATCACTTTATCAGTATCAGTGAACGCATTCCTGAATCTTCAGATGGCGAAATTATACTATTTTTGAGCTGGTCAAGCAGCGAAACGCCATGTGAAGGACAAAAAAGGACAATAGGGCGAATGAAAAAAAAAAAAAAATACTGTACACTCCATGAATAGGTTTATTGTTATCTGTCAGAGTGGTTTCACGAATGCATCGAACGCGCATCGCTGCACACGACCCAGCGCAGGGTCAATAAAATTGTAACAGAAGTACCAAAACAGCACGCGCCCACTGTAATACCAATGTGCGACATAAGGACATATACAAGGATAAAATAACACATACGTAACCCCGGAATGAACGAGATACGAGCATCTGTGACTTTTAGCTGCGTTCGGTTGCTTTTCCGCTACTGGCGTATCTCTTCCATTCGTTTCAATGTCACAATGATGATCATGATGATCGATCCAGCACCGTCTGGGTCTATCTGTCTTACACGAAGATTCGCGACACGCAAACCCACTATTTTTATTCATAGCCGAGGGCGAATGAGCGTTTAGTTAGGGGTAGTTTTTTCCTCCTTCCATTGTACTTCAAACAATATGGCAATGATTCTGACGTCCCGTTATATTAGTTGCACGTAGTGTCAACATTTTTCATCGAAACTACGGAAATCGTGATGAGAAATAGCGAAATAGCCATAACAACCAAAATAGCGCGGATAAACCGCAATAGAGGTGGAAGAATTAGTTCGCCGGGCGTCCGCCAGGTGGCTTCGCGCGAAGGGCGCTTCGCGTAAGCGAAACATCGTTTACCTAAACGGCTCCTGTATCTTCCATTCTGCGGGATGGAAGTTGAAGGATGTTTGTCTATGGATAAATTGTATCTTACTACATGGACTCCACGATACTTGAAAGCCAATTTTTTTACTAACCCTTTGTTTTCGATACTTCTCGATACTAAAAAATAAATGGCAAAATTTTTTCTATTTGCTTCCCTTCATTCCACTCAATTGGCAAATTGGCCCCATCAAAGCGGACGACCCTCTATTTTCTAGGCGAACTTTGAAAAAATCTTGGGGCCACTTTATCGTAAAATGGCCGTTTAGAGAGACAAAGGTCCACGACGATTAGCCACTACGATCTTGGGATATTTTTCTCACAATAATCGAGACAACGGGCGGTCACGCGTCCGCTACATTTGACCCATGTATGTCCTCTTTGTGTTCTTCAATACTCCGATGGACCCACTACAAAATCCCAGGCTCTCAATCGCTCCTCTCCCGCTATACATTTCCTTCCCTTCGAACTTCCGATTTGCCTCGCGTGTCTTTCGCTCGTTCGTATTACACGTCGAAGCAAATCGCACTCTCCGCATTTTAAAGCTCCCCGTTCCCTCAAACCCCGCAGCTCCGGATATGTTTTCGAAGGACTCGTTAATGGTGATGCGACGGGGGTGAAGAGAATAACTCGAAGGGACCCGATTGGGAGTGGAATGGGGGTCGAATCGAAGAGATTCTCTATAAATAAAGAAAAACGACGCCCGAAATAACTAGAAAATTCAACTTGAGGTCTACTTTAGAAGGCCAAAAAAAGCAAATTTTTAAGATTTTTTTCTCAGCTAATTTATCACATATGACTAAAAATTTATTTTTCATTTTGATTCTTTGAATAATTTATAGAAAGCGCCAAAGTCGAAAATGTCTTGTCCCGACAATTAATGTCAGGATTGGCAAGTCTGAATAAAAAAACATAAAAAAGCATTTTGAAGAGGAAGGCCCTGTTCTTTAAAATGCTTACACAGCAATTTACCACCATTGATGAAAAATTGTTGAAAAAAAATTACGGATGTTTGAAATGAAAAATTGAACTTTTCACAATTTATTTCAAACATGCGCCATTTTCTTTAAATCTATTTGTCATTAACGGTGGTAAACAGTATTGTGTAAAAAACCTTCCTCTTTAAAATGGTTTTTTATTTTTTTGTTCCAGACTCTGGCGCCTTCTATAAATTATTCAAAGAATCACAATTTTTAAAAAACTTTTTTTTTTGTATTTTCGAAGGATGGAACAATGCTGTCAAAACAGTTTCATAGCTATATCTGATGAAGGATCTGAGACAAAAAATCTAAAAAGTTTTATTTTTTGGCCTTCTAAAGTACGCACTAGTACCTTAATGCTCAAATTCGTTTTGATTCTTCAATTTACCATCCAACCAAAAACATCCTGGTTAATTAAACATAAAAAATGACCTTGCTAGTATTTTATACTTCTGCTTTGATTTCATGCAAAAATGATTAATTTTAATTTTGAAACAATTTTCAGATAGAAAATTCACTGACATGCACAACCTTGCATCAATGTGGGGCAAAAAGGACCATTTGAGCGATCAGAGGAATTTTGGAGGAATCTAAGAACTTTTCAAACCTACAGAAATCTAATTCTTAAGGAGGTTCATCTGTTACCGAGTGAGTAAAAAAAATTATTGTGACTAGCATAGTCAGCTTAATGCGCTTGGCAACGCTTAACCTCAAAATAATCACCATTTTTCGAGACGAATTAATTTATCATGAATCTCACAAGTACCGGATCGACTTTATGAAGCTCTATAAATGTTCCTTAGATATTTTTTTATTAATTCTTAAATTTTCGTAAAAATTTGTTTTGTAATAATTGTGAATTTAATTTTAAATTCAAAGAATAAATTTAATAATATTAAAAATCAGAATACGTTCGTGAGAAAAAAATAAAAATGTAATTCCTAAATTAACATTTAGGAATTACATTTTTATTTACTTCTCACGAACGTATTCTGATTTTTTTTATCAATATCTGTTTTTTAAATCGTTGACCATATGAACCTCCTTAAAGAAATGCTCAAGGAGGCGCAGCAAATATTTTGCCAAATTAGTATGAAGTTTCAAACATCTCTCCACCCACCTTTTTTGTTGTTTATCGTCCTCTGAATTAGGATAATTTCGACTAGTCTTCGGTAGAGGTTCCAATTCCAATTTTCTCACATCTGAGTGAATTTTAGTGAATTATTGATCAGGTTTCTTCGAGTAGCATCCTTGACACAATACATTTTACTATGCTGGTCCATTTTACCCCAAGTTTTTCTAAACATCGACAGACACGTTGAGCAAGGACGACAGGACACGAAACAAGGAGTTGGAGAAATTGAAGAGGCCAACAATTTTACAGAGGAGAGCAATTTTACAGTTCGTGAAAATTAACGCAGAGTGACAGGGTGCTTCTGTTATTGTCCCTCCATTATTTCGAACGTCTCTCGCAATTCGCGCGAGTTTTCCTCATTCCAGGGTGGCTTTCTTCCTCGTTCCACGCACCCATTCATTACTCCATACGTATATATGGAGACGAGAAAGACGAGAGGAAAAAAAGAAATTTTAGATGCGAAATCTTCATTTCGCTTACTTGCCCCCTTCGCAACTGCGTGTCCACCAGCTCGGAAGAAATACTTCCGGGAGGGGGTCACAGGATTCGTTCTTCTGTCTCCTGTCCCAGGACGTTTAGCCCATCTACCCCCCTAACGTCTCGCTCCACTCTACGGCATATTTCTATCAGCGACCCCTTTTTTTTCTTCTTCCTCATTCAACCCCTGTACTAAAATATCCACCCGCAACCCTCGCGATGTGCACTCGCGACATTACCGCGCCTGATTTGCGCTCCTGCATCATGCATGGGGCTTTTTTTTCCTGTAAATGCGCCTCGTTTAGCCCGAAATCGAGAAACGAAAAATTCAGATACAAAAAATGGAAATTTAACCCTTAAAATTCGATTTTTCTCTTACAGTGTCCTTGCACTGTCTTACAGTGTCCTTACAGTGTCCTTGCAGTGTCCTTACAGTGTCCTCACAGTGTCCTTACAGTGTCCTTACAGTGTCCTTACAGTGTCCTTACAACGTCCTTACAGCGTGCTTACTGTGTCCTTTCCGTGTCCTTTCAGAGTCCTTTCAGTGTCCTTGCAGTGTCCTTTCAGCGTCCTTTCAGTGTCCTTACAGTATCCTTTCAGTATCATTTCAGTATCCTTACAGCGTCCTTTCAGTGTCCCTTCAGTGTCCTTACAGTGTCCTTACAGTGTCCTTACAGTGTCCTTACAGTGTCCTTACAGTGTACTTACAGTGTCCGTTCAGTGTCCTTTCAGTGTCCTTACAGTGTCCTTACAGTGTCCTTACAGTGTCCTTACAGTGTCCTTACAGTGTCTTTTCCGTGTCCTTACAGTGTCCTTACAGTGTACTTTCAGTGTCCGTTCAGTGTCCTTACAGTGTCCTTTCAGTGTCCTTACAGTGTCCTTTCAGTGTCCTTCCAGTACATAAATAATTTTTTGCAGACATGTTGAAGGGAAATTAGTGTAATTGGAAGTGAACTACAGAATTTCTATTTGATGCAGAAATTTTTTGAAAAATAATTACAGCAAAATCACTCAGTTCAGTTCAATAATTAATCCAGGGACTTGATTTCAAATTTGTAATTCTAGTTCCATCCTAATTATTATTATCTCAACGTCACAGCTTTGTTTATATTTTTTTAAATTAATCTGGTATGTTCTGACTAGCATTTTGACTCAATACTGAAGACGCCATTGATAAAGTGACATCAATAATTTGTCGAACTCGCAAAAAATTTCCGTCATGGATTTTATAAACAAGGATCATTGGATTCCAAAAGGACATCAAAAGGACTCTCGTTCGAAAACTGGGTTTGCATTTTCCGTTCGTCGTCACATCGATCTTATTGTTAGTTTGAGGGTCGAGAGAAGGGAAAGAAAGCTAGACGGGAAAGTCGAAGGAGGGCAAAAAAAAAAAGGAACGGGAGTTTTAAGGGCCAGAGAAGGGATTTCGAAGGGAAACGGCGAACGCGTCGTCGCGAATGGACGAACGACACGAAGGCCTCACTTCGCCGGAAGCTTTTATTGTTTTACAAGTTTACTGCGCGGGAAAGCACTTCGACCGAGCATCATCGTCGTCTTGGTCCTCTTGTGGGTCTTCGACGGACTGATTCGATTTTGTGTCTCCGCCACACAGCGGCAATATCGCTGCGACCTTTTTCCCCGGCTACGGCCATTCTTTGTACACAGGATGCACGCCGCATTCTAGACCGGAAACTCGGTTTCGATAAATCAGTTATTTCGAAATCTTATTATCATCTCTTAGTCCTTATCGAGGATTTTCTTCATTTCCTCGGAAAAGGCCGGAGCTCGATTAAGGGGGAGAAAGGGTCCGAGATACAAAAAAAAGCATATTTTTGTGATTTTTTTTCAGAGTACCTATTTGTTGATATTTTTAATTTTTTTTTTACATTATTAAGCATTATTCTAAGAATATTCTGCTAAATTTTCATTAAAAAATATTGAAAAATAAGCCAGTGGTAGAGGTGAGAACCGAGTCACCTCAAAAAAAAGTTTCCATGCGGAAGTCAGGATAATTCGTGTGATTGCTTCATCTGAAATTAAAAAACCAAAAAGATTTTTTTATTACATAAGTTTATCTTGGATCTGAACGAAGAAATTAACAAAATACTCATTTTTGAATTTTTGGTAAAAGTGCAATAAAAAAAACTCTGATTTTTGGCAAAAATTGCTCTTTTTGTTTAATCAAAAAATAAGTTGTAATTGAAAAAAATATCCTCCGTTCGGAACCGAGTATTTAGTATGTAAAAGAAGTGTGCAAAGCTTGGGCGAAATTGTTCCAAAAGTTTTCGAGAAATTTTAACTACTGACTTGAAAAAAAAGTTTTCAGAAAAACGCGATTAAAGTTTGATACATGAGTAAAATAGAGAATTTTTTTTTTTTTTTAACTTACATAGAATCGTCGATTCTAGCTCCATAAAGCAACCCGCCTGCAGCTGCTGTATGACCGACACACTCCTTTTTATTTATTTGATAATCTTGGCCATATGGTTGCGCCTCAATAAATTTTTATAAACTCAATTGTCCGGAGACCGGAGACTCAATTGCCTATAACTCGAAAAATTTTGCTCCTTATGACTTCAAATTTTTTGACAATATTTCTTGTAAGTTGTAATATCAGAAAAAAATCGATTTTCTGACCCTTTTTCCCTGTTAAAGAAACGAAAAATATTTTTCCATTCTTTTTTTCTACAACATATTTATTAATATTTTGACAATAAACAAAATATTTGAGAAAAAAAATGAAAATTAAATAAGTTACAAGCTGGTAAAGAGTTACTACTATTTGTTTTCTTGTAATGCTATATATTAAGCAAACTCAGTTAAATTTTTAACCATTTTGGTCGCGAAATAAAAATGTTGTGATTTTTTTCGTAAAAGTTGTAATTTTTTCAGTTTTTTTAGATATTTCAATTTTTTAAATCATATTTAACTTTGATATTTTACTATAAATCCTGTATAACTTTGGGAAGTAGCCTCTTAAGAAGTTCTAAACAAATTTGCAAGTTAAAATATTAAATGGAATATTTTTTATAATAATTTTTATCGCTGGGGCATAAACGACCACAGTGTTAAGTACGTTATTCTGCAGAACTGTGTCAAGTAAGGCTTGATAAAAATCTCTATCAGGATGCAAACCTACCGATAAATTGCGACCACTCTGTATTACCCAAAAAGTATTTCTACAAAATATAAAAACCATCTCTCCCGGAAAACAAGCCTCCGCTTGTAACTCTACCGAATACAAACAGACTCGATCAGGAGTTTTCGGTACTTCGTCATTAACGGTCGAGATTATTCTCGTGTGGAGCGAAAAAGGAATAATCAACGGCTATTAAGAGCCTTAGGTTGTACGCATAGATTACGTTTTTTTTTTCCGGAAATACGTAAATAGTTAAACACGATGTTTTCCATACGATGGCACTTCCGGTTTGCCTGAGGTAAGGCCATGAGCGACTCGTTGACCGCACGTAAAGAAACCAACTCTCCCGTTTATCTATTCTCGATTCCAATTCTCGGCTCGTCAAAGTCCGTAGGATTTCCTCTTTCCAAACATACCTATTCCACTATGTCAGCTGACTCATAGACACTCTATTCGCAATAATGACTTCCGCCCCCTTCGTCTCCGCCATTAATTTCATACATTTTGCAGGTTGATTCTACGCACGACCGAGCTTATGTTTCAACCCGAGCCACGTACGCGATCACATCGAAGTCTCCGAAACTGCAAGTCACGTTCGTCAGACAGACCATTCGACCAGGATTGATCTTTCGCTTCGTCAAAGTTACCTCGACGAACGAGTAAAAAAAAAAGGTATCCAAAAAATTCATCTTCGATAATTATAGAAGATTTTATCTCTAATGTCTGATGAACGTGCAAGATTCGGTGTTCTCGTTGCTGCGGCAAATTTTTCATCACCGACGACGCTGCGAGCGACGTGCGCGAGCTTCGAAAAAAATCCGCTAGGCGGCGTCGCACGGAGCGCTATCGCGCAAGCGAAGTACCGCCCGGACGGATATATAGAGATACTCGAAATTCCTAGTCGCATCTTAATTCCGACCGATGAGTGTTGCCAGGTCTGAGGAAATGTCCCCACATTTGAAGAAATTGCATAAAAATCTAAGGAAATTCTGAAGATTTTAAGAAAATACACAAAAATCTGAGGAAATTTTGAAGATTTGAAGAAATTGCGTACAAATATGAGGAAATTCTGAAGATTTAAAGAAAATACATAAAAATTGAGGAAATTTTGGAGATTTGAGGAAATTACATAAAAATGAGTGGAAAATTTGACGATGTGAAGAAATGACATAAAAATCTGAGGAAATTTCGAAGATTTGAAGAAAACCCATAAAAATGTGAGGAAATTTTGATTTGAAGAAAACACATAAAAATCTGAGGAAATTTTGAAGATTTGAAGAAATTACCTAAAAATGAGAGGAAATTTTGACGATGTGAAAGAATTACATAAAAATCTGAGGAAATTTTAAAGATTTGAAAAAATTACCGAAAAATCTGAGCAAACTTTGAAGGTTTGAAGGAATTACATAAAAATGAGAGGAAATTTTGACGATATTAAGGAATTACATAAAAATCTAAGGAAATTTTGAAGATTTGAAGAAAATACATAAATATCTGAGGAAATTTTGAAGATTTGAAGAAATAACATAAAAATCGAAGAAATTGCATACAAATCTGCGGAAATTTTGAAGATTTTAAGAAATTACATAAAAATTTGAGGAAACATTGAAGGTCTAAAGAAATTACATCCAAATTTGAGAACATTCTGAAGATTTGAAGATTATCACATTTTTTTACACGTATCTTTCCTTATCTTATTATCCCCCTTTTTGGGATACATTTTTGTTCCTTTGAATACCTTTTTTTTTGCATTGCATCTATTAAGGATGTTGAGTCCCAAATCGCAAATGATGAGAAAATTCTGAAAATTTGGTATGTTTTTGGATGAATTATTTAAGAGGTCGTGTAAAAATTTTACGACGATTAGGAAGCTTGGTATCGAACAATTAACATTAACAAATTAAATTAAATTAAATCTAGTCTTATGGAAACTGATATAACTTTGCGATAAGTTTTTTTTTTTGACTTCTTAATTTTTTAATATTTACACTATATTGAAAGCAACGGGAACAAAACGAAGTTTATTGATAAATATTTTTTTTATTTGTTTAAAAAATTGTTCTTAACCAAACGCTAATATTTTAATAACGAGCTTCTTAATCGTCGTGAAATTTTTACACGACTTCTTAAATACTTCATAAAAAAACATACCAATCTTTCAAAATTTTCTCATCATTTTTCATTTTAAACCTTAAGGAGGTTGAAGTAATGATGATAGAATTCTGAAAATTTAATATGTTTTTACATGAAGTATTCAGGAGGTCGTGCAAAAATTTCACGATGATTAAGAAGCTATTTATTGAACAGTTTCAACATTTATTGAGTATTAAGAAATGAAAGCGAAGATATTTTGAGGAAATTTGATCAGAATTTGAATAAATTTGAGGAATTCTTTTCCTTGCTTGATTACCACTTTAAAAAAAATTTGATTCACGAGACTGTGAGAGAAATTAAAGTCTAGGGCGAATGAGTAAAATTTGTGAAATAGAAATCGATTCGAGGGTGGAAAAAAAATGAAAAATTGAGACATAAGGGTGGGGGCGTGTTTGGTGTTTCCAATGCATCTTTTATGGACGCTTGACCCATTGTCTCTGGGGTTTAATTTTTGTCCCCCGCTGGTTGCCCTCCTCCCTCTCCTCTCTCTCTCTCTCTCTCTCTTTCTCTCTCTATCCCTCTGGTAGCCCCCCCTTGGTTCTCGTGCCCGGGGACTTCGTTGGATCCTCCCACGTCCCATTCGCGTCTCGCGCCGCAGTCATTCACGAGATTTCTCGACGACAATGCACGCGCGCAACACAATCCCGAGTGTGCAAAGAACGAGCCAAAGAGACTTCTCGTGAAAGTACACACAAACGTGCGCCCTTTACAATGCGACAGCAATCACGAGCCGCGCCCCTGTCAGCGGGATTTCGTACGTTTCCTTTATTTTGCCTCCTTTTTTTCTATGTATTTCCCTTTTTGCCCGATGCTTTATATATCATTGCTCAACGAAAGAAAAAAACCCAGATATAGAGGGAAGTTCGAGAAAAATTGAAAAAAAAAACGTAGTCTCCACGGGAATGAGACTTGTGGGCCCTAACTTTTACTTTTGATGATCCCTAATGAGAGGGTGTTTTGCGAAAAACACAAATACAATGCTCTGGACAACCGAGAGATTGAAGTTGCTGTGGAGAATTTTGGAGAAGGACCATTCGATTTCACTAATTTTACCATTTGCTGATTAAAAAACCAAAATTTATACTTGAACTACTTTTTAAGTACTTCAAGTACAAGTTACTTGAAGTACTTGAAGGATTTTGGAGAAGGACCATTCGATTTCACTAATTTTACCATTTGCTGATTAACAGATCCAAATTTGTACTTGGAGTACTTTTTAAGTACTTTTTAAGTACTTCAAGTACGTTGCAAGTACTTCAAGTATGTTGCAAGTACTTCAAGTACGTTGCAGGTACTTCAAGTACGTTGCAAGTACTTCAAGTACGTTGCAAGTATTCAAGCACATTGCAAGTACTTCAAGCACGTTGCAAGTAGTTCAAGCACGTTGCAAGTACGTCAAGCACGTTGCAAGTACTTCAAGTACGTTGCTAGTACTTCAAGTAGGTTGCAAGTACTTCAAGTACGTCTTTTTAAGTACTTCAAGTACCCTGAAATCTTAAAAAGTACTTGATACTTGATTTATCAAGTAATTGTACTTCAAGTACTTAAAATTTTAAGTACTTTGAGTAATAAGTACGTAGTATTTAAAGTACTTACGGTACTTTGTACTTAAAGTACTTTCCGGTACTTTGCCCAGCTCTGTTTCGGTTATTTTCTCAAAATCCTGGAAAAAAACGTGTCTTTGGCATTGTTTGTCCTAGAAATTGGCATTTTTTGAATACAGTTTTGAGTCAAGGCAACGCAAAGTTTCAATCTAGCCCTTACTGATTCCCAATCCCCGAGAAACTGCAGAACGATGATTACTGAGTCCAGATCAGTGATGTGAATCCAAGTCATCCAGTTTGTCGTTGCATTGAGGATACGGGGTCAAATCTCATGGGAAATGATGAAGACGCCTTCCAGAACACGATGCTTCGGCTGAGGGTGTCAAAATTCTTCCAATTCGGTCGGAATTGCCACCCTAGCATGAACCAACGTCAACTCGGTCTTTTCATTTCCATAAACAAGAAAATCACTCGAGACACATTCGTTAAACGTTTGCCAACCCTCCCCCAGATCTCTCCTTTCGGTATAAAGTTTGTTGACGATTTTTTCATTCATTTGGACGGGAACCTCGTTTTCCTATGAAAGTAAACATTAAGGTATAAAACAATAATCGAACGATGCTCAATTATGTTGAGCACTGATTGAAAATCGATTTCCCATATCGTGAACTTTTGCTGGGCATAAATTACTTAAAGTAGTGTTTACTTTCAGGGGAAGGTTACTGAAAGGATTTTGAATTCGTCAAAGTACTTTTTCTCAAGTAATTTTGCCAAAACTAAAACCAATAACACCAATATTGAACTGTTAAGGTTTATTAAGGTGCCCAAACGTAGGAAATTGAATAACACTTTCTCCATTTATTACTTTCTCCATTGTATTTAAAATTTTTGTATTTCAGTCCAGGTTTGTAATTAGTAATCTCAAAAACTTCCTATTACCAAATTTAATCACCATCAAATTATTTTCACTATTTGGTCCACCATATTGGATCCACCCCGTTAAATTTCTGCATTATGAATTGAGATTTATAATCAGCAATCTCAAATGGCTCCAAAAAAATCCTTCATGTAAGATTTATTTTTTACTTAAGTTATAGTGCTCAGCTTTGCACTTTTTTCCATGCTACAAATCTAATTTTTGAAAAATCGATTTTAATGGGTAAATTTCTTCCAACTTCCAATGAAAGGATAGAGCAATTGGTATTTACAATTCGATGTAAAATGCTCAAATGAAAACAGAAGTCTCCCCGATGCATCCAGGGAGCGAAACAACAGCGCAAACATTATTATACAGGGTCGACTTACCGACATACAATATCTACTATACCAACATACGTTCTATATATATAAAATCGAAATTCGATCTGTTTCCCTGAGTCAGACAGCAGGCGAGACACCCTTTACCTCACTTTCTCGGGTCCCCAGAGTTTCCGCGAGCTACGCACATTATCCTCCCCATACACATGTATATCTATATATGGGGCATTCCACGTCAAATCTCGCGGTCATCGACCTGATCCCCTCGGATTTTGATGTCCAATGAATTGTGGGTTTCGTTTGGCCCAAAATATGACCTCAAATTTTTAGAAATTTTTATTTCATTTTTTAGGGGTTGCCCGAGCTAAAAAATCATTAAATTGAGGGAAACCATAAAGAGGTGCCTTTTTTAAATTAGTGAAAAAATTTTCACATAAACTACAGCCCAAAACAGATATTTTCGTCATAGTTTGATAATGGGCCAAAAATAATTACCTTTTTTTTTGTATTTTTTTTTTTTTATAATTTTTTATTTTGATTGTATCTTGTAGTGAGAAAAACAACAAAAATATTCTTCTAGTGAAACTTGATGTTTTTTTCTGTTTAAGAGTGAAACGACAACATTTTTTGAAAATTTATTGGCCTTGTCGACCCGAAATAAAACGGATGATTCAAACACTATTAAAAAAAAAAAAATAGAATAGTCATTATTTTTGGCCCATTATCGAACGATGACGAAAATATCTGTTCTGGGTCCTAGTTTCTGTGAAAAAAATGTAATTAATTTCAAAAAGGCCCTTCTTTATGTTTTCCCTCAATGTAATGATTTTGTAGCTCGGGCAACCCCTAAAAATGAAATAAAAATTTCTAAAAATTTGAGGTCATATTTTGGGCCAAACGAAACCCACAATTCATTTGACATCAAAATCCGAAGGGGTCGGCCCGATGACCGCGTGATTTGACGTGGAATGCCCCATATACATATTTATATATATAGATGGGACTAGTCGGATGTAAGCAGGGATGGAACGGAGGGAAAAAAGCGCGGAGAGAACACAGCGCCCGTACGAAACCCGATCACTGTTTGCAGTTCATCCTCCCCGTAACCGAAGCATCCATCGCCGAGCAAGCACACACACGCTCTATCTCCATCTTTTTTCCTTCCCGTGACGCTCCGGAGGGTAGTTTTTCCGCGGCTGCAATAATGCAGTGGAATATGGCCCACAATGATGATAACCTGGATCGACGTCATCAAAATTTCGATCAAGAAGATATTCTGGTCTAGAGACATACAATTTGAGCGTTTTGTCGAGCTCGATAAAAAAAAACAATTCTTTTTGCTATTTTTTTTTTTTACATTTATTAATATTTTGAAAATGAACAAAAAATTTTAGGAAAAAAATGAAAATTAAATAAGTTATAAGCTGGTAAAGTTAGGGCTAAAGGTCTGAACTTTGAAAATATACAAAAAAATGGATTTTTTTTAAATTCTAGACCAGAATACCCCCTTAAAGTTACGTTTCGACGTCATAGGCGTAGTTACTGCGTCATTAAAATAGCTATAACTCAGTAAATTACTCAAATTAAAAAATTTCCTTTCGCGGATATATTCTTACAGCGTTAAAAAAATTTTTTGAAACAAACAAAATTTATTTCATGCAAGTAATTTAATTGCTTGTATATTATCCTGTAATTCGTTATTGGGATGAAGTAAATATATTTTTGATAGAAATATCATTCTTCAATTGGAGCAAATATGAAATAATTTGAAACAATGCACAGTTACTATACGGGTATGTACGAGTGAGTAAAATATCAAACCCATTTACTTCAGTCAAGTAAATTAAAATTTGAATGAAGTTTCCGACTACGTGGTTCCGAAAATTGAACTGTTTCGTCAAACTCAATGATTGCTTGTACTCATACAGGTCATACGTTCGATTAATTAAATACTTTTCTTGAAATGATTACTAATTTTTGGTACCGTGTATGGTTCCATAGAAGTTAGAAAATGCTTTCTCAGGATCTAGAAAATGCTCATTTGAATGGAACATGCTATCAGCTTCTTCCAAACCCAAATCTATTGGTCCAATTAAATATTGTTTTAGACCACCCGTGCAGAATTGTTTATTTTTTCCATATATTTATCAATTGTTACGATGAAAATCAGTTCCATATTCACAATTTATAGTTTCTACGGGTCAAGTAACGAAAAAAAAAAGTAAAAAAAAAAAAATTTGCCCCTAGTGGGGTTTGAACCCGCGACCCTCGTTTTGACGCATATCCTCAAATTCAACATGAATAAATTTTTTTTTAAATAGATCATTTGAAAGTTCATGGATTTTTCCGGATGATTTAGTTTTCTTGCATATTCGCGGACCCTAGAATATGTACGAGACCAGACTGGAATTTGAAACCTTCCTACCTATCGAGCCTACCTAACGACCTAAGACTGGGACGCTAACCACTACACCACCGACTACTTTTAATATACTAATGTAAATATCATATTTATAGAACACAGGCCGAGAAATAAATACGAACCAAAATAGTATTAAGAATTTATTTTCATTACCCAAAGGCCATTTTTTGGTTCAACTAGTCTTTTAACTTAATTTAAAAAAATGAAATATTGAATCAGATGAATAATAATATCAATAATAAGAATAATACCAAAATAAGAATACCGTGTCATAATAATACATAACTTTTTCTGGTACCGGAAAAATACACGGTAAGGTGAAAAACTTGAATTACTTGCGTCAAAAAATTTTGGTTAATTCAATCACAAATTTTCCATATACACAGCTAAATACTCGAATTTGTGTTAAATTATTTATTATTGCGCTCACATACAATAATCAATTTGGATAAATAATACTGATTTTTAAAATGAAAAAAATCTTATTTCAATATCAAATAATTTTTATTTGGCTTGATAAAACAGAATGTTCCGATGGATCATCCGAAGTAGTTCAACCAAGTAATTTTTTTTTGTTATCCCAAGATACTAAGTCTTTGCATCAGGGTATATTTTCTTGTACCAAAGAAAAACACAATTGATGTAAAAAATGTAAATTACTTGCTTACAGTATTTTTGGTTTATCCAATTAAAAATATTACATATTCGCAACTAATAACTCCGGTTGATTTTGACCAAATAAAGTATTACGTTAAAAAATATTAATTATTTCCAATTAATATTTGTGCCCTGCTGTTCGTAGAAATCCTGTATTCGAATGAAATAACTGTATGAATTAGATTATTTTGACCAAACAACTGCTACCAAGAAAATGACTTACTGAGCGCAATTTCTGATTTTATTAAATGCACAAAAAAAAATCGGTTTGTCTCAAGTAAATGGCACTTAAGTAATTTCGTTTATTTGGATCAAATCAATTTTTTTAACAGTGTAGAGGTCCAAACTTTAAGACTCTACAAAAAAAAATGATTTTTTCAAAATTCTGACGAGAATACTCGCTTGATTTTTTCGAGCAGTATTCAAGGGCTTGTATGAGGTTGGAAATTTCAAAAAATCAATTTTTTTATATTCTTATCTTATTATATAAATAAAGAGAAAATATGCCATCCCATAGGGAAAGAATTTTGACCCAAAAGCAAATTTGGAGAACTAAAAATCAATTTTTTTTCCAGATTCTGTCGATCATGATTCGAAGAGTCAGGAGGGTCCACTCCAAGAGGATGATCGACTCGAGTCGTAGTGAAGTGGCCCATATGTATATACCAGCTTCGCGCACGACTGGACGGACTATTCTCGGTCGTTCGGGGTGTCGATCGATGCTCATCCCCGTAAAAGGGTGGGTGGTTACGGTACACGAATGGTTAAGGGGCGCGGTGGTGGTCGGATCCTCTGTAATAACCGTAATGGATATCCGTACACCCGCGAGGCAATGGGGCCCACGTCGCGCTAACCCATCGCCCACATTTTCACATGCGATACAACGCACACGGACATTCATACATTTATGTCTATGTAATATAACCGACGAAAGGGTTGCCCGAGTGCTGAGAAGATTTATCATAACTCGTTCCTTCATCGATGATCGCTGTATAACGTAAATACACACTAGTGGAGGTTAAAAAAAATACGTTCATCGATTTACTCATCAGCAATAAATAATTCCATAAAATTTATTTACCCCTAAAGAATCTCTTCAAAAAAATCTTTCGAATAAAAATAGTAGTCAAGAAGGATTGAGCCACTTATGAGGCGATCCAAGTCACTTCCGCCAGTAAAAAAAAAAATCCACAAATAATTTTGAAAAATCGAGTACTTTATTGAAAAATATTCACCGAGTGTCGAAATTTTTTAAAAAATTCTGGTGTTTTTCTCGTTGATTACCATTTTTTAACATTTTTCCATTCAAATGGCTGGATCTTTGGCAGGATTTGACGTATTTACATTTGTAAAAAATAAAAATCTGCGACTTTTTATGACTTTCCAGAAAAAAATTAATTTAGATTTTACTGAGCAAGTCGATCCCTTTCGGGGCAAAATATGCAAAAACATTTTTTTTTTCTCAACGAAAGACACTAGTTTTATTTTTTTATTTTTCCCGAATTGTAAATACGGAAAACGAATTTTTGGTATTTTTTATATTATGGGATTCCTAAACACCGTGAAGTAACAGCTATTTTTTTAAAAATTAATATATTAATAAAAAGAAATAGTTTAGGAATACCATAATATGAAAAATACCAAAAATCCGTTTTTCGTATTCACAATTCGGGGAAATTAAAAAAAAATAAAATAACGAGGATCTTTCCTCGAGAAAAAAAATATTTTTGCATATTTTGCCCTGAAACGAACGTTCGACTTACTCAATAAAATCTAAATTAATTTTTTTCTGGAAGGGCATAAAAAGACGCAGAGTTTCGTTTTTTTACAAATGTAAATACGTCAAATCCTGCCAAAGATACAGCCATTTGAATAGAAAATTTTTAAAAAATGGTAATCAACGAGAAAAAAACGTCAGAATTTTTTTTTTAATTTCGACACTTTTTTAAAATTTCGACAACTTTGAAAATGCGCTTGTGAAATAAAAAAAATCAAAGATTTCGTTGGTAAATTCTCATACGAAGCTCGTAAACGAAGAAGAGTTTAGCAAAATTTTCATTTTTCAAATATTAGCGCTAATTTTCCTAAAAAGTTCAATTTTAACGTTTCAAGAATTCGTTTCTCCGGCCAAAAAAACTAACAAAGAAAAATAAATAAATCATAATTGTAATTTATCGCCTATCATCGGAAAGCCTAAACCCAAATCTCTCTGAAACAAAATCGAATCGAAGAATTCGAAAAAAAAGTTGGGACCTATTTCAGCCTATCGTTTCTTCTTCGCAATTCTTCTCTCACGTTTGTTTTCCCCTCGAGAACCAGAAAGGTCGTTTCAATGTTAATTCTCTTGCTAAAGAAAAAAAAAACAAGAAAAAAATAACCAAAACGACCAAGTTTCAGGCGTTTCAGATACCGCACGGTTCAAGTATGAGGCCGCGCACAGTGATGAAATTCTCGCGGGGATTAAATCCGTACCGATGTTTACATTCCAGAAATTCAAACGTAGCTTCTCATCTTGACACACGCTGATGTACCTCACTGTGCATCTGCCCTTTAGCTCACAACACTATACGTGTATTTAAAGGCACATATATGTTTATTGTCTATATGTTCACATATATACATACATACATACATTATATAGTACATATATATGGGGCATTCCATGCCAACTCGTCCTACCATCAAATTTTGCAACTCCGATTTGGATGATATTTGGCTATCTTTTCATACTTATTGCAAAAAGTATCCCTGATTTTTTTCAAATTTTTTTGTCCAGCCAATCATGAGATACGAACATTTGAAAATTTTGCTGATTTTTTTTTTAAATAGCCATAATTTGGTGAAGATTGCTCCAATTTTCGCGTTTTATTTTTTTTACAAATTGTGCGTTTTCAATTGAACTTTCCGAAAATTTTAGATAAAAAATTATTCATAGCTAATTCGACTGATTTTTTGTTATTTTGAAGCTAAAACACGATTTTTTGAATTGTTTGTGTCCTTCGATTTTTTTTTATTCTCAAAAACATTAGTTCCTAAAACACAAATTTCAAGGTCGGTCCGGTAATGGGAAAATGATGGATCCTATTTTTTCTCGAATTTTCAAAATCATCGATTTTTTCCCCACTATTAACACTACGTATTACGTGTTATATATGTGTAAAAAAGACGGTATTTACATTAATAATTGTCGGTATTAGTTACTATACAGTTGTTACTGTAAATACCTTCTTTTTTTACTCATATATAACGCGTAATACTATACATAGTGTTAATAGTGGAAAAAAATAATTCATGATTTTGGAAATTCGAGAAAAAATAGTAACCCATCGTTTTCCCATTATCGGATTGGGCTTAAAATTTGTGTTTTAGGAACTAATATTTCTGAGAATTTTTAGAAAAAAATCGAAGGACCCAAATAATTAAAAAAATCGTGTTTTAGCTTTAAAATGAAAACAAAATCAGCCGAATTAGCAATGAATAATTCTTTACATGAAATTTTCGTAAAGTTCAATTGAAAACGCACAATGTGTAAAAAAAAAAACTTGAAAATCGCAGCAATTTTCACCAAGTTATGGCTATTTGAAAAAAAAAATCGGACCAATTTTCAAAAATTCGTATCTCATGATTGGCTGGACAAAAAAATTTAAAAAAAATCAGGGATACCTTTTGCAACAAGTATAAAAAGATACCCAAATATCATTCAAATCGGAGTGGCAACATTTGACAGTAGGACGAGTTGGCACGGAATGTCCCATATATATCTATGTACTTGAGCTTTCGTTCTTCTTACTGTTCTCAGTTGTACATATATTATGCAGTCGGTCTAAGTGGCGTTTCAAGAAAGAACAGAGCAAGAGAGTGGGAGAAACGAAAAAGGCGTCTGCTCGCGCGCCAAGCTCGAGAGAAACGAGCACGACGAGAGAGTGACTCGTAGCGAGCAGCTGTATTAAGTGCGCCCATAGATTACACCCGCGCGCGCTCTCCAAAGTGTAAGAGAGAGAGCGAGTGAGCGTCGGAGAGCGCGGGTGAGCGTCGGAGAGAGCGAGTGAGCGTCGGAGAGCGCGAGTGAGCGTCAGAGAGGGCGAGTGAGAGAGAGAGAGAGTAGCGAGCTCGTACGAGAGGGAAATATAAAAGTACACTTATATCATGGGGCTGGTATAGCGGAGCTGCGCTAAAACGCTTTTGAGAGAAAGAAAAGAGTATTAAAAAAGAAAAAAATTATTGAGGAGAAAAAGGAATGGGCCGATGGTGCTCGTACGTCATCCGCTCGAAAAGAGCCGACGATGAGCCGTGCTCTCTACACACGTTTTTCTCCTTTTTTTCCTCTCTTTTTTCCCCTTTAACGAAAATGGATCGCCACACACTCACGTTCACGAGTGGCGAGAGAAGAAAAAAAAAATAATGATAAAATAAAAAGAGAGAATTCACCGCAGTGATTGGGTCGTGTCGCTTTTCTCAGCCCAGATTTTGGCGATTTTTGATTGCAATTTACCAATTATTGTGGTCGGTAATTGGCACCGAATTTTAGAATCAATTTCGAAGCTAATTTTCAGAGAAAGGTTCCAGAAGGATTTGATAAATATTTAGGAAGATTTGAGGATACTTTTGGAAAATAGTAGGAGAAATACTTGTCAACTCAATCGGCAAGAGTTGAAAGCACTTAGACGCAGCTTTTGGATACTCAAAAATTTTGACTGCCTTTTTTAAATACTTGGGAAGTCGATTAATGAATGGTACCAAGTTTGAGTTTGGAACGTTTGGAAACACTCATGATATTCAACAGTACTTGAAAACTCAATCAGTAACAATCGCAAACGTTGAGAGATATTCATGGTACTCGGAATACCCTTTTTTGAGACTCCCAGTGCTTTAAAATAGTTGAGAACTCGATCGATGATAGGTGCAAACGTTTTAATAAGTTTTTAACTACTCAGAATATTTTGGAACTTTGGAAAACACTTGCGATACTTAAAAGTACTCAAAGTCTTATACAATGACGCTCGGAAACTTCTCGAAACAATCGTAACGTGAAAAAAGTACCATTTTCCCGAAATTTCGAAAGTTTGCTCGGGAAAAATTTCAAAAACTATTTAAATAACCGTGTTTTTTAAACTATTTATTTTATTGGATATCAGACTCGATCAATAATGATCTCAAACGTTTAAACACACTCGTCACATGAAAAAGGTACTTATTTTTTGAAAATTCGAGTGTTTGATGGGACAAGTCTCAGAAACCATTGAAAAAATGGTGTTACTCAAACTATTTGTTTAATCGGGGATCAGGCTTAATCATCGATGCACGCAAACGTTTAGAAACAGTCGTAACGCGAAAAAGGTACTAATTTCTCAAAATTTCAAAGGTGTACTCTCATAAAAGTCGTGAAACCTATAGAAAGAACGTGTATTTTTTACTATATTTATTTAGACGGATATTGGACTTTTTGAATATAAACCTGTGTGAAACCGTGATTTTTTTGAATAATTTGTTTGATCGTAGTTTACGATTTTTCAATCTAAAGCTATAAAAAATCGGGTATTTTTTACTATTTTCTAAATCGAAGATCAGAGTTTTTAAATCTGAATCTGAATTTGGTTATTCGAAGATCAAGATTTTTTAGATCTAAATTTTAAAAATTTAGATTACAAAATTTTAAATTTATAAAACAAAATTCTCAGCTCCTTTATCAGATATGGCTATACAACTGTTTTTACAGAATTGTTGTATCCTTCGAAAATATAAAAAAAAAAATTATTTTTTATTTTGATTCTTTGAATAACTTATAGAAGGCGTCAAAGTCGACTCTTTGAAAATGTCTTGTCCCGTGGCCGACGGTTAATCTCAGGATTGGCAAGTTTCAAACGAAAAAATAAAAAAGCATTTTGAAGAGGAAGGTTTCTTACACAACAATTTACCACCGCTAATGAAAAATCGATTAAAAAGAAAATTCCGGATGTTTGAAATAAATTGTGAAAAATTCAATTTTTCATTTCAAACATCCGCCATTTTTTTTTAAATCAATTTTTCATTAACGGTGGTAAATTATTGTATAAGAAACCTTCCTCATTAAAAAGCTTTATTTTTTTGCTTCGGACATGCCAATCCTGAGATTAATTGTCGGCCATGGGACAAAACATTTTCGACTTTGGCGCCTTCTATTAATTATTCAAAGAATGAAAATAAAAAATACATTTTTGTTTTGTACTTTTGAAGGATGGAACAATGTTGCAACAGTTTTATAGCCATATCTGAGAAAGGAGCTGAGATAAAAAAAATCTCAAAAATTTGCTTTTTTGGCCTTCTGAGGTGAGTACCTTAATGCCCAAATTCTTTTGGATTCTTCAATTTACCGTTCAACCAAAAACTTCCGGTTAATTAAACATAAAAAATAGTCTTGCGAGTATTTTAATACTTCTGCTTTGAATACGCGGTTCATTGAACAATAAACTATTTATTCTTACCAATGGCGTTTTTATCAAACGTTAATAGCTGCATAGTGAATATTTCGTTTATATAGAATCAACAATACATGATATTTTTGATAATTATGTAGAAGTAAGAAGAGGGGAGATTGTAAAAAGCGAAGAACGCTGTACAGTGGAAATAAATACAATACTACTAATACTTCTGCTTTGATTTCGTACAATAAATAATTAATTTAAATTTTGAAACAATTTTCAGATAGAAAATTCACTGACACGCACAACCTTGCATCAATGTGGGGCAAAAAGGGTCATTTGAGCGATTGGAGGAATTTTTGAGGAATCTGAGAACCTTTTAAACCTACAGAAATCTAATTCTTAAAGGAATGCAGAATCTGATTTTTAATGTTTCTGCTGAACAAAAAAATTACACAGAGCGACTCGTGACTCTCTCGTGAATCTCACGGAAATTCTAAGACATGCACTCGGATAATTTCGCGCGAAAATACTCGAGAAAATCGTCGCAGTGTTGACTGTAAATATAACAAATGGATAAAGAAATCTGGCTGGTTTCGTACATTTGCATCTCGAGCACTTTCCAACAGCGTGATGCTTTTCCCATGTTCCATATCTTTTATCCGGTCTCCGTTAGATTTTGTCTCTCATCTTCGCAACGTTGTGCAGTTTACAATTGATAAATCGTTGCTTTTTGAGTCACTCGCCGCACTCTGGTGAAAAGAACGAGGGAAATGATTCGCTTTTTACTCGCCATAATCTGGGACAAACAAATATTTCTCCTCTCCGAAAGATTCAAAAAAGTGTAATTTCATTTGCAAAAAGGATTTCACTCTCGTGGTGGAAATCAGATGGGGTTTGTGTTTTATGCCCAAGATTTTTGGGGAAAATAAAACGAGTTTGACATCGGTTTACAGTGGAAAGCACATTTATTCGTTCTCTCATCACTGACTAGCTTTTTGTTTGTTTTTTTCAATTTTTCAAGGCTATAAATAATGCGATAAATACAATTTTTTTTTTTAATTCACAAAATCTTTGATCCTCGCACTTCGCTCAAATTGTGGAAGGCGATAGACATTTTAGGAGTTAATTTATACGTCGTATTTTCTACATGCAGAAGCGATCAGTTTTATCGTCTCTCGGATTTCGTCGATTTTTTTTTTTTCGACCTTTTTCGAGAAACGAGAGTGAACAATAATTGCGAAACAATCTTCGGGAATGAAGGCAGAATAAATATAATCTTGTTTTACAATACCAATTGTTTGGCATTCATGATTTTGCAAAAAAAATGGGGATATTAAAATCGACTGAGATAGGACTTATCGATAATCAACGCCCAAAGCGTCTATCAGCTATTTTTGGATAGAAAAATACATTTTTTTTTTCATGTTCGATCATCATCGTCGACGAAACGTTGTTCTAATCTATCGTGTAAAATCGACGATTATACGAATTTCGTCTTAGCTATTTATCGATCGACCGTTGCGGTAAAGGCTTCACAAGGTTTTTTCTATCATCGGTTACAATGGATCGTTTTTTTTTGTCGCGTGAACGACGAGGCAAAATTACATCTAGAACGTTATCCTAAGAATTATTGCATTGGCAGGACATTGCACGATGTGCAGTTTGGTGACCGCGTGATTTGCGAAAAATTTTCCCACGAACGAGACAACAAACATTCCGAAGTTTGAATATATATTTTTTTCTTTTTTTTAATTTTCACTCAAAGATTCGAATTCGCGGTACCAGTGATACATGCACCTATGTTATATGTGAAATACGAGCTTCATTCTAAAATCTAGGGTCATCTTCAATAGACCAGGCACAGTCGAGTTGATTGAGCGCTGGATTTGAAAAAAAAAAAATTTCAAATTTTTTTTAGAGGAGAAACCTGAATGAAAATCCTATAAAAAGTGTACTTTTCAAGTTTTTTTTCTTCGCGCCAATTGAAGTTACCTTTTTGAATTTTTTGAGCATTTTTATACAAACTTTGACATTGGAAAATAATTTTTGTAATATCCGAAGACCATAAAATATTTTTAGATTCTATAATGCACTGATTTTGTAAATGTACAATATCATTTTGGTCTGAAACGAAAAAAATCGGCGAGTCCTCAATTTTTATTCAATTCCCTTTTACGTAAATAAAAAAAAAATCAAATTTCAATTAATGAGACTTTGAAAAAAGACAAACAAAATTTCCCACTAGTTTCCTCCAAAACATGTGCAAATCATTTTTGAAGTCTTTTTACTGGATCGACTCGACCTGAATTTCAACATTTTTTCAGAAGGGAAACCTGAACGAGAATCCTATAAAAAGTGTACTTTTCAAGTTTTTTTTCTTTGCTCCAATTGAAGTTACCTTTTTGAATTTTTCGGGCATTTTTATACAAACTTTGACATTGGAAAATAATTTTTGTAATATCCAAAGACCATAAAATATTTTTAGATTCTATAATGCACTGATTTTGTAAATGTAAAATGTAATTTCAGTGTGAAACGAAAAAACCGGCGAGTCCTCCATTTTTATTCAATTCCTTTTTACGTAAACCCAAAAAAAATTCAAATTTCAATGAATGAGACTTTGAAAAAAGACAAACAAAATTTTCCACTAGTTTCCTCTAAAACTTGTGCAAATAATTTTTGAAGTCTTTTTACTGTATCGACTCGACTCGAATTTCAACATTTTTTCAGAAGGGAAACTTGAACGAGAATCCTATAAAAAGTGTACTTTTCAAATTTTTTTTCTTTCCTCCAATTGAAGTTACCTTTTCGAATTTTTTGGGCACATTTTATACAAATGTTGACATTGGAAAATAATTTTTGGAATATCCAGAGACCACAGAACATTTTTAGATTCTATAATGCACTGATTTTCTAAATGTAAAATGTAATTTCAGTCTGAAATGAAAAAAACCGGCGAGTCCTCAATTTTTATTCAATTACCTCTTACGTGAACCCAAAAAAATTTCAAATTTCAATGAATGAGACTTTGAAAACAGACAAACCAAATTTCCCACTAGTTTCCCCCAAAACTCGAATTTCAAAATTTTTCAGAGGGGAAACCTGAACGAGAATCCTATAAAACGTATACTTTTCAATTTTTTTTTCATCGCTCCAATTGAAGTTTCGATTTTTTTTGGGTATTTTTATACAAATTTTGGCATTGAAGAATTTTGTAATATCGAATCCTTAATTTTTATTTAATTACTTTCTACGTGAACCTAAAAAAAATTGCAAATATAAATTCAATGAATGAAACTTTGAAAAAAGAAACCAAATTTCCCACCAGTTTCCTCCAAAACGTGTGCAAATATTTTTTCAAATCTCTTTACTGAATCGACTCGACTGTACCGCAACAAACTACCTCAAGTATGGGAGTTTCATGGTAAAACATCCATTATTCAAAAGCCCCCAAAATTGATCTACGAAAAATAAATTATCTATAAAGACAAAAAACCAACAACTATCACGAACCCTTGAAACAAAAAAAACAACAATAATTAATAACCCTGAAGGAATTTCCTTCCAAAAAACAAAAAACGATGCTTGCACCTGAAAAATCGATCGCACTCTGGTGCGAAAAAAACCAATAACATATTTGTCTAATCCTCTCTGGAATCGACTATCGGGTCGATTCCAAAATATCCACAATAATACACAAAGGATCGAGCGAAAAAAAAATCACAATTGCATTAATTCTATAATCGTCGCAGCGACGTGAAATCCCAAGACTCTCAGATTCACTCGCGAAGATTACATAATTATCTGAGTTTCATGCACGTTCGTACAGAGGGGAAACCAGCCCCCCTCGACGAAATTTCATTACGCTCGAAATGCGTCAATGATGATTCGGAAAAATCTCGGTCGTGTTAACACCACCGACGAGGGCACTCAAATACTTTTCGTGAAAATTAATGGAGCATAAATCGATGCACGTCGGATCAATGAATATATGTATGCCGATAAAGGCAAAACTAACAGATGGCGAGAAGAACGTGTAATAAGTGTCTATGAGTCACTTCAAGTAGGAAAAGTCGATATTTTCGACTATAGATATTTTTGAGTATTTTTGAGTGTCTGAGAAATCAACTTGTATTGAGTGTTTGCAAATCAATTTTACTGTCTTTGAATGGCGGGTGATTTTGAATGTATTTGAGTGTTGAGTGGCGTTAAGTGTCTTTGAGTGTAGTGTCTTTAAGTTCTTGAGTGTTAGAATGTCTTTGAGTGTTTTTAATCAATTTCCTCGTCTTTGAATGTTTAGGCGTTCTTGAGTGATTCATTATTTTTGAGTGGTTTTGAGTATTGAGCATGTTTGAGTATACTTGTGTGTTCTTGAGCGCTTCTTTATTTCTGAGTGTTGATTGGCTTTGAGTGACAAGATGACTCCGAGGCGTTGAGTTTTGAGTGTTTGTGAGTGACTATAAATCGAAGAAATGGCTTCGACTGATTCATCATTTCTGAGTGCCTGAGTGTTGAGCGGCTTGAGTGTCTAGATGACTCCGAGTGGTTAAGTTTCGAGTGGCTGTGAGTGACAAATCGAAGAAATGTCTTCGATTGATTCATTATTTTTTAGTGTCTGAGTGTTGAGTAGCTTGAGTGTCTAGATGACTCCGAGTGGTTGAGTTTCGAGTGGCTGTGAGTGACAAATCGAAGAAATGTCTTCGATTGATTCATTATTTTTTAGTGTCTAAGTGTTGAGTGGCTTGACTGTCTAGATGACTCCGAGTGGTTGAGTTTTAAGTGTAAGTGATTATAAATCGAAGAAATGTCTTCGATTGATTCATTATTTTTTAGTGTTCAAGTGTTGAATGGCTTGACTGTCTAGATGACTCAGAGTCGTTGAGTTTTGAGTGAGTGACTATAAATCGAAGAAATGTCCTCGATTGATTCATTATTTTTGAGTGCCTGAGTCTTGAGTGGTTTTGAGTGTCTAGATGACTCCGAGTGGTTGAGTTTTAAGTGTTTGTGAGTGACTATAAAGCAAAGGAATGTCTTCGATTGATTCATTATTTTTGAGTGTCTGATTGTTGAGTGGCTTTGAGTGTCTAGATAACCCCAAGTGGTCGAGTTTTGAGTGTTTGTGAGTGACTACAAATTGAAGAAATGTTTTCGATTGATCGTGAGTCAGAGAGTCCAACTGACGGTCTCTGAGTGTCTTTGAATGTTTTTGAGTGTGCAATAATATTCCAAGTTTCTCTGAGTGTTCGTGAATGTCTGCGAATCAAGTCAGCTGTTTTTGAGTTTCCCTGAGTGCCTGCAAATAAATTCCACTGCCTTTGAGTATTTTCACCTGTTGGCAAATCCAATTGAGTGTTTTTGAGTGCTCCAAGACGGATTTTTCCAAATAATCAATCATGCATGCTGAAACGAAGAGGGAGAGGGAACATCGATGGGTTAGATTGAGATACGGAGAGATGAAAATAATGAACTAATCGTGTTCGTCTACTGCGCGGTGTTCCAGATGTCACGGGCAGGGTACGTCCTTCAATAAGCGGATCAGGGGATGCTGTTTGCCCTCGTTCGAGACCCGATAGTCCTCGAGCAGCTGTGAAGGAGAAAAGAGAACAGGAAAATGTGAAAACGAGAGGGAGAAAGAGAGAGAGAGAGAGAGAGAGAGAGAGAGAGAGAGAGAGAGAGAGAGAGAGAGAGAGAGAGAGAGAGAGAGAGAGAGAGAGAGAGAGAGAGAGAGAGAGACGGAAAGGTAGGGTGACATCTTCATTCCGTTATTTATTTTTCATCTCGTTGTGGGCCTTTTCGTACGAAATGAAGAGAGAAAAAGGGATGAGGGTGGAAATTTTTTTCGAAGTTTTTGAGTGCAATGTTTTACTCGCCTGATATGACAACTCGCACGAGAGCGCCGCCGTCGCTTCGGGATTCTGATGCGTCGCCGCGAGAAGAGTTGGCAGAGTCGACGATGACAAACGCGGATCAACGTAGAACGGAAATGGCAGAGTGCAAAGTTGCTGGAGAACACTTGGTCCGGCACCGGCGGACTGGAGGACCAACTGCAAAAAAAAGGTCAGAAAAAAATCGAAAATTTGAGTCGCTTCTGATGAATTGTCTTTTCTAAAAATTATAAAAAAGTTTCCGGACAAAACTTCAAAAAAGGTCTGGTCATTTCGCCGGAAAACAACGTAAACTATTTTAACAAGTAGCATTTTAAAGGGGAACAATTCGGCTTCATTTCCTGTTTTTATAATTATTTTTACAATTTGTTTTTAGATTTGGACTCTGTTTTGAAAATAATTGTTTGCCGCCTTTTTTTCCCTCTCTTCAGGTGCACCCATCTTCTAAAGGAATTTTTTAAATAAATTTTTACGATTGGATTCATAAAGGGTAAAGTTTGAGCTTCAATTTCCATTTTTTTAAACTTTGAGCGATTTTTTTTCCCAAAGTTATTATTTTTTGTGTGAAAAAAGAGGAAATTTGAAAAATTCCGTATAACACGAAAACAAAGAGGATTCATGAAAAACTTTAAGATAGCAAAAAGAAGCATATGTTTTCGTTGAGTCCGGAGGAATTTTTTCAGATTTTTTTATCGAATTTTTTTTATCTCATTTTCTGGGTTGGAGCTCAGATCATTCAATTACCATAACTATTAGAATTTTTTTCAAATTTTTGTCCCAATTTTTTTTTTCACCCTCAATATGAGAAAAAAAAATTTGAAAAAATTCCTCTAAACTTAATAAAAACAGAGGCAACTTTTTGCTATCTTGAAGTCTTTTATGAATCCTCTTTTCGTGTTATACGAGATTTTACAAATTTCCCCTTTTTTCACAAAAAACAGAATAACTTAAAAACAAATCGCTCAAAGTTAAAAAAAAAAGATAATCGAAGCTCAAACTTTCCCCTTTATGAATCCAACCGTAAAAATGTATACACAAAATTTCTTCTAGAAGATGGGTGCACCTGAAGAGAGGGAAAAGAGGCAAAAAACAGTTGATTTCAAAATAGAATCCAAATCTAAAATCGAATTGTAAAAATAATTTAGAAAAAAGAAAATGAAGCTGAATTCTTCTCCTTTAAAATGCCATTTGTTAAGTTAATTTACGTTGACTTCCGGCGAAATTGCATAAAAAAACGTTCCAGAAATGTTTTAAAGTTTTATCTGGAAACTTTTCGCCGGTATTGCACGTTTTTCAGATTTCTATAAGAAATATAAGTTTTAAGAGGTACTTTTTTTCAGTCGCCGTATGTTTAGCAGAGAAACTTGATGACATAATTTGCCATTTTTATTTCCAATTTTTGTAGCTCAAAATCATGAGCAAAAAATTATGTAAATTTAAAATTTGCGCATTCATCATTTTTACGCATTTGCAAATTCTTCTCTATGAAAATTTTGGCTTCCCTATAAAGGAATAAATCTATAACAATAATTTCATAAAATCTCATTGCCTCTGACAATTTTTTGGAAAATTTTAAATGGGATTTGATTTTTTCCATGAGGGAGCAAAAATGAATGTTTGATGAAATTTAGCAATGAGGCTCTTAATTTCAAACACAAAATCCTAGTTTCAATTCGAATGTCCACAGGTAAGCCAGAACGTGGGAAACAAATTTTACGAGTCCATGGAAGGAGCTAATTCTCAATGTAAAGACGACCCAGGTGTCACGGAAGCATAAGAATGACAATAACGAGCCCGCAAGAAGTCTGATCACCTGCGAGACGACGTTACAATGTCAAGTGTCCCTGACATATTATATCCAGCCGCAAAATACAGTGACACCTGCGTCAAACGGCAATTGGAATAGGAAGTATTCCATGTATTGCATCTTTTACCCGCATAAGATTGTACGTATTTTAACAAGCTACATACAATGAAAGAAATTACGGTCAACCATGCCATAGTCATTAATTATGATACTCTGGAACCGTACATTTTATCGTGAACGAAACTGCAAAATATGGTGACCAAAACGATAAAAATGATAACTTCAATTAAATTAATTAAAGGATATGGTTAAATTTGATGATTGAATGAATTTGGTTAAAGTTACAATTACACAGACCCACCATAAAAAAAGTTCTGTGTGCTGGAGGTCAGACCATAAGGTGTAATGGATGCATGTGCCATTACAAATAAAAAAGTAATATGTAATGTATGCATATTCCATTACAAATAAAAAAAAGTAATGTGTAATGGATGCATGTCCCATTACAAATAAAAAAATAATGTGTAATGGATGCATGTCCAATTACAAATAAAAAAAAGTAATGTGTAATGGATGCATGTGCCATTACAAATAATAAAGTAATGTGTAATGGATGCGTGTTCCATTACAAATAAAAAAGTAATGTGTAATGTATGTACGTTCCATTACAAATTACAATTTAAAAAAAAAGTTATGTGCAGTGGAGAACATTCCATTACAAATAGAAAAAGTCGTGCTCGTATTAGAAAGTTGCACATTGCTGTCTCATTATTTTATTTCGCTTACTAAAAGTTCATCCACAATTTTCACAAATGATCCATAAAGTTGAAAAATAGAAACAAAAAACAGACAGTTCATGGTTAAATATGAAGTACGAAAATGTACTCAACCCCAAAAATTATCCAATTTTATATTGAACTTGCTTTTACACGCTGTTACCCATAATTATAAGTGATCTAATAAAAATTACAAGTTACTGCTACAAAAAATGTCGCTTTATCGCATCCCTGAATAATGTGCATGTTCTTTTTTTTAACTTTATGGATCATTTGTGATAATTGTGAATGAACTTTTAGTAAGCGAAATAAAATAATGAGACAGCAATGTGCAAGTTTTTTATACGAGCTGGGCAATTTTTCTATATGTAATGGAATGTTCTCCACTGCAAATTACTTTTTTTTTAAATTGTAATTTGTAAAGGAACGTGCATACATTACACATTACTTTTTTATTTGTAATGGAACACGCATCCATTACACATTACTTTTTTATTCGTAATGGAACACGCATCCATTACACATTACTTTTTTTATTTGTAATGGCACATGCATCCATTACACATTACTTTTTTATTTGTAATGGAGCATGCACATTACACATTACTTTCTTTATTTGCAATGACACATGCATCAGTTACACATTACTTTTTCTTATTTGTAATGGGACATGCATCCATTACACATTACTTTTTTAAATTGTAATGGAACATGCATCCATTACACATTACTATTTTCATTTGTAAAGGAAAACTTGTCCAATACACATTGTTTAAAGTAATGAGTAGTGCATTACTTTTACATTACTATTTTCACAACTCTGCACCCAGCACACACAACTTTTTTTTTGTGGGTTACATGTAAGCCTTTTTTGGTCAAGGTTACCATTTTTCGTCAGAGTTACTAAAAATTGTGAGGATTCGTTAAACTACTAAAAATATAGTTAACTATTTCTCTTAAAGGGAGGCTTAAACCTTTATCTTTCTGCTATTGCGGGTGTAAAAGCAATGGAGCTAAAAATTTTAAGCCCATTTTCTTGAAAACGATTTAATGGAATGAGAAAAATAAAGAGGCGACTCATAACATTTGGTTAAACAAGCATTTTTCCAAAATTCATTTTCCGTTTTATCAAACCATCTTTGAGAAAATTCGTCATAAACATTTTGAAACTAACCCTTTTCATCCCCTTAAGCATAACCATATGGAGGAATGAAGGAAACTTTTTATCTTTGCTTCCTTTTTCGTGAGAATTATAAATTAATAATATAGGATGAATAATATTAGGATTATCTCGACCACAATTTTTAAATTCAGTGTCTCGACCCCAAAATATATCTTTCCGAATGAGGGACAGCAGAATGTATTTCCAGAGAAAAAAAATTGATTGTGGTCCAAACTGGTGGAATTAGCAATATTTGTATGTTCAATTTTGACGTGAAAAGAAAATAATGTTTCAACGACGAATTTCTAGTTACAGATGAAAATTGGCTTGATGGAGAATTCCTTCTGGATGACAAGTTTGGCTCGTGACGGAATTATCGAGGAAAAAAAAAGTGGCATAATAGTTCTACACTCGTCGGCTCTTTGCTGGCCCAAAAGTGTGCGGTCACGAGCGGGAGAGAAAAACAGAGAGGCAATGGAATGAAAATAGGGTGAGAAGCTCGTTGATTTCGTCGTGGCAGTTAACAACACGAGAGAGAGAGAGAGAGAGAGAGAGAGTCTTAAAATCCGACGAGAGACGAATGCCTCGGGACGTCAGCGATGCACTCAAAACGTATATATTTCGGCGTTTTGAGCGCGTGCCCGGAACAGTTTGTTTCCGAGGGAAAAAAAAGAGACTGAGAGTGGGAGAATGAGAGAAGAAAAAAAAACGAGGAAGAGAAACGATGTAAGTGGCATCGGGCATTCGTAGGACCGCCACCGACGTGTATGGAATGGAACGATGTAAATATATCTTAACGGCATTCGAGATCTTCTCGCATATTGATGGGAGGTCCGGGCTGAGTGTGTTGTGTCTAACGGCAGCTTTTCTCCCTTCGCTCTCTTCGTTCTTCCATTGGCAACTGCAACTTCATACGCCTATTAATGCATTTTGCCTCGACACATTGATAAACTCAACGCGAGATGGTTAAATATTTCATAGAAAATCCAAATATCTCCCTCGTTTGCCTATTCCTGATGGAGATGAAAAAACCGAATAGTTTTAACTCCTTCAGGTTCGGTGGTTAGTAAAAAGACCATCCGTTCAATGTTCAATTGAATAATTGATATTGCTCCTTATTTTAAAGTGTGACGGTTGGAAGAGTTGATGTCAGCATGGGAAACTCCGAGGAGACGTTTTGAAAATTATGCGAATTTCTTCCACCGACCCTCAGTTCATCAATTTCGCCAGGGTCTCATCAACTTTGATTTTGATTTACTTCGTAGGAAATGTGCTTTCAGTTGTAATTAACGGTCACCAATTTTGCAGATTTTTCTCCAGCTGTTGAGCAATAAATTGCATTTGTTAGTTAAATTTGGCTGGGCTCCATCAGCTCCGAATTTTAAATACTTCCCCGAAAATGTTGATCTCCTCTCAAATGACGTTCTTGATTTTATTCAGATTTTTTCCAGCATCCCTTCACCTCCTAATTAATAAAATACATTTCTAAGTTACATCCAGAAAAAAGATCTAGTACATTTAACTAAATCCTAGTCAAGCCAAATAAATTTTTTTAGTTGTAGGCCGGCCTAATACAACTCTATTCATGTCAACGAATTTTTTTTTTTTTTTTTTGAATGACCTACTAGGAAAATATATTGCAATCTAATAAATTTTTATTTAATATTAATAAATATTATTTCAAACTGAACAAAAAAGGAATTTAAATGAAATAATTTTTTTAAAAATATTTACACAATATGTATTTTTAAACATTTCAATCTTTGAATGTATAGCTACACATATGAAGTCTACAATTTCGTAAAGCTTCGTCTTTTCTTTAACAGAAGGGAAAAGAAAAAAGACCCTTTTTTATGGGAATCCTTTTCGGGGATTCAACCGTCTTGCGTTTTGCCGTAATGTTCAATGTATTAGATATCCATACTGAAAAATAAGGATATCAAACATAGACGAGTTTGGAAAGGATATAGGCGGCGAGAGGCTGGTTCGCTTGTGCGAGAGGTAGCCACCTGGCGGATTTTTGGGGTACTGACAAATCTGCAGATATGATCGGATGAGATTACGGGTGAATAGGTATTTAGTAGCAACGAATAGAATTTTTCTTTAACGCCTGTTTCTCGATGACAGGGAATTCAAAATAAATAAATATAGTGGAGATAAATATCGCCCAAAATTGGATGGAAAGAAAATTTTCTTAGAGTAACTGAAAAATAATCAAATAAACGATTATAGTACCTACGACTAGATCTTCTTTCTGGGTTCAATTAAGTGCTTCGCCTTACCAGCTTCCATTTTGAAATGGACCGCGGGCAATTTTTTTTAGTTTCACAAAAACGTTTTTAAATTCTTTAGATTTTGTTCAAGTGCGTTCTACCTACTATTTATTTAAAAAAAAACGGCATTATCAGATTCCGTTCCTGGTGCCACGGGTAAATTATAAGGTCGAGGGTAATCAAAGGCTCATGAAAAATGTCCAAAAATTGGGGAACGTTATTTCGAACCGGAAGAACATTTCTTGCGAAGCATTTTTGAATCTTAGGGGGTCGGAATCCGGAAACTAGTCAAATCGACTTAAAATGCCCCTTATATATAATGTATATAGCTGTCTATATACATATGGGGCGTTCCATCCCAAATCGGTCAGTTTGAAAAACTTTTTTTAAATTTAAACCCAAAAATAGTAGTCATTGAAATCCCACGATCGGACTAGTCTTAAAAATTATTGAATAGATAGATGTTTAAAACGAAAATTTAAAAAAAAATAAAAAATGACACTCACTTTTAAAAACGCGATTTAAAGTTTAAAACTCAAAAGACTCATTCAAAAACTCGTCGAATATTTTTGTTGTATTTTTTTTTGAAAAGGCCATAAAAAACAAAAATTTTGAAAAAAAAACTTTTAATTTGGACCATTATTAAAGAAGTTATGACCAAAATACCAAAAAAAGAGCGGTTTTTTTGTTCATTTAATATCTTTTGAACGGGTAATCAAAAAAATCTCAAAATTTAACAGGAAGGGTCTTTTGATGGGTACTAAAAAATATAAAAAAATTGAGGAAATAAAAAAAAGTTTTTCAAACTGTCTGATTTGGGATGGAACGCCCCATATATATTCCTACAAGAATGAAGAGACATCTTCCGACAGTGGCGCCACTCTTTCTCTTCCCCAAAAAGCATCAGGGAATAAAGCACTTTTAACCGGGTGGCAAAGTACTCGCGACAAAATTTTGGAGCGTTTGTTGTCTTCTTCTTCTTCTTCTCTTCTTTTGCAAGCTTTTTTTCCCTCCGTTAAGTCCTTTGGCCAAGGACCCTAACTTATGTCAAATTTTTCCAAGCTCAAAATTCAGGCAACGCAATAAGTTATAACTCATTTTTTTTTTAAATCAAAAACCCCAAATGCTGATCAATTTTTTCTGCTCCTCTTTTTTATGCCAATACTTATTGCTTCCACAACAATCTAAATATCCGAAGTCGAATATGGCGAAATAAGCGACTGGAAAATGTTCCCATCAGAAGTGGCGATTACGAATTGTTTTTTATTAATTACAAATCGCGAGAAGCCGAAGCCCGTTGTTTAATCGGGAGTTGAAAGTGAGACCGTTCTGCATACAGACGAGATTTTTCACGTGGATAAACAGAGAGAGTCCAGGCCAATTTCACAATCCTTCTTCCCCGCACGCGATATTCGCCGAGACTGTTTTTTTTTTTTTTTCGTCGTCGAGTTTAATCTCACCGAAATCCTTCGTGAGTGTCACGCGACTTCTCATGACAATGCACGGAAGGGGAATGAGCCTGAGAGTATACATCACGAATATAATAGAGGGTGCAAGGGTGACGACGATTTTAGTGATGAAAACTTTTCGGTTGGCATTATTTTTTTTTTTTATGCACTTCTATGAAAATCAGAAACATCAATTTTTTAGTTCTCTTGTTCTCCATTTGCACAACCTGATCATCCTCTTCTTGAGATGATACCAAAGTCATTTTGAAGATATATCAAAAAATGTAATCCATTTTTTTTCTTTAACTTTTTTTTAAAACTGCCTATGAGGAAACCAAATTGCATGATTTGCAAAGGTGGGCAAAGTTAATCCAAAAGTTAACTTCGTGAGTCGTTACATCGTTAACTTGTTGTAAATATAACGCAAGTGAAAGTTGTCTTTTAAAAGTTAACCACTCAGAAGTTGTAATGATGTTTCAGTAATATAAATTAAAGATAGTCGTTAATTCGTTAATCGTTAATTCGCTACTCAAAAAGTTAACTTTGATAATCGTTAAATCTTTAACTTGTTGTAAATTTACCGCAAGTTAAAGTTATCCATTAAAAGTTAACCACTCAGAAGTTGTACTGATGTTTCAGTATTATAAATTAAAGATAATCGTTAATCCGTTAATCGTTAATTCGCTACTCAAAAAGTTAACTTCGATAATCGTTAAATCGTTAACTTGTAAATTTACCGCAAGTTAAAGTTATCCATTAAAAGTTAACCGCTCAGAAGTTGTACTGATGTTTCAGTATTGTAAATTAAAGATAATTCACAGGTAAATAAACAATTCAGTAGATTAAGTGTTGGATGTTTCCATGTCTCATTACAATGTAGTGTGTAATGGAAAAAAATTTCATTATCCATTACAATGTAGTGTATAGTGGAAAAAGTTTCCATTACCCATTAGAATTTAGTGTGTAATGGAAAAAAATGTCATTACCCATTACAATGTAGTGCGTAATGAAAAAAAATCCATTACCCATTAGAATGTAGTATGTAATGGAAAAAAAAATCATTACCCATTACAATGTAGTGTGCAATCGACAAAATTTTGCTTGTTCATTACAACTTAATGTGTAATGGAAATTTTGGACGTTTTTTATTATATCGTAGTAGTTTTTTTGCACGGGTTAAAATGAGCCAAAACTAGTAATTAAGTGGTCGCGTGATCATTTAGAACGGCAAGAAAATTTTCATGCTTAGTGCTCCACACTTTTATTCTTATTTTTTCCTCTTCTTTTTTCTTTATATTCAACTTTTTGTTATGCATATAGATGCTTTTTAGAATTTAAGGTACCCAAGTCATTAAAATGTAATGCAAAATTTCAATAATTTATTCATCTAGATTTTTCCATTCCCAAAATTGCAATCAAAGTTTTGTCCATTACACATTACATTGCAATGGGTAATTGAAATTTACTCTATTACACACTACATTGTAATGGGTCATGAAATTTTTTTCCATTACACACTACATTATAATAAGTAATGAAAAAATTTCCCATTACACATTACATTTTAATGGGTAATACAAATTTTTTCCATTACACATTCTAAAAGCAATGAATAATGCATTACTTTTACATTACAAATTTCGCAACTCTGTTTAAGTCCAGCCAACTTCTTACCAAATTCTAAGCTTACTAAAAAATAATCTCCTTTTTCTTCATTTATACTGCAACGTCCGCTAATTTCAATAACTAATGTAACGGACTACAGTTAACGGAATTCAATGTAACGGAAGTTGAGAAGACCGTTAATAATTTTTTAATTCAACTCAAAAGTTGAATCGTTGAGCAAATTGTTAACTTCGTTAATTAACGATTAACGAATTAATTGTTTTCTGCCCAGTTTTTATGATTTGCAAAGCTTTTTAAGTATACACTATTTTTTTATTTTTCATTATTATCTCTTCTTGCTCGATTCTCTTTCATCCCTTTTTTTCATGTTTGTCCCTCACTTTATCCTCTTCTTCTTCTTCCTCAACTTTGTGACTCAACTTTTCCACGTCGAAGATAACACCTCAGGGTCGTGGTATTTTTTTTTTTTTATGCTTGTTTTTTTCTTCATTTCCATGGTCACGATAGAGGGACAGGTAAAAAAAGAGCGGCGGTGGCGCCAATAGAAAAAAATCGAACAGGCTAAATGGGAAAAGAGAGACTCGAGACAGGGAGATGGCGACCATTCTATCGTCCGAGTACCGTATTTTTTTTTTTCCTCTTCCTCTCTCTCACGAGATATCTCGCCACCGTAAAACATCGTCTTCTGGAAACGTGTGCGAGCTGCGACCGAGAGAAATCGCGGTAAGATCGGAAAGAGTAGTCGAGCTATGTCGCGTTATCGTTGAAGGAACGTTCGGCTCCCCCGAAATCACTTTTTTCTCTTCTTCTTCTTCTTCTTCATCTTCCACACACGACGAGCAACTTTGTGGTTAACGAAAATACGAAAGGTCATATCGAGGATACTCCTTGGCTATTCTTTACGACCAGGTCCTCATATATTTCATGATTATCAAACGGACCCCCGGAGAAATCCCTAACGGTCCGTCTTATCGTCAATTGACTCCTCAGTCGAACTGGAGTTATTGCTTGTTTTTTTTGACTCCGGTATTTTTCGAGATTCTTTACTTTTGGTTTGATCGCGAGAAAAACGTGAAGAGAGGGAAGATGAAATATTCGAGAAGAATAAAATTTTGCCATTTTTTAAACGAAATCGATAAAAAAAAACATGTCCGGGTCATTTTATCAGTTTCTTGTGGAAATTTTACTTTTCTGATTGGATTGGATGCTGACATTAGGCTGTCCGTTATTTACCACGTTGGTTTTTTTTTATAGCGCCCCCCAAGTTTTTAGTCGTTGATCTAAGAAAAAATATCAGACCAAAAAAAGCCCAAAATATTCACATTAAACCTTGCGCCAAAGACGATATACTTCCCGTTTAAATAACATGGGATTTTTCCATGTTTTACATTCAATTTTTTTTCTCCGAAATAAGTAAATATATAGTGATGAGAAATACATATTTTTGTAGGAAATTGAACGCTCTGCAAAAAGGGTCTCTTATGATTTTTCGATAAACTCACTCCTCCAAAAGTTATTCAAGGTTAAAGGTGAACTTATAGGAAATTTTTCATATTTTGCTCTGACGGCCAAATTATTATTATTTAAATAAAAACTAATTTTTAATTTCGAAAAATATGTGATTCTGACTGTACTGTAATAAAAATGATTGAGAAATAATTTCGGAGAATGGAAAATAATGTGGCTAACAAGTACATTTTAGTGCATTTCGTGGGAATTTTGAATAGATCGGTGAGGGATAAGAATTTTAAACGTTTTCGAAATTATGAGAGGTCGTTCAGAATGATATAGATGAGTAAAAACGTTGTTATTTGCGAAAATTCTCTACGAACAAGCTCTCTTATCGGTTTACGATAATATTATTGCTTCAAAGGTTATTCACGGTCAAACTTGTTACTTGTTACTCGCGTACATGTTAGCCACATTATTTTCCTTTCTTCGAAATTATTTCTCAATCATTTTTATTATAGTACAGTCAGAATCAGATATTTTTCAAAATGAACAATTAGTTTTTATCCAAATCATAATAATTTTGCCGTCAAAGCAGGAAAATCTGAAAAATTTCCTATAAGTTCAACTTTAACCTTGAATAACTTTCGAAGGAGTGAGTTTATCGAAAAATCATAAGAGACCTTTTTTGTAGAGGGTACAATTTACTCCAAAAATATGTATCTCTCACTGCTATAAATTTACTTTTTTCGGAGAAAAAAAATTAAATGTAAAGGGTGGAAAAATCCCATTTAGGTTGCTGATCCCTGACTCGATGACCAAATTGTTTTTCTTTTTTTTTCAAAGACAACACCACAAAGTTTCGATTGATTTTGAGTTTCATAGAATGGAAGTAGCATCTAATAGAATAAGGGGCAAGATTATAGAGGAAATGCCTGATTTTGAGGTATCAGAAAAATAATTTAAAAAATCATGCAAATTTAATTTCGTATTTTTAACAAATGTAGAAGCTACTCTTACTAAGGTGACGCGTTAAAATAACCCTATTCAAAAATAACACCCGATAAAATAACACGCAAAAATACCACACTCCAAAATAACACAACGTTTAAATAATACACTCCAAAATAGCACAGCGTTAAATTAACACCCTCCAAAATAACCCAACGGTAAAATAACATACACCAAAATAACACTCGTATCGCAATTTCATTTTTCATGCGTATTTGTATATGCAATTTTGTGTAAAAAGTAGTTTAAATCTTAATGTTGCGAGCAGCACCCCTTAAATATTCTATAAGCTATTCGACGAATGTTCGATTGATCCGAGCTCATGGGTGTTACGTCTAAATAATACTAGTAAATGACGACACTTGCGTTCAGGTGGGGGAAGCCCAAATTTGCTACTGGAATGGATATCCTCGTTGCACAGATGTCAACCCTCGTTACTTTTGAAAGCGCGTTCTTTTTTAATTTTCTCTATTAAATGCTAATAACCAATTATTTTATAAAAATAACCCACAGAATTTGTACCTGGATATGTTAGCACTTCAGTTTGTATAATAAATAACCTTTTTTTTACTACATTTCTGGACAAAATCATGAGAAAGCAATGTAATGCAGAAAAGTAACGATCCGTTACTTTATTAGTTACTTATTTCGTTAAATTTCTTGTTCATGTTTTTTTTTTTCAGCAACGCAGTGAAAAAATAGTAATTTACGATATGAAGTGCAGAATTAACATATGCAGTTACAAATACTGTGGTTTATTTTAGTAAAATAATTGGTTGTTAGCAAGTAATAGAGAAAATACAAAAAAGAGCGCGTTTTCAAAAGTAACGAGGGTTGACATCTCTGCTTCGTTGTAGAGTTTCTGTGGTTTTGGTGCTGTTTGAAACCTCACATGCAGAGTTTCTATACAGATATGGAACAATTCATCGAAATCATTCGCGATAAATGTTTCGTGTTATTTTATCGTGTGTTGTTTTCTTATTGTGTTAATTTTGTATTGGGTTATTTTGTCGTTGTGTTATTCCGTAATTGTGGTATTTTGTCGTCGTGTTTTTTTGTCGGGTGTTATTTTGTCGTGTTATTTTGTGTTCGGGTTATTTTAACATGCTACCCCTTTCTAATTTCCTAATCAATGCTAATGAGGATTTTTTGTAAATAAAAATGTTGCCAAATTCGTAAATCAACTTCAGGAATGCCAAAATTATCCCATCTTCGTTATGAAACCAAAAAAAAAAACCAACTTACCTGATTGTCGGAATTGTTGACGGCGAAATAACCGAGAACGCTGAACAATTCACCGAGTATCTGATCGGAGCTGACCCCGTGTCCAGAGTTGTGACAAAAATCCGGCTTTTCGGCGAGTGGTTCGCGAGAAAAGCGAGTTATCAAGTGACTCGCGATAAGTCGCCACTGCAAACTGGTACCTTCGGCGCCGAGTAAATTCTGCAATGAAAAAAAAATAAAAAAATTACAAAATTGCAAAATTGGTCTCGCAACTTAAAAGGTAGTTTGAAATATTGAAGAAAAAAGCTCGTTTTGCTTCCTCATAAAGAAAGCTTTGTTTTCGCGAAAATATTTTGTTTCGCAATTTTCGTGTCAGTATGTTCAAAATGTCCCAAAACGTCGAGAAATCAGATTTGTGTGTGTGTGTGTGTGTGTGTGTGTGTGTGTGTGTGTGTGTGTGCACTTTGTGCTTTCCTTAAAATGACTATGTCTGGAGAACGCTTTGGGCGATCGACTTGAAATTTGGTATACAAGTAGACTACGTATGTCCTTGTTCTAAGTGCAATTTTTTTTGATATTGCAAAATAATTGTCTATTTGGCTGGATTTTGTATTTTCTGTAAATTGTTTGTTAGTCGTCTAACTTTCATAATTTTGCAGTTACCATTCTGAAATTTTATGTGCAGATACACTTTATAATAAGGACGGTTGGGATTGAATTTGGAAAAAATCGCTCAAGAGGTTCGGTTTGAAAAAAAAATTTAATTTTTCGCAACAAATTTGTGAGTTCTCTAACTTTTGTAATATTGCATCTATCGAGCTAAATTTTTTTGTGACGATACACTCAATGGCGATGAAAAATAATACCGAATTTCATGAAAATCGCGTGAGAGGTTCGGTAAAAATTTTTTTTTTTGAAATTTCCATAAAAATTTTGTTAACGCTCTAGAATCCGCATTTTTAGAAGTATCGAGCTAAAACTTTTTGCACAAATACCTCAGATGATAAGAATGGTTACGGTTGAATTTGGTGAAAAACGCTCAAGCTGTTCGTTCGCAAACAAATTTTGAAATTTTCGAAAAATACTTGTTAACACTAAGTTTCCTAATTCAGCAGCTATCGAGTTCACTTCTCTAGCACCAATACACTGGACGACAAAAACAATTGATAATGTAATTGAACGGAATTGCTAAAAAATCATGCAAATTAGAAATTTGCACATAGCTTCTTCATTCGTTTCCGTCGTTCGTGAAGCTTCCTTTATGAGGAAGCCATGATAATAAACATACATGTCATAAAGATGGTCAAGGAGATCCTAATAAAGAAGGGTTGACGAACGATGGAAAAAAATGAGGAAGCTATGTGCAAATTTCTAATTTGCATGATTTTTTCTTTTTTTTTGTCAAGAAAAAAAAGGAGACATTTTGCCAGGCGAACTTTTCCGTTTAATGAGACTGTTGAGCGAGTCGACCAAAAGAGAGGAACGTCGATCGCCAGAGCAAAGAGAATAGTTAATAAACTGGCACGTTCGTTTGATGCTGCAGGGTTTTGTGTTTTTTTTGTCTCGGTCGCTTCTTGCGAGTCAAAGAGACAACAGAAAGAGAGAGAGAGAGACGACATTGTGGGGTTTTTTTTTTTTTTACTGAGGGGCCCAACGAGGGATAATCGAGTGATCTCCCGCGGGATCGACCGAGACTCCCGTGGGATAATGGAACTCCCGCTGTCTCTTCAGTCCTGACAGGACTAACGGAGCCTTATGGTGGGCGCGAGGTGCCGTTTCGATTCAATTCGTGGTTTGATCGCCGCAGCATATTATCCCCGTTCCATCCCTCTCCATCTCAATGATACACACATGTACAATTTTTTTTCCTATCATTTTTTTCAGCATCTCTCTCGTACTTGATTTTTAGATCAAGGACCATCGTTGCCTCCCACTGCGCCTGATGTCTCTATCCCAAATTCGAATCCCCTCTGTCAGTGACAACGAAAAAAAAGAGGAATAATTATTGTGCTAATTCAATATTTGGGTCAGTCCATGTCAACTTGACCGATAGTTGGAATCGACCCCTTTCAATTTCGATGAAATTTGGTTAGAATTGATCATAATGAGAATTAAGGATTTGGTCAGTTTTCTTTTATCATAAAACGAAATTCTACCTGAGGAAAAAAAATGAAAAAATTTTCTTCGAAAGTTATGCCAAATTCAAAATTTCACCATGTTTTCAATTTTTCAAGTTTATTTTTTAAATACCTCGAAAACTATTATAGTTACAAAAAAATTGTTATGGGTTCATCTTATATATATAAAAATATATATTCCGGAAAAAAAATTTCGAGAACTGATGAATTTGGAGAAAGTTTAATTTTAAAAAATCGCGAACATCCACGATCAACATTACATTTTTGGTTCCATTTTTTTTGTACAATATCTTGTACTGATCTTGAAAGATCCTGAAATTTTCGGAAAAGGGTTTTTTTCCAAAAATATGAATTTTTGAATTTTGGTAAAAAAAATTTTTTTTTACCTCTAAGTTCAGAAAAGTTGAGGAATCATGTCATTTTTACTGTTCAAAATTACAAAATTACATGTTGGGTCAACTTTACTTGACTTAGAGGTGAAAAAAATTTTTTGTTTACAAAAATTACAAAATTCATAGTTTTGAAAAAAAACACCTTTCTGAAATTTTCAAGATCTTTTAAGATCAGTACAAGGTATTATATTTAAAAAATTCAACCAAAAATTTAATGTTAATGGTGGATTTTTACGATTTTTAAAAATTCAAAATTCTCCAAATTCATAATAACCAAAAACTCAACATTTTTGTTCGGAATATTTTTTTTCCGTAGCTCAAAATATACTCCTTAGGACGAACCCAAACGGTTTGTTCGTAACTATAATAGTTTTTGAGATACTTAAAAAATAAACTTGAAAAATTGAAAAAATGGTGGAATATTAAATTCTGCATAGCTTTCTAAATTTTTGTTTTTTATATTTTTCCTTCGGTAGAACCACGTTTAATGATAAAAGAAAACTTCTGACCAAATTTCATCGAAATTGTAAGAGGTCGATTCCAACAATTGGTCGATTTGACATGGAATGACCCATTTGAATATAGCAGCCTCATTATTTTTGCCGTTTTGCGTGCTCAAAATTTCAGATTCAGAATTTTGCGAGGGGGCGATGTGGAACTTGAAAATTTTTCTCATTTTCTGACTAACAAAGTCCTTTTTTTTATTCACTCCCTATTTTATTCAATCTTAACTATTTGAGCAATTTTTGCAAAAATTTGTCCCGTAAGATATTTTGAAATTTTGAATAGCTAAAGCAAATAGGTAATATTTTTTTTAAAGGAATACCGAATGAACAGCATATAAAAATTTTGTCAATTATTTTATCATGTTTTTTTTTTTTGCAAAGAAGATGAGTCAACTCAAATGGAAAATTTGAGAATAAGTCAACTTAACTTGGGAAGATCGTATATCGAGAAAGTGATGAAAAAGAAAGTCGACGAGACTTGATGCGTTGATCGAATTCTATCGCTCGACAAATTCATCGAGTCCACGCCCCAGAAAGTAACGAGAGTCGACGAAAATCTCGATAGGGGACTGCGAAAGGGTTTTTTCCCCCATTGGACAACGCGAAAACGAGACTCTCCCTCACGTAAGTACTTGATTGTGTTATTTCGATACTCAGTGACGATGAATTTCGACTCAGCATGTGCATCAGAAAAAAAATCCAGCCGAAAAATTAAAAAAAAAATGGTAAAAGCTTCTCATTAGATTCTTCAATCTTATTTCAATTAAAACTAATTTTAAGTAGAGATGTTCGATTCTAAATTGAATCAAGAAAATCGATTTTCATGAAAAATCGAATCCAAAGAATCAATCTCGCCAGAATCGATTTTTAAAAGTTAAAAAAAAAATTAATTGCTAATTAAAGCTTACGTAAGTGTTTATTAAGTTTTTGCTATGGAAAATGATTGAATTGGATTAATTTATTTTTAATACAAAATGATGAATACAAAATAACAAATACAAAGCAGTTTTCATTCTGGCTAAATATAGTTTGATTCTTTTACACATTTGCATTTTTTAATATATTCTTAAAAATATTATGAATATATTTAACAAATCAGACTTTTTTCTATTACAAAGTTTCTATTGTTTTACGATATTTTGTATATTTTAACTTTTGATTATTTTTTTCGTTGGATCATGTTTTCAATATTTTAACTTTTAATTTTGTTTACTCTTTTTCTGACGTTTTCACATTTTCACATACTTTTTTTTCTTTTAACCTTGACGTTAATCCTTCATGCACTTTTGTCAATCTTTATTTAATTGCAAATCTTTGATAGATAATGAATTCAATAAAAAATCGAATTTTCAATTTTTAAGGTCAAGAATCGATTCACCTACAAAGATCAAAAAGTAAAGAATCGATTGAAAAGATCGATAAAAAAAAAAGAATCGATCTTTCAAAGAATCGAATCGGAATCGAACATCCCTAAAACTAAGTACTTTTCGACTTTGAATTCTAAAATATTAAACTCTAAATATTAAATTTGAATTGCATTGAAAAAAAAATCATTGTTTTTTCATCAGTTTTGTCACCAATCAAGCTATTTCTTGCTTCAATGACCACTGTAAAATTATGTTTTACAGGAAATTCAAAGAAAAAAATTGAGCTTACCTGCAAAGTTCGAAGATCAAGTTCAGCGATCTTGCGCAGCAGCCTGAGACTTCTGAGGGCCAAAATTTTTGCGAAAGACGAAGTCACCGACTGACTCGGCGTCGGCGAGTTGCCCTTTTGATTGTGCGAAGTAAGGGCAAAGGTCGCGTAAAGGGCGCCAATCGCACCTCCAGCCTCGGAATTCGCGAGACCATGAAGAAGGTGAGATTCCGCTGTTGTGGTCTGTTCGACGATGGACGCATCACCATTGCAGACCGAACCATTCTCGTTTACATTGCGCTTCAGATGAGAGACAATGCGACCAAGAAGGTCGTAAGCCGCGAGCAAAAGTGGCGATTCGCGATCTTGCTCCAGAAAGAAATCAGTCTCAATGAGGGCGCGACTGTGTCGGGATACGCGATCAACGAGGCCACCGGTCACCAGATATCTAAAAACAAAAAGAAAGAAAAGAATGAACCACACGTTTCCTCTAAAATGCCATATTAGAGGCAGTTTTTGTCTAAAAGAGCAATTTCCGAGACTAGTTCTGGGAAAAAGCTGTAAATTACAAAAGGGGCATCACTCAGAGGAATTAACATTGGTCCTTGCAATTTTGTCACTACCGAAGTGCTGTAAAACATTTTTAAAAAATTGCAACTTCATCCTTCTCCAAACCAGGGTTGCAAAATTTGTAATGTAAAAGTAACGCATTATCCATTACTTTTAGAATGTGCAATGAAAAAAATGTTCCTTGCCCATTACAATGTAGTGTGTAATGAAAAAAATGTACATTACCCATTACAATGTAGTTTGTAATGGAAAACATTTCCATTACCCATTACAACGTGGTGTGTAATGAAAAAATCATCTATTATCCATTACAATGTAGTGTGTAATGAAAAAAACATCTATTGCCCATTACAATGTAGTGTGTAATGGAACAAATTTCCATTACCCATTAAAATGTAGTGTGTAATGGAACAAATTTTCATGACCCATTACAATGTAGTGTGTGATGAAAAAAATTACATTACCCATTACAATGTGGTGTGTAATGGAACAAATTTTCATTACCCATTACAATGTAGTGTGTAATGAAAAAAAAATCCATTACCCATTACAATGTAATGTGTAATAGAAAAAATTTCCATTACCCATTGCAATGAAATGTGTTGTGGACAAAACTTTGATTGCAATTTTGGGAATGGAAAAATATAGATGAATAAATGATTGCAATTTTGCATTACATTTTATTGACTTTTTACATTTTATTTATTTTGTTTATTACATTTGATTGACTGTAATATAGATGCTTCTTAGAATTTAAAATTTACCTAAAAATCTAAGTCCTAAGTCAATAAAATGTAATGCAAAATTGGAATAATTTATTCATCTATATTTTTCCATTCCCAAAATTGCAATCAAAGTTTTGTCCATTACACACTACATTGTAGTGGGTAATGAAAATGTTTTCCATTACACACTACATTTTAATGGGTAATGGAAGTTTTTTCCCTTACACACTATATTGTAATAAGTAATCGATTTTTTTCATTACACTCTACATTGTAATGGGTAATGAAAATTTGTTCCATTACACACTACATTTTAATAGGTAATGTCAATTTTTCCCATTACACACTACATTTTAATTGTTAATGGAATTTTTTTCCATTACACACTACATTGTAATGGGTAATGAAAATTTGTTCCATTACACACTACATTTTAATGGGTAATGAAATTTTTTTTCATTACACACTACAATTTAATGGGTAATGGAAATTTTTTCCATTACACACTACATTGTAATGGGTAATGAAAATTTTTTCCATTACACACTGCATTTCAATAGATAATGGAAATTTTTTCCATTGCACACTACATTGTAATGGGTAATGAAAATTTGTTCCATTACACACTACATTGTAATAGGTAACGGAAATTTTTTCCATTACACACTACAATGTAATGGGTAATGGAAATTTTTTCCACTACACACTACATTGCAATGGGTAATGAAAATGGCAATGCATTACAAAAAGTAATGCATTACCTGCAACCCTGTTCGACACATAAGTCAAAGGTTCGCACCATAAGTTCCTAACTCACTTCATTTTGCCATTCATACTAAATTTTCTCACTTATACATTTCCCACGACCTCCACTTCCAAAATACCTTTAAAAAAATCGATTTGCGGTTCCGCCGGATCAGAAGTCCATATCCCAAATTCCAATATTCCCAGAACAAATTTCCAACTCCGCCAGAAAACTCACTGAAAAAAAAACGCCAAGCGATTCCCCGAGACGGGAGGCATTTGGTAACTGATAAAAAATCAATTACCTGGCGCGGAACAGCCGTGGATATTTGGCTGCCAAGTGGCTGCATATGGGAGTTGGATGATCGAGCAGACAGGAGTAAAATAAAAAAAGGGCGACGGCGGGGTGAGGGGCAAGAGTTTGAGTAAGAGAGACAAAAAAAAGCCTATTGCTTACGATAGAGCATGTGTGACGGCGTAACACGAGAGGATTATAACATCAGTGGGTAATTCTGTGTAGAGAGCTTCCGACCCCTGGCTTGAAGTACGAGAGCATTATACACCCTCCTCTTCGCCCTTGGTCCACTGCCGATGCTCATTCTATTGGGTTGTTGTATATGTTTTCTTTTTGGAAACTTTCACCCATCTCTCCCTCTCTCGCCCTCACTCGCTGCCAACTCCCTTCGAAGTTTATTGAAGGCAGCAGGCGCTCGAACCGGGGCCACGAGACCCCCAACAAACGGGGGTAGAGACCCCGCGAGGGTTGAGAGCGTGCTGTCAGTGCGTATTATCGCCGACCCCTCACCACGCGTATGTCCCTATGAGATGGTTCCAAGTGTATAAGGTAATACACACTCGTCCGGAACGACACCAACACTTACCTTCCCATACAGCATGCATATATGGGCGATTCCCCCGAAGTACTCATTTTCGCTGTAACCTAGTTGATTTTCAACAATCCCTCTAATTTCTTAGATTTTTTGACCAGAACATATCAGATCATAATGTTTTGAAACAGGGTGTTGAACAGATTTTTCAAAAATTATTTTAATCGTTTTTTCTCGTGTTTGACCCCTAAATAACATTCCTCTGTCCTTCGCACCTTCCCATATTGTAACGGTCTAAAAAAATACTTGAAATTTATAAAACTGCAAATAAAAAATATCTTCTGAAACTAAACGCTGGTGATAACCTCCTCCTGAAATCCAATAAAAATAATGAGCACAGATATGTCTCAATAAAAATTGACAATCTTGTAACCTGCTCTAACTCCATTCCGCTGTAAGCCGACGGAAATGAGCCGCCAATAGATGGCGGTAGTTGTTCGGGCGCGAGCAGTCTCTCTCAGATCTAATTAACCGAGCTGACAATTTGTCAAAGTATCATTTTCAATGTTTGTGACTTTTTTTTCTCAAAACAGTGTGGCGATAAATCCCGCAAAATAGAAAGACCAGCTTGTCCAAGTGGTAATGACGTTTAAATGTCTTGTACCAAAGTCATCAACACCTTTAGAAGTCGAAATCATTATTTAGAAAAAAAAAAAATTTGTACCCTCGAAAATGAGTATTTCGGGAGAATCACCCATATACAAAACTAACACAACTAGGACTATGTGCATTATACGCCACTTCCTACGTATACATGTGAAATGAGCGCACGCCACCCGGGATACAAGTGCAACGACGCGGCCAACTGTCCCGTCTAATCATAACTGGCTATAGCCAGAACACAGCTAATCCCACGATACCCACCCACCATCATTCGCATTATGTATATTTTCACTGCGGAATACGTAATATATTACGTATACATGCCCCGATAGATTGAAAAAGAGAGAAAAAATAATAATGCACAGGGTCACAGTCGATTTGACGCGGTTGTAATTGAAATGAGATATTGGCTCCACACCGAAAGGGCCTATGTTATTACAGATTATACGATACTGGAATAACGTTGGTGGGCAAGTAAGTGCGCATAGTCAACTTGCAGATCTGGGTAAAGTAATTTTGAGCACAAGGTAATTTACCAGAGATTCTACCAGAGATAGGAAGTATTCTGGATAAATTCCAATTTTCTGGGTCCTTATTGGAGAATGTACTTTCAGGATACTTGAATTTTGCAAGTACTGGAAGTGGGAAGTACTCCAAGTACATCAGGTGCCTCAAAGACTTGTTACTTGGGTTACCGAGTCCTTGGAAAGTCTTAATACTTGGGTTACCAAGTCCTTAAAGAGACTTGGTACTTGGGTTACCAAGTTGGAGTACCTCCCAATTCCAGTACTTGAAAAATTCAAGTATCCTGAAAGTACCTTCTCCAATAAGAACCTAGAAAATTGGAGTTACCTTAAGGACTTGCTTCTTGGGTCACCAAATCCTCAAGGTAGAAAGTGATATTCTTACAAACAATGCGAATAATATTGCAACAATTTTTCGATTTGAGGCGAAACCATTTTTCTTGTACCATAACAGACGAGCTTTGGGATAATCTGGCAAAACCTACAATGGATTTGAGCTTTTACGCACGCCCGCCAACATGAATTTACGTTGCGTTTCCCTCTCTCTCTCTTTGGTTAACGGAAAACGACCATGAATCAAATAAAATCTCTAATAAAATGCACCAAGTTGCGCCAGGCTTTGGCCAAGCTCTTGGATTAACGCCACTCGATTTATACATGACCCATCGATCTTCGCGTTCTCTCGTGTGTAACCGGGGATACAAGATTGGACCGCGTACTTCCCCACTACGATATAATAATATCAATAATAACAGGGAGAACCAGGGGTGACGAAGAGGGATTGCGATGTGTCGTATCCGTGATATTCCGATCGAACGAACCGCGATCCCTTCGTCCAATTCGTTCCATTGACTCAAGAATGAATTCACCGGATTCGCGAATTCATTGGACATCTCTCACCCTCATATTGTTATATAAATCCTGGGGATGATAAATTAGCATCGGAATCTCATTAAACATTGAGTACAGTATTTTGACAAACGTAATACCGATAATGATGCAAAAAAGAATGTTATCCATCTTTGGAATACCTTTTGTGTACCATTGGAAGGTACATGCACAAATTAGGTCATCAACATTTTGGGTGTTATCCTTATCAGAATACCATTTGGTAACAGAATACCAATGGCATCAGAATACCAATTGGAAGGTACATGCACAAATGAGGTCATCAACATTTTGGATGTTATCCATCTTTGGAATACCATTTGTGCACAATTGGAAGGTATATGCATAAATTCGGTCATCAACATTTTGGGTGCTACCCTTATCAGAATACCATTTGGTAACCGAATACCAATGGCATCAGAATACCATTTGTGCACAATTAGAAGGTACATGCACAAATTAGGTCATCAACATTTTGGGCGTTACCCTTACGACGATTATGCGATGTTGCAAATTTGTTAATGGGATGCACGCCAATTATCATTGGGTTTACCACAATTTGCAAGTCGAGTCTTGACTCTAATGACTTCTTCGTTGAAATGCTCTGCGGAAAGTGCTGGGTCGTCGGTAATTATACAATTTTCGACTGATCCGACAGAACAGTCTAAATTCGTTGAAACTCCCACAAATTTCCATGTGCACAGTCGCACAATGGCGTATATATATCCTTGTTTATACAACCCTCGAAGGTTTCTTCCTCTCTCATACTTTTCTCTCTATCCCCTTAAGCTTTAGAACACTCGAGGCTCCTCTTTGCGCTCCAAGAAGTTGCGATGAGCGCAAGATCCGTTAAGTAACAGGAGGAAGGAAGGAGGATGAGGTTTGGCAGTGACGTGGAATGGGAAATAAGTGAAAAGTATGGGGATTCCTCGATCCTGTTCGAGGGTAGGGACTGAAGGATCCCTCGATGGCCCGCTCGCGGTAAAGATATGCACCCCTGCCGTGGAGAACTCCGCAGGGGCTACTATGAAATAATCATATGGTTAGCTAATGGCGGGACGGGGGTTGTGATTGCTAGACCGGGCGTGCCAATCGTCCTCTTCTTGCGCACATACACATTTACACAGATGGGAATGAGGCAAAATGGAATATCGGGCGAAATGCGACGCGTGGGGTTATTGTAAAAATTGGACACTCCAATTTTTGAGTCTGAGTCAAATTATTCTGCGGTCGGATTGAGGCTTCTGTCACCAGAACTTTGTTGATTAGTTAAAATCAGGATAATCGTAGTAGTACAATTGATATGAAAGACATTCTGACTAGAGATAGGGGATGATTAGTAACTAACTTTAAAAATAGGGAAAAGCGATTCTGATTTCTAATTATAATATGCTGATTTCAATTTGGAATTTTATGCTGAAGTCACTAGTTACTGCTCAGCTCTGTTCCTAAGCCGGAACAATCTTTTGGATGCATCGCAATGGCGGTAGATGATATTCCCTGTGGGCCATTCTTCATCGTCTTCCCCCCAGAATATGTCTAGGGGAAATGTGTGAGTATCGATGAGATACGAAGCTGCTACCATCGGGAATGATAAATATATTCAATGTATTTGTCCGAACCCCCAAAAACATTGGATGATAGATCGCAATCTCGTGGCGATGATGCACCCCTATGTATTAATACATGTTTTCTTTCTGCATATACTAAATATAAAAACTGGAAAGCAGGCACGAGTCAGAGTCCCATCGAAAGGTCCTCCCTGCCTGGTTCGAAAATATTGAGCATCAAAATACGTGCTGACTTCCGATTCCATTTAATGACTATCACCAACTTTGTATCTCTTCACAGGTCTGAAGAATAACCTTTTTGGAAATGTGATCTATGTGATTATTCCAAAAAAATTACTGTATCTGATGAGATCCACCCATAAATTTCATTTTACAAAATTGAAGATTGAGATTATGATTTTTTTGGTGGAAGGTAATTGCAGAAACTCTACCGTTGTGTTTAATTCAAAAAGAGTATGGCATTTCTTCAATTGTCTACTTATCTGACCCACTTTTCGTGCAAAAGTATAATGCAAAAGGCATTCTTATTTTACAGACGCACGGAACGAGGACACCGAAGATTCGACGAGCAAACAGAAAATTACACGGGCCTCTCTTGTATATCGGCAACCCCATGGAACTGGACTCTCTGTTTATGAAGCTGCTGCGATTCTCGTCACAACAATGGGGCACAACCGAGCTACCGCATACAGGGATACCCGAGATTTTGTGTACGAAGGATGAAAGTGACAGCGAGATTCACATTATGAAGTACAGTGGAGGAGTATAGCACGAGAATAGAAGCAAAGCTGTTGGGGGAATGAGGGAAAATAAGAAGAAAAAGTTCCGAGATGTGAGAGAAGTGACCACTTCGGCCTCGATTTTCATTCGTCCCTTTGGAAGCTGCAGTATCGATTATTCGAAGGAAGATACTGCGAGAAAAAACCAGTGTCACTATATCTGGCTATATATTCTCTTCGTTCTCTTCGTTCGTATGAAAAAAATATTGGTCAGACATAGTTTAGAATTTGCAAGGTAGCAATGTAAATGATGGGTTTTGAAGTACTTGAACATCAGAATACTTCTGGTACTTTTCATTTTTTAAACTAACGCTCATATCGAAACGTCTCCTGCAGATCCTTCGTTGTGGGGATATCGATATAGAAATAGATGCTACCATTGAGCACCACGTCAGCACACTTGTTACAATATTTACAGAGTCGTCCCCGAATCCAACAGGAGGGGGTTCCGCTATTCCCCTGCTGAGAATCCGGACATAGCCCCGCGAAACCGAGAACTCCCTTAATGCCGCCCTCCTACCCCATAACCAGTGACAAGTGGCGCTCTTCTTCCTCACACTGCGAGTTATTCCATGACCGTGGGGCCAATGTCACAAGGCACCCCACTGCCTTCCCTCGGAAAATTCCCGCTGATGCTTCTACCAAGTTCCAAAACCCTAGGTCCTTTTTTTATGTACTTTGCACGCGTCTTTTGTATCTGGTAGAAATCAATGGCCCAAGTCCAGAAAGGCGCAACGAGCCATCTCATGAGCAACCCTTAAGGCCATGTGACTTTGACCGATGTGTTGGCCTAGGAAGTTGGACTAGCCAGACGAAATACGACTAAACGCATCGTTGGGTCACGTCACTGGACTGAAAACCCATGATGACCCATTCCATGTTTACAGTCGTTAAAATTCTGTAGATAAAGAACCTTGAAACCACGAATTTCCGTCTAAGGAAGCGGAAACCCAATATTTAGACCCGGTGTTAACAAGTAATGTTGAGTACTGTTGTTGGGGGTTGTTGGTCTCACTTTTATGTATTTTGTTTGTTGCAAATTGCATAGTCTGCAACAAGATCCCTACAAAACTAAGCCTATCAGAAGATTGTTGTTGGCTGCCGAACAAAAGCGCGACTTTTGAGGATTTTCTGATCTACAAAAATCCCCAATTGCGTTCAACTGATTGATGAAATGCCATTAGATACAATGTACAAATCCTGGCCCTTCTTTCATTAACTAAAATCAAACGGATTGAATCTGGCGATTCGGCGAAACAAGGACTACCGAATCGTGATGTTTCAGAGTCGCTCAATGGATACATAAACATTGACTATACATATATGACGCCTTCGTAGAATTGGTAATGTATTATAATCTCGTACTTCAACCAGGCATCGAGGCAACTCAGGATATTGCTACTCTGGGCTCGTTGACGCGTAATGCATTCGCGCCAGGATTTTGGGGCTCGACCCCAAAGTCCTCCCGACTCCCCACCGATGCGGGGGAGTTGGTGGCCGATTTGGTGAACTACGCTCATGCGAAAGAGGCAGCGATAAAGCGGGCTTTGCTTGTTCTCTCGTGAGCACGTAGGGACAAGGGTGTCAGTGCGAGTGCATGCACCAGTACATACAGCATTGAATCGGCTTCAGCCTACCCTTAACTATAACTGATGGTTTCAGAAGCTGTGACTCGTCTGGACGATGGGTTTTAATTTATATATTAAAATGGTTAACCATACAATCCGCATCCATCGTTCTAGTTACCCTGCATATACGTAGACTCTCATGAGTATCAATTCTGTCCTCCAAATTCCGATGTTCATTACCCTCCTGTACATAGACACGAGAGAATCGAACCTGCATTAGCACTTTGCAACTGTCAATAAAATTATCGATCCGTGGATGCGCCATCGGGTGGGAGTTGATTATAGATAACAGGAAAATTTGGAGCAACAATGAAAGAGTAGATACAGGTGCTATCAAGTATCTAAAATGTGGTGAAGGGACATTCAACCCAATGTTGTTAAGCATTATAAATGACTTTTCGGACTAAGTACCCACACTTGTGGACCTGAGGGAGTTGATCTGGTCTCGCGCAGAGTAAGACGATATAAAAGGATTCGCAAAGAAAGGTTTGGCTTATTGTTAGAGCCGGTTATCTTGATACTAACGCCAAACCCTTATCAATTGTTGTTCAACATATTCTAGCTCAAGCCTGCTCCTTATTAAATTCAATGGAATAAAAAATGCGCTGCACACTTGGGATAGGAGATGCTATTCACGCAAACTACAATTGACTTAGAATAGGCCAATGTCGTTGCAACTTCGCAGACTTGTAGCTAGAATATTAAATGATTGCTATGAAGGTTCCATCTTAAAAGCAGAGGAATGCACATTGGAGATACAGATTTCCTACTAGCATCAGATGTTTGTTATGCATCCGGACTGATCTGGCAACTGATCAGAAGACAGATCATTTCAATGACTAATATCTACCTGAACTCTTCTTTTTTCTAGGAACTCCAGAGCCAAATCGCTGTTACCAATTACCAGGAGACACACATAATCTCGGAGATGGTTCAACATTGGGTGAAAGCAATAAATATATATGGACGTCCGTCTCTCGTGTCGTGGAATGGGAACAGAAACAGCCGGAATCTATTCTTACACGCACGAGTGCGAGGATAGCCCTGTGGTCCCCTTCAGCAGCCTGATCAAATACTCGGAGACTCTCGTGAATTTCCCACTGTACTACATTGGATGTGCCATCACACTAACTGACAGCCTAACTCGTTTCGTCAGTCGTTGTCACGTCAACGTATATCGTCAACAGAGATCGTCAGAATCTCGTTACTTTCAAGCAACTGACAGATTAATTCATCCTAATATAAATTATTTAACGATGATGACGTTAAGCAATTCATGAATCATTGTCTACGGAATGCAGAATTGAGAGACGCGGATGATGACGATTTTGCGGGAGATGGCAAAGCATAACTCGAATGACTATGGAAGTTGAGTGAAGCTAGGAACTATTTTTCATTGACCGTAAATAAAACGTACCCACGTCATTCGACGTTTATATCCAAGTTGGCGGGGACTGAAGGCACGAATTTGTGCTGACGACTCGTGTTCCTCGATGAAATATAATATTGCTTTAAATGAGCAACGAATCACTGTCGAGATAATCGGGCAACCACAGCTGACCGTTTAAAGAGCATCTGCCCTTCTGGCGATTATCCCAACAGCCGTTCCCGTTGATCGTGTTAAAAAAATAAAATTGAAAAAAGGGAAAGGATAACTATCGGCAGAAATTGGCAGTAGGCATGGAATAAGAAATAACTTGAAAGTTTAATATTCATTGGAAACTAAGTTATGGGACCTGATTTTTAGCATTTATTTTATTTGAATAATTTTGAATTTTTATTTATTCATTCATTTTATTTATTCATATCAGTGCTGGGCAGTTCTTGAATTACTTCAAAAGTACTTCAAGTATACAATACTTGAAGTACTTGAAATACTTGAATGATGGTAAATTACTTGATGGTAAATTACTTGATGGCACAATACTTGAAGTACTTAAAAAGCACTTAAGGGTATTAAAAAGTACTTCAAGTATTGTACTCAGATTTTCAAGTACTTGGCCAGTACTTCAAGTATTGTATCGTACTTCGAGTATCGTACTTAAAATTTCAAATACTTTTTTGTACTTCAAGTATTTTTTCAAGTACAAGTATCAAGTACTTTTGAATGTGCCTTACACATTCGACAGTTTTTAGAAGACGAACATAAAGTTGGAGTAGTTTTAACAATCCTGGTATTATATTCTTTATTTCTTCTTTTTCAAAACCTGTATCAAAATAAATCGTAATTACAATCGTCAATGCTATTTTTGAATTATTTTGTATTCTTTGTTTAAATACTTGTGTTCGAATCTGCCTAGACCAGGCAGCCTAGTCTCAGTGAATTGCACAAGGTGAAAATATGTTTTGAAACAAAAAGTACTCGAATCAAAATCAAATGAGAATAAGAAATCAAATGTAAGTACTCTATAGAACTTACGAGATATACCTGAAAACTTGAAAAGTACTTGATACTTTGTACTTGATTTTTAAAGTACTTGTACTCGATTTTTCAAGTACTTGTACTTGATTTTTCAAGTACTTGTACTTGATTTTTCAAGTACTTGTACTTGATCTTTCAAGTACTTGTACTTGATTTTCCAAGTACTTGTACTTTATTTTTCAAGTACTTGTACTTGATTTTTCAAGTACATGTCCTTGTTACTTTTTACTTGATTTTTTAAGTACTCGTATTTCAAGTACTTGTATTTCGAGTACTTTGTACTTGATTTTTAAAGTACCTGTACTTCAAGTACTTTGTACTTGATTTTTCAAGTTCTTGTACTTCAAGTACTTTAAATCTTAAGTACTTCAAGTAATAAATACCCAGTACTTCAAGTCTTGCCGGTACTTAAAGTATGCTACTTTGCACTTTGTACTTGAAGCACTTTCCCTTACTTTGCCCAGCTCTGATTCAGATTCAATTATCTGTATAATTATATTCTACCATAAAATCGTTTCGATTTTCTTTTTTATTCCAATGGTCACTATACCTTATTTTTTGGCTCCTTTGATACATGCCACAAACTTTGACTCCCTGGTACAATGAAAATTCTCAATTCAACGGGAAAAATTATCACAGACGCGTCGATCCGTCAGGATTCGTGTGCAGACAAGAGAGAAAAATAAAAGAGAAACAACAAAAGTACATCCGCGATAGAGAGGGAAGGCAGTACAAAAGATTCTGACCACTGTGCGCTCGCCTGACCAAAAGGGTTGTAAAAGCTTTTGTCAAAGCGTAAAAAAAAAGTCTCAAAGAATCTCCACCGTACATTTTTTATTTTCCTTTATCTCTCAATCTTTTATTGTTCATTTTTTTCCTCTGTCTGTCATTCCTATTTTTTTTTTTTTTCATGACAACGACAAAGGGAAAAAATAAATTTTTAAGGACCAGCAAGAGTCGAAGGAAAATAAATTGCGAGCGTGAACGCAACTTTTCAAACGTTTTGGCGAGTGTAAGTTCGAAATGATGGAGAATGAGGGAGGAAAAAGGAGAGAGTGAGAGAGAAACGGAAAGAAAGGAAGAGGTTGAGTTCGCGAGAGAGTTACGGATAAAAAAAAAAGGAATATGGGAAATGGCGCGAGGGAGAACCCGAAGAGGACCCAACGGGGATGATGGGGCGGAGGGGAGGGGGGGGGGTTGCCGCACGAGGGAGCGACTCTCTCGCACAACCCCCGAGTTTAGGGTGAATTCGGCCAGCGAGAGAAGAGTCCATTAGCAGATTACGTATACTCCACCCGCTCATTCTACTTTCCCTCTTCCACCCCTAACACCGCCCCCACACCTTCAGCCCATCGCGCACCCTCCATGTTTTTTTTTGCCCTCACTTTTCTTCCGTACCGCACGTATCGTCGATCTCACTTGCGCGACGTAACACCATCTTTATTTTTTTTTATATTTTTTTTTGTTCGTTTCCCCACTTGGTTTCTTTTATTTTTCAACCGTCTCCACGCTCCGTTGGCGCATTTGAAACTCTACCAGTCACGACTCTACGGATTAACGACACTTATCGAGCTGCAAATACCGAAAAGATATGCATGAACATATTTATGAAATAACGACTCTACCGAGTGAAACTCTACTAATTTATTTTGCCAAGTAAGAACTCTACGAAATGACAACTGTACCGGAAAGAACGTCAACTCTACCAAAAATGAATATAAAACTTTGCCAGAAACAAATTTCCGAATATATTCATCGAATAACAGTTTATCAAATTGCAACTCTACCAGAAACGAATGCGCAAAGATATTTACCAAGTAACTCTACTAAATGACAACTCTACCGGAAAGAACGTCAACTCTACAAAAAATTAATATCTAGGGAGATTTGCTAAATTAACACTTTCACAAGATAACGCCTCGGATATTTTCTGACTATGAAAACTTTACCAGAAACAAATTTCCGAATATATTCATCGAATAACACTTTCTCGAATTGCAACTCTACCAGAAACGAATGCTCAAAGATATTTACCCAGTAACTCTACTAAATGACAATTCTACCGGAAAGAACGTCAACTCTCCAAAAAATGAATATTTAGGGATATTTACTGAATTAACACTTTCACAAGATAATGTCTTTGATATTTTCTGCCTATGAAAACTCTACCAGAAACAAATTTCCGAATATATTTATCGAATAACACTTTGTCGCATTGCAACTCTACCAGAAACGAATGCCCGAAGATATTTACCAAGTAACTCTACTAAATGACAACTCTACCGGAAAGAACGTCAACTCTACCAAAAATGAATATTTAGGGATATTTACTGAATTAACACTTTCACAAGATAATGTTTTTGATATTTACTGACTATGAAAACTCTACCAGAAACAAATCTCCGAATATATTTATCGAATAACACTTTATCGAATTGCAACTCTACCAGAAACGTATGCCCAAGGATATTTACCCAGTAACAACGCTACCAAACCTCAACTCTACCGAAAAGTAATTTCCGAAGATATTGATCAATCAACTACATTTCCGGAAAAAAACCTATGCAATTATAATTATACGAGGTGAAACATCTACAAGACAATTGATTTTTTGGTGATTTAATCCAAATCGGATTCATGAACAGTATCCACGTTGGGTGATAACAAATGGATTACGAAGTAATTCGAAAACGAATTCCCGAATAAACTCAACGTATAACAACTCTACCAGAAATAAATGCTCAAAACACAACACCTTGGATTACAATCCTCCAGATAACAACTCTACCAGATAACACTTAATCAATTATGATAAATTATCGCAGATTAACAATTATTGTGACAAAATAGTCGTGAATTATTATTATTTTTATGAAATTATTGAAATTATTGCTAAAATCATTATCACCACTTTAAAACTACATCGACTCTTATCAACTCTACCAGATAACACTTAATGGATAATGAAAAATCGGATTACTAATTATTACGGACAAATAGTCGTGAATTATTGTTACATTTATGAAATCATGAATTTATTGCTAAAATCATTATCACCACTAAAAATTTATTAATAGCTAGGATGAGAAGTTAAAAAATTATAAATCGAAATCCGTAAAGTTCATTTTTGCGAATAAACAAAAGTGCGAGGCCCGTTTTTCGGAGCCTGGAGCACGTGGAAAAGCACTCTCGAAGTTCCCGGCTATTGTCGAACGCAGAGGCTTTCACGAGAAGTAGGTAGAACAAAACTAAATTACAGGATCAAACAGTGGCGTCGTTATTAATAAAATATATTTCACGTTTCTTGAAAGCAAGTGGGGGAGAGGGGGTGGGGTGGAAAAAAGTACAAAAGGGGAAGAAATATATATATACATATTGAGCCAAAGTCTATCCTGGTAACCTCGTTTCTCCCTCGACATTGATTTAATCACGTACTACTCAACTAACGCTAAGCCCTTTCATTTTCGTAATAAGCTATAACGGGTAACCTCCTTATGGCAGTTAAAAAAAAGGAAAATAGTCATATGATGCACATACCATCTAAAATGTGTTACAAAATCACCTTTTTTTTAACAAAATAGGATTTAAGTCAATCAAATGTTTATCAAGATTTTAATATTCATACACTGTTAATAAATTAAATAATTTTTTATATTCAAACTGCACTGAGAAAAAAGTTCAGTTAAAACAACTAAATCCATTTAGTTTATTCAATATTAATTTGTTTGAAATAATGAAACTATAATTAATTCAACACATGGATTTGGTTAACTATAAGATATGAGGTGAACGAAATTATTTGGTCAATTTCCAGATACAGTTTAGTCCAATTTACACGTTACTGAGTTACAGTACAGAAATATTTCGTTGATTTCTAGTATATTTTAACTAAATAAATTTAGCTGTAACAAAAAAAACAATTCGTATTTTCAATCACACAATTTATTTGGTAGAAAGATATTTATTTGATTGAACCGAAACTTTGCCCATTCAAGCAACGATTTAACCGATTCAACTAAAAATTCCACTGTATCTTTGTTGAATTACCAAAATGATCTCGTTGAACGTCCGGAAACAAATATTTGGTTGAGTCAAACAAATTTTTGCATTTTCAACCAAATTTTTTTCTCAGTGTGATTGAATGTTTAAACTGAATAGTGAATAGTTTGCAACGATTCTATCTTTAAGAAGCATTTAAAAATATTGGAGGGGAATTGAGACTTGAAATTCCAAAAAACGATTTTTTATCGGAAGTGAATTTTAAAATCGATTCTAGTTTAAAATCATTATTTGACTGGATAATGAATAAACACCCGCGCTCCAACAATTCCAAAAATCTCAATAGTTAAATAAATACTTTCATGCCTTAAATCAATGAATTTAAAAACGAATGAACTGACATCAATATTTATCGATATTTAACGACACTTATCGACATTTATCAACATTTATCGACATTTTCCAACATTTATCAATATTTTTCATATTTTATCAATAGTTTTTAATTTAAAAAAAAACTCAAAATTGGCAAGAAGCAAGTTTCTGGAAAATCCCACTTTTGACCTGACAGATTTGTATCTGACAAATTTTTCCTACTTGTCAATTATTCGTAAAATTTCAATTACTCAATTCCAACATCAAGCGCATATTTACTAGAATTAATCTGACCCAACAGATTAATGACAATCACCGTCAATTATTAATTTGCAGATCAAGCAAGTTTTTTTTTTAATCGAGTTTAATTCGTATACGTGTAAATTGTGACATTGCGAAAATGGCAAATCTAACGTGGGATTTATTTGCGTTTCAGCGAGTTCCATTCATTTATTCCGTGCCACGTTGCGCGTGACGTGGAATAAAGTGACCCTTGAGAACGTTAAGCCATAACTAAATTGGGTTTACATCGCGAAGAAATCCGATCACTGCACGCGTTGACGAATCGCAAATCGTATACAAACTATTTCAAATCTAAAAGGGGCTATTTTATGCTTGTGTGTAATGGATCTGATGCCTTAATTTAATTTTTCGTAAGCTAAGTTAAAGGGACAATAGCATTACATTACTTAAGGGGTTATACGCAGTCAGGATATTCAAATAATTGTTTTTTTTTTAAATTTCATTTTTGTTTCATATGGGGCCATCCCAAATCGGACAGTTTGAAAAACATTTTTTTTTTCTCAATTTTTTAAATATTTTTCAGTACCCATCGAAAGACCCTTCCTGTTAAATTTTGAGATTTTTTCGATTACCCGTTCACAAGATATTAAATTTTTTTTAAACCGCTCTTTTTTCGATTTTTTGGTAATAACTTCTGTAATAATGGTCCAAATTAAAAGTTTTTTTTTTAATTTTTGTTTTTTATGACCACTTCAGAAAAAAATACAACAAAATATTCGACGCGTTTTTGAATGAGTTTTTTGAGGTTTAAACTTTAATTTTTTTCGATTTTTGAAAATTGAAATTTTTTTTTTATTCATAAATTATTATGAATACCAATTTTTATTACTGTATAGTATTTTTTTAATCATTTTGAATTAATTTTGACACTTTTTCATTGTTAACAGATTTTAAAAATTAATAATTAATCGATGAGCAAATAACATCAGTTCGAAAACGGTGTTAGTGAGCATTGAACGTAAATTTTTCACCTGAGAAACATTATTTAGATGCAAAAGAAAGATTTTATTTGCGATACAATACTGCGAAGTCAATCACAGGGGGACAAAAAAATTTCATTCAATTATTCTAATGAGCAACGAAAACGTATTGGCAAAGGAATATTCAAATTCAGAAAATAATCGTATATGTAAGGTTTTCAAAAAAAATACGTGAATAAATAAAAACTGTTATTATTATTGTTCATAAAGAAACTTAACGATTAGTTATTAATTTTAAGATCCTGTTAACAATAAAAAAGTGTCAAAAAAAATTCTAAATATTGAAAGAAATACTATACAGTAACAAAAATTGGTATTCATAATAATCAATTTAAAAAAAAATAATTACTTTCAAAAATCGAAAAAAATAGTAGTTATGGAAATCCCACGATCGGACTAGTCTTGAAAATTGTTGAACAGATAAATGTTTAAAGCAAAAAATTAAAAAAAAAAAAAATGACACTCACTTTCAAAAACGCGACTTAAAGTTTAGAACTAAAAAAACTCATTCAAAAACTCGTCGAATATTTTTGATGTATTTTTTTCTGAAAAGACCTTAAAAAAACAAAAATTTTGAAAAAAAAACTTTTAATTTTGATCGTTATCAAAGAAGTTATGACCAAAATACCAAAAAAAGTGCGGTTTTTTTGTTAATTTAATATCTTTTGAACGGGTAATCGAAAAAATCTCAAAATTTAACAGGAAGGGCCTTTTGATGGGTACTAAAAAATATTTAAAAAGTGAGGAAAAAAAAAAGTTTTTCAAACTATCCGATTTGGGATGGAACGCCCCATATATTTCTGTTTTCCCAGTGTAAATGAAAATTGATCAAAAAATTTTCCAAACTCGCTTTGATTTCTCACTCTTGACCATCGATTCCCGAATTTTCTTTAAGGTCTCAAGGCTTGAAAAGGATCAACATTGTTTGTCGAGAGATTTTTCTCTTTCTTCAAAAACGACTGTGACAATTATCCACGATGATTGGCACTTGAGCCTCGCGATTATCATAGCGACGAATTTTCGATCCCTTTTCTTATTAACGAGGGGCCAAAACGTGCTCAGCGTTCAAAAACAAGGACTGTAAATCGAACCAATGCGTAATTAACATTTTGCTTGTACTGGAATTATCAACAACGTAAAACCGTTAAACAACAAAAATGCGAAAATCCCCTTCGACAACCAAAATGTAATTCCCCAGAATACTGAACCAATTTACATTCCAGAGGATTTGACTGAAACTTTATACAAGCGTTTTTCAAAGGCTGAGAATGTTTTTGCAAATTTATTTTTGAATGGCAATTCACGGTGGAAAAAATAATTTTTTGTTGTTGCAATCATCATCAATAATTAATAATTAATAATTATTAATAACAAACTTCAAAAATGCTATTCCACAGAATACTGAACTAATTTATAAACTCGAAATTTTCAGTAAATTTTTTTTGCCTCGAAGGTCAGACTAAAAAATCTGAATTGTTTATTTCTATTTCCTAAAAATAGAATTATTCGTAAAATAAAAAATCCTCAAGTCGCTTTTAATGATCAAATTCCAGGAATTTGAAGTTGCAATTCCAGTTTCAAATTGAAATGAAAATTTTGCTTCACGTTGCAAAAGCTACCAATTGTGAATTTAAAAAATTTCTGCTTGGAAATGCAGACTGAAAAATTTGAAATTATTTTCACGAACTAAATTAGCTCCGAGCTTCGAAAAAAAATCATAAGCCATAAAAAACTCTGCGAGTTTATAAAAAAGTTCGTGAGTGCTTCTCGAAATCACGAGAGACAAGCATTCGCGATAAAGCGTTGATGGTTCTCGATTGTTTGGCAAACAGACACTCGATATCGTTCGTTATCTCGATTAACAAAATCCATCTGGCAATTTATGATCTTTCGAAAAAAAAATAATCACGGACCAATATCAGCGCAGGTTACTCCAAAAATGCAAATATTTTGATTTCGTCGATTCGACAAATTTCCTTAATTTTAGTTTATCTTAAGTTCAACTTAAAAAACATTGACTATTTTTGCCACTTCGAATTTTCACGAGTCATCACTTTTTCGATCGACTCAAAAAATGTTGAGGCAGTATTCTGGTCTAAAATTTTGAAAAATCATTTTTTTTGCATACTCTCAAAGTTTAGACCTTTAAGAATATATCCTCAAAACGAAATTTGTAAATTTTAATAATTTATGGAGTTTTAGCTATTTTAGTGACGCACTAACTAAGCCCGTCACGTCGCAGCGTAATTTTAAGGGGGTATTCTGGTCTAGAATTTTGAAAAAATTTTTTTTTCAAAATTCATAAAATTTAGACCTTTGAGAATATATCCTCGAAACGAAATTTGTAAATTTTGATCATTTATGGAGTTGTAGCTATTTTAGTGACACACTAACTACGCCCGATTGTCGGAAAAGTTACTAAAATAAATAATTACCTTTTTTTGTTTATTGCCAAAATATTAATAAATATGTTGTAAAAAAAAAATAATGGTAAAAATATGTATTTTTTTTTCATTGAGCTCGACAAAATGCTCAAAATCTGTCTCCAGACCAAAGTACCGCGTTAAACTTGAAAAATATTGCCTTCATTTCCGCTACTTTGGATTTTCTCGAATCATCACTTTTTCCATTGACTCAAAAAGTATTAATTAAAAAAATAATGACGGATTTTTTGCGCTCTCGACGAAACTAAACTAGATGGACTGAACCAATCGAAATATTGGGGGAAAAAAAATGAAAATATATGAATCTGGAAATATTTCGAATTTCGGACATCATGCATGGAAATCATAGAGCCGAATGATCGATAGAGCGTGGGCGTAAGCTGGACTTTTTCGTTTTTTATCTCTTTATACTTTCAACGCTTTTGCACGCACCGTTGGACTCGCATCGATAACATATGAGGCATTCCACGTCAAGTCGGCCATCCCATTTTTTGAAATCACCAAAAATCGCATACAAATTTTTAGAAAGCAGTTCTAACTATCAAGAAAATTTGTGATTTTTTTCAGATTTTTAAATTACATTTTTGAGCTAGAAAAAAATACGAAAAATATGTTTGTCCCAGTTTGTAACTCAAAAATTATTCATCGTACAAAAAAAAAAAACGTAGAACATAACATTCAGGATTTTCAACGTGCTTTTCACTGAAATTTTTTACAAACTCCTCCGAAAGCTCTATGTGCCATTTTCGGAGCAAATAATGTTTTGATATTTTTTATCTCAGAATTGACATCTTCGATTCGTCTGTAGTTTTGACAGTTTTTTTACTTGATATATTTACAGACTATAAAAAAATTGGCGTAGTGGAGAATCCATTATTTCAAATGCATTTTTATCGATACAATCTATCATTATAGAATGATTTAACGAAATAGTGTAGATATTGATATTTTATCATTATTAATCGTAGACAGGGAAAAATAATAAAATAAAAAGAAAATAATAATTTAAATAGACTTTATCGGTGTCCATGGGTTCATTGATAAAGTTTATTAAAATGTACAAAAAGATATTTAAAAAAATGAAAATAAAAAAAGTTTAAAAAATTGAAAAAATACAAAAAAAATAAACAAAAATGTGGGCTTTAGAAAATATCTATAGAAAGTCTCAACCCTGTTGATGCACAGAGAAATTTGTGTATTTATTTGAGATGAAAAACGCATGGGAAGGAATGGATTCTCCACTAAGCCAATTTTTTTATAGTCTGTAAATATATCGAGTAAAAAACTGTTTGAAGTACAGACAAATCGAAGTTGTCAATTCTGAGAAAAAAAAATATCAAAACATTATTTGCTCCGAAAATGGCATAGAGACCTTTTGGAGGAGTTCGTGAAAATTTCAGTGAAAAGTACGTTGAAAATCCTAAATTTCATGTTGTACATTTTTTTTCGTACGATGAATAATTTTCGAGTTACGAAATGGAACAAGAAAATTTTTTGTATTTCTCTCCGGCTAAAATATGTAATATAAAAATCTGAAAAAAATCACGAATTTTCTTGACAGTTAGAACTACTTTATAAAAATTTGTATGCGATTTTTGGCGATTTCAAAAAATTGGGTGGCCGACTTGACGTGGAATGCCTCATATATACGTATATAAAAAAATATATATGTATATAAAATATATATAGGTACGTGAAAACGCACAAAGAACCGGTGCAATCGCGCTAAGTAAAGGCGATGACTGGTTACTTTACATCGGCAGGAAATTAATCATAATATCGCGAGTAACCCCGTTTCTCTCGAAGGGCCCACCGGTGGTCGAAGCTTGCGTTCTATGTATATAATCGGAGTTTCACGCGAACCCCACCACCTTCCGCCTCAAAACTAATGATCAAGGATACGTGTGATAGTAGAATGAAAAAAAATGAAAATAAAAAATCATGCCCGTCGATCAAACTCAACAGGAAATATTGGGAGATATTTAGTTTGATTTGTAAAAAAACACCCTCTTAAATCAACCCCTTGGTGTGTTGGAAACAAATTTCCTGCACTTACAAAGAATTCTATTCTGATAAGAAATTTGTTCAAAAATACGTTTTTGTAGGAAAAAAATCTTTTTGTAATTTACTACTTATTTATTTTGTTCCCAATAATGGTTCTGAAATGCCAGGAAATATTAAGAGATATTTAGTTTGATTTGTTTTAAAAAAACTCTCTTAAATCAATCCTTTGGTGTGTCAAAAACAAATTTCCTCCACTTTCATAAGGAATTCTATTCTCATGATCAGAAATTTGTTCAAAATTTCTTTTTTGTGGGAAAAAAAAATCTTTTTGTACTTTACTATTCATTTATTTTGTTTCCAATAATGGTTGTTAAATGCCAAGAAATATTGGAAGATATTTAGTTTGATTTGTACCAAAAAAAACCCTCTTAAATCAACCCTTTGGTGTATCATAAACAAATTTCCTCCACTTTCACAAGGAATTCTATTCTCATGATAAAAAATTTTATCAAAATTGCTTTTTTGTGGGAAAAAAAATCTTTTTGTACTTTACTATTCATTTATTTTGTTCCCAATAATGGTTGTTAAATGTTAGGAAATGTTAGGAAATATTTAGTTTGATTTAAAAAAAAAACCCTCTTAAATCAACCCTTTGGTGTCTTAAAAACAAATTTCCTGCACTTTCATAAGGAATTCAATTCTCATGATAAGTAATTTGTTCAAAATTGCTTTTTTGTGGGAAAGAAATCTTTTTGTACTTTACTATTCATTTATTTTGTTTCCAATAATGGTTGTTAAATGCCAAGAAATATTGGAAGATATTTAGTTTGATTTGTACAAAAAAAACCCTCTTAAATCAACCCTTTGGTGTGTCATAAACAAATTTCCTCCACTTTCACAAGGAATTCTATTCTCATGATAAGAAATTTTATCAAAATTGCTTTTTTGTGGGAAAAAAAATCTTTTTGTACTTTACTATTCATTTATTTTGTTCCCAATAATGGTTGTTAAATGTTAGGAAATGTTAGGAAATATTTAGTTTGATTTAAAAAAAAAACCCTCTTAAATCAACCCTTTGGTGTCTCAAAAACAAATTTCCTGCACTTTCATAAGGAATTCAATTCTCATGATAAGTAATTTGTTCAAAATTGCTTTTTTGTGGGAAAGAAATCTTTTTGTACTTTACTATTCATTTATTTTGTTTCCAATAATGGTTGTTAAATGCCAAGAAATATTGGAAGATATTTAGTTTGATTTGTACAAAAAAAACCCTCTTAAATCAACCCTTTGGTGCGTCATAAACAAATTTCCTCCACTTTCACAAGGAATTCTATTCTCATGATAAGAAATTTTATCAAAATTGCTTTTTTGTGGGAAAAAAAATCTTTTTGTACTTTACTATTCACTTATTTTGTTCCCAATAATGGTTGTTAAATGTTAGGAAATGTTAGGAAATATTTAGTTTGATTTAAAAAAAAAACCCTCTTAAATCAACCCTTTGGTGTCTCAAAAACAAATTTCCTGCACTTTCATAAGGAATTCAATTCTCATGATAAGTAATTTGTTCAAAATTGCATTTTTGTGGGAACAAAAATCTTTTTGTACTTTACTATTCATTTATTATGTTCCCAATAATGGTTCTGAAATGCCAGGAAATATTAAGAGATATTTAGTTTGATTTGTTTAAAAAAACCCTCTTGAATCAACCTCTTGATGTGTGCCAAAAACAAATTTCCTGCACTTTAAAGAAGGATTTTATTCTCATCATAAGAATTTCAATCGAAATTTCCTTTTTACATCAGACAAATGTTTTTGTACTCCATTCTTTTTTATTTAATTATTTTGTGCACAATACTTATTCCCAAACGATTATTATACTATTGTATTGTATTATTTTCCACTGATTATTGTACCGAAATGTACAAAACTGCGTTTATTTTTGCCTACAAAATTTGTGAATATTTTTGGAAACTTATAATGATGAGGAAGCAAAACAAAACAATAAAATTCGGAAATTCACTTGAATAACATTCTACAAAATTCTTCAACTCAAAAATTCAACTCAAAACAATAAAATTCAGAAATTCCCTTGAACAACCAAATTCTACAGAATCCATTGCACGAAAATTCTGCCTCCAAAAAATTCAAACTATGCACACCTCAATTTTTTCGACATTTAAATAAAACGACTACCATTTTATAATTCCCAAATAACCTTCCACGAACATCTACTTCCAAATCAAAAAGCTCGGAGATAATTTCGAAAACATTGCGAGAGAAAAGAGTCTCTCGGAAAATGCGGAAATACGAACGAACGAGGAAACTTGTCGACCGCGGAGTGACGATTCCCAACGAGTCAAAGGGTTGAAAATAACGAGGCACTGGGAGGTCCTCGACTAGGAGGAAGTTGACCCAGGTGCCACGTATCTCGAAACTGCCGGAGATCGACTACCATTGAGATGGGAAAAAAAAAATTTTCACTCAAAACCGAGGGGTGCGCTCGTTGGTGTGTGTACCTTCCAACGTAGTTCAAACAGACTGTTTTTCGTCAACGCCGTCGGCAGCGAATACGACGGGCAGTATTGAGTTACCGAGGAACTTATCCAGCTTCGCGGTGTGGTCCCGTGTAACGGGCGTGTATATTTTCAAACTCCATCACGGTGGTCCCAAGTATAATCGATGAAAAAGACCTTTTGGCATTTTCCAAGCAAAAAAAGCAGAATCTTCCTTCGCAAATACGAAGCTGAATTATCAGGGCAATGGTCGTTGCTTCTTTCACAAAAAATAATTAGAGATGTGGTGGTCCTTACCCGACGATATCGTGCAGACGAAATTGAAGGGCTTGCTTCTCGAAAGGCACTTCCGGTATGAGGCTGCAGAGCAGCTGAACGGTGGCGCCAGTGACGGCCGAATTCACAACTACGTTCGCCGAAGACTCCATCGCTTGTGAATTATCATCAAGCGCTGTCACAGCCTGAAAAAAATTAAAAATGATGAATTTTAGTGATGTTCAAGGTATATCGATTTTTCAAAGAAATTTTCTATATTCGAAATTCATGTAAATAGGTAAATTATTAATAGGGATTTTTTTTTATGTTATACGTTTCATACTTATTTTGCATATATTTTGATTGTATGAAAATAATGTAATATATGGGGCGTTCCATACCAAATCGGACAGTTTGAAAAACTGTTTTTTTATTTCCTCAATTTTTTTATATTTTTTACTACCCATCGAAAAACCCTTCCTGTTGAATTTTGAGATTTTTTTATTACCCGTTCAAAAGATATTAAATTAACAAAAAAAAAACAGCTTTTTTTTTTGTGTTTTGGAACTTCTTTGATAATGATCCAAATTGAAAGTTTTTTTTGTTAATTTTTGGTTTTTTATGGCCTTTTCAGAAAAAAATACAACAAAAATATTCGACGAGTTTTTGAATGAGTTTTTTGAGTTTTAAACTTTAAATCGCGCTTTTAGAAGTGAGTGTCATTTTTTTTTATTTTTTATTTTTTGTTTTAAACATCTATCTATTCAACAATTTTTAAGACTAGTCCCATCGTGGGATTTCCATAACGACTATTTTTTTTCGATCTTTGAAAAAAAAAAATTTTTTTTAATTCAATTTTTAATTCAAAATGATTAAAAAAATACTATACGGTAACAAAAATTGGTATTCATAATAATTTATTTAAAAAAAAATGTAATTTTAAAAAATCGAAAAAAAAGAGTAATTATTGAAATCCCACGATCGCACTAGTCTTAAAAATGGTTGAATAGATAGATGTTTAAAACAAAAAATTAAGAAAATAAAATAAATAATGACACTCACTTTTAAAAACGCGATTTAAAGTTTAAAAATCAAAAAACTCATTCAAAAACGCGTCCAATATTTTTGTTGTATTTTTTTCTAAAAGGCCATAAAAAAACAAAAAATTTGGAAGACAAAACTTTTAATTTAGATCATTATTAAAGAAGTTATGATCAAAATACCAAAAAAGCGGTTTTTTTTTTGTTAATTTAATATCTTTTAAACGGGTAATCAAAAAATCTCAAAATTTAACAGGAAGGGTCTTTTGATGGGCACTAAAAAATATTAAAAAATTGAGGAAATAAAAAAAAAGTTTTTCAAATTGTCCGATTTGGGATGGAACGCCCCATATAATGTATAAAAATGGGGTATAACTTCTTTTATAGATGAAATAGATGTGAAAAATATTTCAAATATATTATTACTGGTAAAACCTTTTGCACGAAATATCTTTTTTGCCAATATTTTCCGCAAATAAATTGTCATGATAGCTCTTGTAATATTTTTGAAACACGAAGATTACACTCGTTATAATAAAAAAGGAATGTGTAGATGCAAAAATATTATTCACAAGTGAGAAATTTACATGTTTGGCTATTACCCATGAGAAAAAAGTATTGAGGCAAAATTGTTGTCAAAGACGCTGTTTTGGAGGTGATGTTTATAATTAAACTAACCGTTGAATAATTTTCAACCTTCAAGAAAATATTTAAATTTTCTAAACAATAAATATCTATATTGACATATTCTTATGTGCATTTTTTGTAATTTCTTTAGAATGTTTTGAAAATTTCAAAGAATTATTAATAGGCACATTTTTTTCTTCTTCTACGTTTTACAGTTCATACTTTTTTAATATAATTTTTGATTGTATGAAAATAATGTATAAAAATAGAGTATAACTTTTTTTATAGATGAAATAGATGTGAAAAATATTGCGAATATATTATTACTGCTAAAACCTTTTATATGAAATATCTTTTTTGCCAACTTGTTAATTAATTAACTAATCAATTAATTAATTAATTAATTAACTGTTAGTTTAATTATAAACATTAAATTTTCAACCTCAATAAAATATCCTAATTTTTTAAACAATAAATATCTACATTGACATATTCTTATGTACATTTTTTGGGATTCCTTTAGAATTTTTTGAAAACTGAAAAGATTGCAAAACTTTTTGTAAAGATTTCCTTTGATTTAATGTTTGAAAAAATCGAAAATTAATTTTCTATACGTAAATTTCTCATGATTAGGTTTTTTCCTTCTTTTCCTGAGGAAACTGTACAAAAGTTATATTGAAGGGAATCGATTTATGGTTCAACCCTAACCTAAATACCGCGATTTGATCATCCCTTATATTCCTTTTTTATGCTTCGTGAACACATTTATGTGAATTTTTGTAAATTCTCCAGAGATTCGAATGGCAAAAAGCATCGATGGCGATTACTCCTTCCTTCCCCTTGTTTCCAAATCAACCGATGAGTCGCTTTGCTCAATGACACAGGCATAATTTTACAGCCTCGTTCCGGTTAATAATAGGGTTGCGAAAAACGTTCCCCGTTCTTCGCCAGTCGAATCCTATCTCGAAAAAAAAAAAACATTCGTAAAATGCTTTGAGAATTCAACGACGGGGTTTGCGCCCAGATTTATGGAGCACATAAAATCGTTTTGGCTGAAAAAATATAAAATGAAAGACGGTGGATCGAGCATAACTTTATTCTGACTAAATTTTATTCCATTTTTTTTTTTATACGCAGGGGCATTCTTGTCACTGATTAAGTTAAACAAGCTCGAAATAACTTATTTTTTGTTTTTTATTTTTGAGCGTTCAGGACTTTTCTAGCTTTTCCTGCTTTATAAATTGTAGATTTTAGATAGATTATAGATTATAGATTTTTGACTCTCTCAGAATGTTTTCAATTTTTGAGATTCTGAATTTTGACTTTCGAAAAACTTCATTTTTTTTAAATTGACAATGCGATATGGTTAAAAACAAATCTAATGGGGGAATGCAGCGACTCAAAAAATTTGTAATATTCAAGAGTTGTACAATTTACTTAATTTTACTTTTACCTTTACAAATTTTACTTTTACTAATTGTACAATTTACTTAAAATAGTAAAATTTTAATACAAATAAAATTGTACAATAAAATGAAGTAAAATGAAGTAAATTGTACAATTCAACATTAGAATACAATTGAAGAATTGGAAATTAGGTAAATTGTAAATTGTAAAAAGTAGAAGTAGAAGTAAAATAAAATTAAATAAATTCTACAATTTACTTAATTTTACTTTTGCGTTTAAAAATTGTACTTTTGGTAATTGTTCATTTTACTAAAAATTGTGTAATTTTAATACAAATAAAATTGTACAATAAAATAAAGTAAAAATAAGTAAATTGAAAATGATAAAAAGTAAAAGTGAAATAAAATTAAGTAAATCGTACAATTTACTTAATTTTACTTTTACTTTTAGAAATTTTACTTATACTAATTGTACAATTTACTTAAAATTGTAAAATCTCAATACAACTAAAATTGTATAATAAAATGAAGTAAAATTACGTAAGTTGTACAATTCAAAATAAAAATACAATTGAAGAATTTGAAATTAAGTAAATTGTAAATGGTAAAAAGTAGAAGTAAAGTCAAATTAAATAAATTGTACAATTTACTTAATTTTACTTTTCACTAATTGTACAGTTTACTTAAAATTGTAAAATTTCAATATAAATAAAATTGTACAATAAAATAGAGTAAAATTAAGTAAATTGTACTATTTACTTAAAGTTTTACAATATAGTTGCCGATACGCAAAATAAGTCACTGAGATCCCGTTGAAAGGAAAAAAAACGTGTAAGGACCGAGTACTCGAAAGTTCTTTTTTTTTTTGCTTCATTCTTCGCTCGCACAAAACAGTATCGACGATTCTTGTGTGCGTGCACGTCACTAAAAGCTCTCGCGCGAGTCGCTAATGCATTTGCGGGACGATGCGAGTAGAGGGCGAAAACTGAAAGAAGGTGATGGGAAGGGGAAGGGGGGAGGCATTGGTTTTATGGGGCGGGAGAGAGAGAGTGACAGTGGCATATCTACGGGAGCGTGAATAATTGTCGCCTCCGTTAGGACGGCACTGATTTGTTGAAGCGTCGAATGGAACAATGCTCCTTGAGAAAATTACGAGAATACGAGAGAAAGTGATAAAGGGCTGAAATATAGATATTTATACAATAAGCCGTATAAATATTTTTTAAAAATGATTTATATTATTTTTTATATTTTTGTATATATTGTATTAATTTTATATTATATATTATATTATTCTATTAATTTTATATATTATATTAATTATATATTCCAGCTTAACTCAACCACTTTTACATGTTGTATTTTTTTATTTGGCTCAAACATTTTTCTATTATTGTACCTATTTATGGAACTTTATTTGATTTTTTTCAAATTTGTTTACCCATGCATTTACAAGATTTGATTTTTTTTTTCAAATGCTTGTAACTTGGCGAAAAATGAACCAAATCAAGCTTTTTTTTTTATTTTAACGATATTCATCTTCTATATCGTTTTACCGCTTAAAGCAAAAAATTGTTAATTTCAAAAGGTGAGACACGTTTAATTTTTTTCAAAAAATTTGCTAAGAAACTTTGACTATATTAACTATTTTTAAGACTAGTTTCATCGTCGGGATATTTTTCCTTCTATTTTATTCGAAATTAAAAATAGTCTTTTTTCAGCATCAGTAAAAAAAGCGTTGATTTCAAAAGGTCGGACACTTGAAATTTTTTTCAAAAAATTTGCTATGGAACTTTGACTATTTCGACCATTTTTAATGCTAGTTTAATCGTCTGCAGATTTTTCCTTCTATTTTGTTCATAATTAAAAACATTTTTTTCATCACAAGCAAAAAAGCGTTTTTTTCAAAAGGTGGGACGTGTTTAATTTTGTTTTTTAAAATTTGCAAGGAAGCCAAATTAAACGTGTCTCACCTTTTGAAAAAAAAAAATGCTTTTTTGCTTGTGATGAAAAAAAATGTTTTTAATTATGAACAAAATAGAAGGGAAAATCTGCCCAACATTAAACTAGCATTAAAAATGGTCGAAATAGTCAAAGTTTCATAGCAAATTTTTTGAAATAATTTAAAGTGTCTGGAATATATTTTTAAGATATAAAATTTTTTTTCAAAATATATATTGATGGAGACAAAAAATATTCACCACATAGTAGGGAAAGTTAATAACATTAAATTGCAAATCATTTCAAAGTAACTTGCATTAATTATGCAAATCATTCGAAATTTAAATTTGAATGTTGGAAATTAAAAATGGCGACAACCATTGCTTTAATAAATCGAAAAAAGACGATTTAAGGCATCAATAAATGATTTATCAATAATGTTATAGAAAATGATTTGAAGAAATAAAATGACGTCCCTTACCAACCATTTTATCGCGGGATCAAAAATAAATTTTCTTTGATCTATTATTATTTAATTATATAATAGATTGAAATATATTTTTCAATTACTTTAAAAATAGATTCATTTTTTCAAATTACTAGACAACCTTTGCTTTTCAAAGAATTGAAAAGGGCCACGACATTTTGGAGAAAAATTAAAGATGGCGACGTCCTCATTAACAATTTAAAAAAAACGGACGATTTAAAAAATAAATAAATGATATATAAATTACGTTAAAAAAATAATGATTTGAAGAAATGGAATTACGTCCACCAACCATTTTATCATAAAATGAAAAATAAATATTTTTTTATCTATTATTATTTAAATAATAGATTGGAATATAATTTTCCAATTATTTTAAAAATAGATTCATTTTTTTTAAATTATTATTTTCACAATTCTGAAGTCCTGTGACATTGAGGACAATATGGGTCATTCAAAAACATTTATATTTTGTCGTTTTTTCAAAATGGAGGCTAAGATCTCCATCGAGATCTTTGGCAAAAATAATATGAATCGAAAAAAAAAATAATCCGTTCATTCTCTTATTGAGGATTAACGGAGGAGATTTAAACGAGATCTGTCGCGTGTGTGGTCGATCGCTAATCCTTCGTTATACGTTTCATCGGGCATGAGATCGCGAAAATATGCGACATAAAAAAAAACATGTTACCTTCACCGTGATCCTCTTACACGAAATATCATCGATATGCGTCTCAATGAACTCCGATAGAATTGCGTAAGCATCGATTTTTTTGGCCCTTTTCATATCGCTTAAAATTTTGAAGTTATAATTTCACTGAATTTTAATTAAATTTTTATGAAAATCACTGAGGAATGATTTATATAAACCCGACTCCAAAATTTGGTATGAACCTTTCGTTACTTTTTGAGTGATTGAGGAATAAAATTTTTTTAAAACTATAACTTTCCTCTATTTATTTTAATAAGTGATTTGAATTCTTGGATTTTGAATTAAATCCCTCGACAGCGATAACGGTGGCGCCATCGTGCGTTTAAAAGTTCAATTAATTCTGTCGATAAAACAGGGCTCCTGAGGTGGAGAGGAATTAACCTCATAATTAAAACGTAGAGAATGAAATAAAACTCACTTCGAAGCGTTGCAGAAGAATATCGAGAATAACGATGATCTTGTTGCTCAGCAAAGTACACTCGATATTATTGTTGCAAGAATTTACAGCAGCTTTGTAAACACGGCAAACCGAAACGATGCTTCTGTAAATTTGAATCAAGGGTAAAATTCCCGGTTGTGACTCTGGTGTCGCCCTCTGGCGAGTAAACCATGCGGCGAAAAATCATGTAAGAGATAATGTATCGGCTGAGATCTTTATTGCCGACTGTGGTAATCTTTTTTTCTGCTGCATGGCAAAACTTTTGAATTTTTGTTTACTAATAAAATAAACAACCGTGGAAAAAGATCAATTATTCGAAAAAGATGTACGTGAAGTAACGCACTGGCAAGAAAAGTCTCGTTCACGTAAAATCCAAAATACAGAATACTTACTTATTTGGCAAATTGTGTGAAGTATTCTGAACGTTCAGACCGAGGTTCATCAGATTTATCAATGTCTCGAATCCATTCAACGATCTGAAGGCTTCCTGATCCAACGGAACCTACGATTGAAAATTACACATCGATTAAAGCATTAGTTATTGCTGCGAATAAACAATATTCATAGTTTATTCAATAATTATTTCATAATTTTAAAAAAAAGGAATGTAAAAACAGCGAATTTCTATTCAAAAGGTGCTCGTTAAAATTTCGAAAAATCGGATATTGATAAAAATTTGAATTCAAATTGAGATTGGAAAGATTTAAAAACCCTGCAAATTGAAATTTGCACATTGCTTTCTCATCTTTATCCATAGTTCACATAGCTTCCTTTAACACACAGTATGGCGATCAAATTTGGCTTCCTCATAAAGGAAGCTTTGTTAACAATTGAAAAATATTAGTAATCAATGTGCAAATTCGATCGATTTTCGCCAAATTTGATAGCGAATAACATTGATAGCTATATCGGCTCTTCACAAAATTTCATTGCAATATCTAAAAAATTTCAAAAGTCATAGCGTTTATGTTTCTTTTATAAAAATTAAAAATTTGATGAAAATTTAATTATTCGATCGATTTTCGCCAAATTTAATAACGAACATCCTCGATAGCTATACTAGCTCTGTGTGAAGTTTCAGTGCAATATCTTAAAAATTGCTCAAGTCAGAGCGTTTACGCTATTTTTCAAAAAATTAAAAATTTCATAAAATTTTAATCCCTCGATGGATTTTTGCCAAATTTAATAGCGAACAATCTCGATAGCTATATTAGCTCTGTGCAAAGTTTCAGTACAATATCTTAAAAATTGCACAAGTTAGAGCGTTTAGGCTATTTTTCAAAAAATTACAAATTCCATAAAATTTTAATCCCTCGATGGATTTCCGCCAAATTCAATACCAAACAACCTTAATAGCTATACTAATTCTGTACAAAGTTTGAGTGCAATATCTTAAAAATTGCAGAGGTTAGAGCGTTCACGCCATTCTTGCAAAAACGAAAAAAGTCGATAAAATCTGAACACCCGTTATAATTAAAACAAATTTTTTTCATAATGAAGAGCAATTCGTGCTCGATAAGTGTGCCAAATTTTAGTTCGATATCTCGAAGTGTTTTCGAGTTATTAATTCTTTACATCTGAAACTCAGGATACACACACACACACACACACATCCATCCTGACTTTTTTTCTAAATATGATTTCTCGATGTTTTAGGACATTTTGAACATATTGGCATACAAATCGCGAAAACATTTTTTTTCACGAAAACAAAGCTTCCTTTATGAGGAAGCAAAATTTTAAAGAGTTAGGTTTACACGATTAAAGGTCCACAATTTATTTTTTATCAGTTATCTGAACTTACGGATTTGAGGAAGGTTCTTGACATCTCTCCCAAGCAACGTTCGAGCCTCGCTACAGCGACACTCGGCCAAACGGTTTTCGCGTGATTCGCGATTAATCGATCGAGTTCCTTCAGATATTGGCGAAATTTATTCTTGTTCGGCGATTCCGCCGAAGTTTGATTCGTCGTGTTATTCAGAGTTTCCCATTCCTGGCCTCGCGCCGACATTCGTTGTTTTAACTTTCTGCTTCGTCTCTTCAGTGCTTTTTGCTTCTCCTTCGCTGCTTTCGTATCGTCACTGAGAACGACGCAGCCGTTTGTTAATTGCGGCGTCGCGACGTCTCGTATTTGAGCTATATTGAATCGCTGAAGTTCGTCGCGGGAAGGCTCGCGACCTTCGTGCATCTTTTTAACAGCTTCGATGTGGGTTTTTCGCTTTAGATGACTGAGCAAGCAAACTTCGTTGGGAATCTGAAAATGAATCAAGATTTAATATCCATGAATTTTTAAAAATGAAATCAGCGATTTAATTCATAGATATACACTACTGGCAAAAAGTTTCCGGACAAAACTTCAAAAGAAGTCTGGAACGTTTTTTTATGCCGTTTTTAAAATTATTTTTACAATTTGTTTTTAGATTTGGAGCTTATTTTGAAAACAGCTGTTTTTCACCATTTTCCTCTCTCTTCAGGTGCGCCCATCTTCTAGAGGAAATTTTTTTTACACATTTTTACGATTGGATTCATAAAGAGGAAAGTTTGAGCTTCAACTTTCTTTTTCTTTTAAACTTTGAGCGATTTTTTTTCCCAAAGTTATTCTGTTTTTTGTGAAAAAAGGGGAATTATGAAAAATCCCGCATAACCCGAAAACAAAGAAGATTCATAAAAAAACTTCAAGATAGCCAAAAGTTGAGTCTGTTTTTGTTGAGTTCAGAGGAATTTGTTTAGGTTTTTTTTCCAAAATTTTGTTTTCCTATGATGAGGCTTGAAAAAAAAATAAGGGAAAAAAAATTGAAAAAAATTTCAATGTGTTGAAAATGGTAAAATGAAGTATTTTCCCCTCCTGAAATTTTATCAATAATCCTATAGTTCTCGAATTATTGTAATTGAATGATCTGAGAACCCAGAAAATGAGAACAAAAAAATTTTTGGGAAAAAAATCTGAAAAAATTCCTCTGCATTCAACAAAAACAGACGCAACTTTTTGCTATCTTGAAGTTTTTCATTAATCTTCTTTGTTTTCGTGTTATACGCGATTTTTCAAATTTCTTCTTTTTTTACAAAAAACAGAATAACTTTGGGGAAAAAAATCGCTCAAAGCTTAAAAAAGAAGAAAAAGAAGCTCAAACTTTCCTCTTTATGAATCCAATCGTAAAAATATATTAAAAAAAAATTCCTCTAGAAGATGGGTGCCCCTGAAGAGAGGGGGAAAAAGGCAACAAACAGCTGTTTTCAAAACAGAGTCCAAGTCTAAAAACAAATTGTAAAAATAATTTAAAAATCAGGAAATGAAGCCGAATTCTTCCCCTCTAAAATGCCACTTGTTAAATTAGTCTACCTTGACTTCCGGCGAGATGGCATAAAAAAAAAACGTTCCAGACCTTTTTTGAAGTTCAGTCCGGAACATTTTCGCCTATAGTGTATCATTCAAAAATGATGGTAATTATTCCAATTACCTGAGTGCCACATAGGCCACACTGTTTCTGCGCCGGATAAGATTTAAGGATCGGTGGAACTTCCTCGGAACGTAAAATCGATGATTCGACCGCACGTTGACGTATGTGCTCGATATTCTCGCCGTGACGCCTCGCCGATTCTTGCTGCTTCTGCGCTATCTTTTTTTGCAATTCTTCCTGATTGGCAAGTTGAGCAGCGTGCAGAGCCGACAATCGTTCCTCCCGATCTCTAGCTTTTTCTCGCGCCAATTCCTGATGTAAAACAATATTTTTTAATAAAAATAATGCAAATCAATAAGCAAAGTTTAATTGCTTTTTTTTTTTAATATCACTAAAATATGGTAATTTTGCTTCCTCATAAAGGAAGCTTTGTTTTCGTGAATAAAATTTTTTTTCGCGATTCTTATGCCAATATGTTCAAAATGTCCTAAAAAATCGAGGAATCATATTTAGAAAAAATGTCCGGATGTGTGTGTGTGTGTGTGTTTCAGATGTAAATAATTAATAACTCGAAAATACTTCGAGATATCAAGCTAAAATTTGGCACACTTGTCGAGCACGAATTGCTCTTCATTATGAAAAAAATTTGTTTTAATTATAACGGGTGTTCAGATTTTATCGACTTTTTTCGTTTCTGCAAGAATGGCGTAAACGCTCTAACCTCTGCAATTTTCAAGATATTGCACTCAAACTTTGTACATAACTAGTATAGCTATTAAGGTTGTTTGTTATTGAATTTGGCGAAAATCCATCGAGGGATTAAAATTTTATGAAATTTTGAATTTTTTGAAAAATAGCCTAAACGCTCCAACTTGTGCATTTTTTAAGATATTGTACTGAAACTTTGCACAGAGCTAATATAGCTACCGAGGTTCTTCGCTATTAAACTTGGCAAAAATCCATCGAGGGATTAAAATTTTATGAAATTTTTAATTTTTTTAAAAATAGCGTAAACGGTCTGACTTGTGCAATTTTTAAGATATTGCACTGGAACTTTACACAGAGCTGATATAGCTATCGAGGATGTTCGTTATTAAATTGGACGAAAATCGATCGAATGATTAAATTTTTATCAAATTTTTAATTTTTATAAAAGAAGCGTTAACGCTATAACTTTTGAAATTTTTTAGATATTGCAATGAAATTTTATGAAGAGCCAGTATAGCTATCAATGTTATTCGCTATCAAATTTTGCGAAAATCGATCGAATTTGCACATTGATTACTAATATTTGTCAATAGTTAACAAAGCTTCCTTTATGAGGAAGCCAGATTTGATGTGCAAATTTCAATTTGCAGGGTTTTTCTTTAAATTACCTGACGTTCTTTTTCCCTCTCAAGTTGCATTTTGCCGACTCTTTCCTCGCGTTCTCGTCTCGCCTGTCTCATCTTTTGTATTCGCAATTGTCTATCGGCCTCGATTGCACGACGTCGTTCCTCGGCGGCGGCTTCTTTGGCAGCTTTCTCTTCCTGGCGTCGTTGACGTTCTTCTTGAATGCCCTGACAAAAAAAAAGGCTGATCTCAGTATCGCAAATTTCGTCATAGAAAGAATTGAAGTAAAAAAAAAATTTAAAATACCTGAAGACGTTCTTCCTGTTCCTGACAAAGAGCCATAAAATCGTGTCTCTTGTTTTGTGCCTCCAATTCATTTATAAAAGCAATTTCCTTCAATTTAGAATCCTCGTCGTGGGCCTTTCTCACGATTTCCAACAAATGCTGGGTACGATTTTCCTCAGCCCTCTTCAATTTCAATTCCATTCGCACTCTCTTGTCCTCGATCAGCTGATTCTTCGCGCTCTTCACGTCCTCGACCTTGTTCAACAATTCACGAAGACGCTGCGACTTTTCCGACAATAATTTTTGTCGCTTGTGCTGAGCGCAAGCTTGTTTTGCCTGATAACGTCGCAACGTCTCGGCGAGCGATCGTTTTCTCGACGGCGATGAGAGCTTTTGATGAAGCTCCAAAGCGCGACCAGGATGACGAGCAACGAGTGCCTGAAGCTGAGCCAGAGTGTCCATTCTTTCTGACCAGGACATTCCCTCCAGCATGTTTTCATAACTGTGGAAATTGAAGGTAGAATAAGAACACTTTTTTTATTATTCATAATTAAAAATTTATCAAAAATTTTATATAAATCGTAGTGATTATTTTTTAAGGATTTTTTTGAAAAATCATACAGATTAAATTACTGAATATTGGTTAAGCCAATTTGCCAAATGCGAAAGCCAAACTTAATAGAGAGACTCATAAGTGAGGTTTGTTAGATGATGGAAAAATGGCAAAAGCTACACTATACCGGCGAAAAGTTTCCGGACAAAACTTCAAAAAAGGTCTGGAACGTTTTTTTATGCCAGAAGTCAACGTAAACTAAATTAACAAACGGCATTTTCAAGGGGAAGAATACGGCTTCATTTCCTGTTTTTGAAATTATTTTTACAATTTGTTTTTAGATTTCAACTCTATTTTGAAAACAACTGTTTTTCGCTTTTTTTGATTGGATTCATAAAGGGGAAAGTTTGAGCTTCGTTTAAGTTTTTTATAAAACTTTGAGCGATTGTTTTTTCCAAAGTTATTCTGTTTTTTGTGAAAAAAGAGGAAATTTAAAAAATCCCGTATAACATGAAAACAAAGAGGATTCATGAAAAAGTTCAAGATAGCAAAAAGTTGCCTCTGTTTTCGTTAAGTTCAGAGGAATTTTTTTCATATTTTTTTCCAACATTTTTTTTTCAACCAAAAATAGGAGAAATAAAATTTGACAAAAAATGTGAAAGAAAATTCCAATGTGTTGAAAATGGTAAAATAAAGTATTTTCACCTCTTGAAATTTTATTAATAATCCCATAGTTCTCTAGTTGTGGGAATTGAATGATCTGAGCTCCGACCCACAAAATGAGAAAAAACCCTGCAAATTGAAATTTGTATATTGCTTCCTCATCTTTATCCATAGTTCACATAGCTTCCTTTAACGCACAGTATGGCGATCAAATTTGGCTTCCTCATAAAGGAAGCTTTGTTGACTATTGAAAAATATTAGTAATCAATGTGCAAATTTGATCGATTTTCGCCAAATTTGTTAGCGAATAACATTGATAGCTATACTGGCTCTTCACAAAACTTCATTGCAATATCTAAAAAATTTCAAAAGTTATAGCGTTTACGCTTCTTTTATAAAAATTAAAAATTTGATAAAAATTTAATCATTCGATCGATTTTCGCCAAATTTAATAACGAACATCCTCGATAGCTATATTAGCTCTGTGTGAAGTTTCAGTGCAATATCTCAAAAATTGCGCAACTCAGAGCGTTTCCGCTATTTTTCAAAAAATTGAAAATTTCATAAAATTTTAATCCCTCGATGGATTTTTGCCAAATTTAATAGCGAACAACCTCGATAGCTATATTAGCTCTGTGCAAAGGTTCAGTACAATATTTTTAAAATTGCACAAGTTAGAGCGTTTAGGCTATTTTTCAAAAAATTCAAAATTCCATAAAATTTTAATCCCTCGATGGATTTTCGCCAAATTCAATACCAAACAACCTTAATAGCTAGACTAATTCTGTACAAAGTTTGAGTGCAATATCTTGAAAATTGCAGAGGTTAGAGCACTTACGCCATTCTCGCAAAAACGAAAAAAGTCGATAAAATCGCAACACCCGTTATAATTAAAACAACATTTTTTTCATAATGAAGAGCAGTTCGTGCTCGACAAGTGTGCCAAATTTTAGCTTCATATCTCGAAGCGTTTTCGAGTTATTAATTATTTACATCTGAAACTCAGGATACACACACACACACACACATCCATCCGGACATTTTTTCTAAATATGATTTCTCGATGTTTTAGGACATTTTGAACATATTGGCATAAAAATCGCGAAAAAAAATTTTTTCACGAAAACAAAGCTTCCTTTATGAGGAAGCAAAACAACTTCGGGAAAAAAAATCTGAAAAAATTCCTCTGCACTCAACAAATGCAGACGCAACTTTTTGCTCTCTAGAAGTTTTTCATGAATCCTCTTTGTTTTCGTGTTATACGGGATTTTTCAAATTTCCTCTTTTTTCAGAAAGAACAGAATAACTTTGGAAAAAAAATCGCTCAAAGTTTTTTAACAAGGAAATTGAAGCTCAAACTTCCCCGTTTATGAATCCAATCGTAAAAATGTAATTAAAAAATTCCTCTGGAAGATGGATGCATCTGAAGAGAGGAAAAAAGGCGAAGAACAGTTGTTTTCAAAATAGAGTCCAAATCTAAAAACAAATTGTAAAAATAATTGAAAAAACAGGAAATGAAGCCGAATTCTTCCCCTTCAAAATTTCTAAATTGAATGATACAATTAAACGAACTAAATAAAATTTAAAATTTAATTGAGTGACATTCTACGATTTATTGAATTCACTCCAATTCAATTAAATGTCCAAATTTTCAATTTCGAAGATTAATATTCAATCTAATGGATTCTCACCGATCCTCAAGACTAATATCATCGTTATCATCTAGTTGTTCGACCGACTCAACATCATCGATCCCAAGAACGGTCTCGCCATCGGTCTCATCGGTTTCCGTGTCAACGTCAATTTCCGTCGACTCCAATTCCAATATTTGTCTTTGCAGAAAAGCCTCTTCGTCGGACAATTGTTGCGACCTCTGAGAATCGGCCTCCTCAGTTTTTCTCTCCTCCTCCAGTATTATTCTTTCTCTCTCGGCCTGAGCGGCCATAAATTGTTGTATGCGTTTTTCGAGCAATTCAGCCTCACTTTTGAATACCGCGGCGATCATCGACGTCGAATTCGTGTCGCCGAGAGAATTTGGCACGGAATTTCTGGACTTGCGTTTATCGTTTCTCGACGATTTTCTCAATTCTGCCTCGCCCTGAACCTTCTCGACCTCGTTATTGCGATTTTTACCAGCTTTTTGAACGGAACATTGCTCGTTACCAAGGTCACGAGAATCCGTCGTGAAGGACGAATTGGTGGGTTTGTCGCAAGGACTCTCAATCGATAACGCCGGCAACGAGGTCGCCGTGCTCGGTTTGTTGAAACGCGTCGACATATTTAAATTATGAGTACTACCGCGTCTGTAACGACTTCGAACAGTTTGCCAGCCATCGACATCCTCAGTCTTGACAATTTTCGCCGTACGATTCGTCGTCGACGAATCGACGGAGTTTTCCGTCTGCAAACCGTTGCAATTCGATTTATCGTTCTTCGACGTTCTCTTCAGACTCAAACAAGTGCCAGAACGTTTGTTGCCATTGATCGAGGTCACCTCGCGAAGACCAAGACTCGTTTTGCTTCTCGCTATTTTTGGAATTTCCGGCACAACAGCGCCAATCGTGTGTCGAGCTCGGGAAATCGTCGAATAAGCCGGACGATTTGTCTTTGTACGAGATTTTTCAGAATTGCCGATCAGCGAAGAACCTCCAACGAACTTCGTTGAAACTTTCCCATTCGACAAATTATTATTGTCCGTTGAAATGATTTTATCGCTCGAAGGACGATTCGTCTCTCTCGCAAGATCGTTTCTCACGTTTTTTCGCATCTCGCTCTCCGAAGCTGCAGAACATTTCCCCATTTTCGCGATTATTTCGTTGTTCTGTTTCTTCGTACTTTCATTCTCCACTTTCGTTCTTTCCTTCGTCGCATTATCATCGTTCGACGCTGATGATCCGCCATTTTGAATTTTTCTCATCGACGAGTCGTTGCTTTTTCTTGCAACGGAGATATTTTTCGTATCCTTCATTTCGATGTCCGACGAATCGTTGTTCTTCTCCAGCACGAGACGTTTTGGGATTATTCTCGAGGATATTTTATTCTGAATCGATGATCTTTCGCGATTTATCGTACGATCGTTTTCCGTCTCGTTCAAACTTTTGCGTCTGTCCTTGAGACTCTTCGTCTCGCGTTTTGCGACGCTGTTTTTACTCTCCTTCGTTCTCTTGTACAGCGTCTCTTCTCTCACGCCATTCGAAGGCTTTTCAGTGTTCGTCGATTGATTCTCGTTTATCGCCGAATCATGAGGACTCGTGCAAGCAAAAATCGTTGGACTCAGTCTCTGCAACGGACTCGTGCATTTTGGCACAGCCGATGAACTCCAAGAACGACAGGGCGAGGTTTTACGCACTTCCCAGGCTAAAGGGGTCCGTCTCAGCGGCGGCGGTGAACTCTCGTACGCCCATTTGACCTTGAACCACTCGATCAGGTTGTGAAATTCACGAGTGTAATTCTCGAGAACTAGTATGACCTCCTTGCACTCGGATATGTTCTCGTCCTCCTCGCACGTTTGGTATATACCGTCGATCGCCCGTTGCAAGTTACCGAATAGAAAAGCCCAGTAACGAGCTTGGAGTTCTGCAATTTTTTCAAATAATAAATTCAAATCGGTAATTATACGTGATATTCGGATATGAGGAGTTCTTTTTCAAACGGGCCACTTTTTTTTCACCCTCTCCAACTTTTTTCAAAATCTGCCAGTTTGAAATATTAGTCAAAGGAACGTCTGTGATTATTCTTAGATTGTTTTAGGCGTCCGTTCAGGATTTTTAATTTTTCATTACGAACACTGTATCTCAAAAAATATTCATTAAACAAAAAAAAACATGAGAATGAAATTTTTTTGATTGTTTACACTTATATCGAAAAAAATTATAATTATAATTTTTCTGCATTGAGATAATGGAAATTTGGCAAAAAAATGAGAATAAATTTTTTTTACATCTAATAACACACTTTCGATTTCGGTAAAAATCTTACAGGATGGCTGTCTTGGATAAAGAGTCTGCGACAAAAATTTCATCGTAACCATTGCAGGTGCCATTTTGAAATTGTTTTCACAGACTCTTTACCCAATGAGACATGAAAAAAAATAAAAACCCTGTGAAATCTTTATGCGGTTATGAGATTTTGCAGGGTTTTTATTTTTTTTTTCATCGTAACCATTGCAGGTGCCATTCTTAAAATTTTTTCACAGACTCTTTATCCAATGACAGACATCCTGTAAAATTTGTACCGAAATCGAAAGTGTGTTATTAGGTTTGAAAAAATTTAATTCTCATTTTTAATGCCAAAATTTCATTTTTCTCAATGCAGAAAAATTATGATTTTATCGATAAAATGGAAAAAATAAATAAATTTTTATTCATGTGTTTTTTTTTTGTTTGATGAATATTTTTTGAGATACAGTGTTCGTAATGAATAATTGAAAATGTTGAACGGACGCCTAAAAAAATCTTAAAAAAATCACGGACGTTCCTTTTGACTAATGTTTCAAACTGGCAGATTTTGAAAAAATTGGAGAGGGTGAAAAAAAAGGTGGCCCGGTTGAAAAAAGAACTCCTCATATGTGGATTTTTTCTAGATTTTCATGCCAGATATTGAAAGACAAAAAAATATTATAAACTGAATGAAGGTACTAGTCTACTTTAGAAGGCTAAAAAAAACAAATTTTTAAAGATTTTCTTTTGTCAGCTCCTTTTATCAGATATGACTATAAAACTGTTATTATAACATTGTTTCATGCTTCAAAAGTACTAAACAAAAATTTATTTTTTGCTTCCACGTACAGGAAGCTTTAATTTTCGTGAAATTTTTTTTTTTCGAGATTTTTATCCCAAAGTGTTCAAAATGTCCCAAAACATCCAGATATCATATTTAGAAAAAATGTCCGGATGGATGTGTTCGCGTGCGCACGTGCGTGTGTGCGTGCGTGCGTGTGCATGTGAGTTTATCCTGAGTTTCAGATGTAAATAAATAATTAATAACTCGAGAACGCTTCGAGATATCGAGCTGAAATTTGGCACACTTGTCCAGCACGAATTGCCCTCTATTATGAAATCTCAGCCCTTTTATCAGATGTGACTACAACATGAAACATGAAAAAAACATGAAAAAAATTGCCCCACTGAATTAAATTATGCTCTTTTTTTGTAAATCAATTTTTTCGGTTTTTAGCCGAAATTTAAATGAATTCGTTTTTTTCGGAATCGCTGATATTTTTTTCGAAAAGCGCAGGAAATTTCCGATCGAAAGCTATTGTTAAAGAATTTTTTCGATTTTATTTCGCGCCGTGCCAAAGCTCCGAAGCGCTGAATACGCAAAAAGTTTGAAATATAACTTTTGGTGTATTCCAAAGAGTATTATAGTTAGAGATCTGAAAATTGGTGTACAATATACTTAAAGGCAATACTAAAACATACTCGAGTTTCAAGAAAATTGAAAGAGGTTGGCCTAAAAGGGGGTCCCTTTGAGCGGGAATACCTCAACAACAGTTTTATAGTCATATCTGATAAAAGGGCTGAGAAAAAAATTCTAAAATTTGCTTTTTTTGGCCTTCTAGACTAGACTATCTTAGACGAAATCACATTACATGTACCAGATTTTTTGTCTCGTCCTGTCGACGCCGATCTCACTCTGGATGAGCTTTTTATGGATCTCTTCATCGTGGCGATTCGAGCGACTCTCGGTATGCTCGGCGGCTTGCGAGTTATTTTCTCGACATTATTCGTACCGACGGGTACATTAAAAACCACCAAATTACGAGCAGTGCGGCCTTCCTCCTGAATCAACAGTCTGACGTCGCTCATTTTCTTTTTTCCTCTAAAATCTGCAAATTTGATTTTATACATTTTTTTTTAACCAAATCAAGCTCGCCTATAAAATTGAAATATTAATCCCAAAACGCGATAAGCTGACATTGCAAAATTATTATTATTATTGTGCTCCGTTGCAAAGTTGAATTAATTTTTTTCAAGAAAATAACATATATATTGTATGTATAAATATATATTGTAATGTAAAGCACGGAAAAGGCGAGAAAATAAATTGAGCTACAATTCTTGTGATACTCAAAAATTCTTTCCAAACATTCGCTAAGTGCAAATCGTCATTTGACATAAGTCAGACGCGATAAACAGGGAAAAAAGAATTGATTCGTGGAAAAACATGGCAAATTTTTTCAACGCACCTGGCCGGAAGATAAATCGAATATTTTCGTTGTGAAAATGTCAATCACGATTGTCGATGATTTTCTTACGCAGGTAAAAACAGGGTTAATTTTTCTGCCGGCGTAAATTTGATTTGCGTGACATTTTTCGATACGCAGTCGACAGATGACATTTCTGCATCATCGTTTTTTGCGAACACATCACACACACACACGCACACTTTTATCGCCTCGGATGATAAAGGATACTTTTCAACAATCCCGAAGAGCAAAGGGACAACTTGTCCAATTTCCAAGTTTGGGAAATTTCGACCAAATTCGCATACGATTAACGATATTTCGTCAATTTCAATATAATTTACATTCTCGTTGGGGCAACAATCTTCTTCTGACGTTCTAATATACTAAAATTGTCCCAGGAAGCTGCGAGAGAAATTCTTCTGATGAAACTCGGTCGGTAAAACTGGGTCGCTGCAAAACGACCGGCAAGAGAGAGCGACGCGCACGGCGCGCTTGAAGCTTCCGAAAACGACCACCGAGGGAACAGTGGCGTGGCGGAAAAAAGAGCGAGGGAACGAGTGGGAGAGAGATAGAAAATCAGCACCCGCGCCTGTCGGTGACACGAGCATATTTGCCGAACGTATAAAAAATTTTTTTTTTTTTTAAACAACCGTACGTACTTTTCGCACTGTATTAAACGTTCTTGTGGATTCGCGGAGTGTTGCGTCGATTAAATGGTTTTTCCTCGTGTTCGTTGATCAACGACGAGCGTTCGTTCTTTGTTTACGGCACTTTTGCCCGCAACATCAGATATTTTCAAGGGGGGAGAGACAAGGGTTGTCGCGGTGGGGAAACCAAATCAGACATTACATTACGCCGAAAGAGAGGTTTTGGCCGGAACATTGCGCATAACCAGCTTTGGTCAAGCTTGTATTATATGTAACGGTTCGATATTTAATAATCCGTGGAGCCTCGTTATCGAATCCTTCAATATGTATGTTTCTTATATCTTATTTTCCCTTCGAAATACGTCGAAAAACTCGATAGTTCATTAGCCTCGAAATTTCAACTTATCGCGACAGCCTCGGCCTTGTCGCCCGAGACATTGTCGAGATCTTTATAATTATCGCCGTTCTTTTCATCTCGTTTTTTTCTTTCTCCAACCTTCGTTTTTTATCTCACTCAAGATTATTGGAAAATCCATTGTCAATTTTTCATCGATATTTCATGTTTTTGCAATTTTTTTGTTCAAAGAATATTTATCGGTCCTTCTTTTATTTTTTGACTGAGAAATGTGCTCAATAAATATTCATATCGCATATTCGAACATTTTTTATTCGTGAAATTATCTGTAATTTTTTTTGTGGGAAACATTCAGAGACTGAAAAATATGTCATTTATGATTTGAACTTTTAACCCTCCGTCTATACAATATTTTGGGACACTGTACTCCGGGTCTTTGAAGTCCTGCTAATGTTTTTTCTAAGAAAAAAACGTCAAAAAAATCTGAGAAAATTCTGGATTACTTTTATTACATTTTTTTCCATGATCCGATCATTTATTTAACGATTTATGGTAAACAAACATTTTTTTACAATTTTTATAATTCTAGAGATATTTGATTTGAAAATTTGGATCGTGCCTTAAAAGACCCGGTATTATATGTCTGTAGAAAGTAGAAAATTTAAATTAAATATTGATCAAATGTTGAGAACATTTGAAAGAATATGGTGAAGATATAAATATTCTCATTTTCCAAATTATTTTACATTATATTTTTTATTTTACATAGTCCGTAATGTAATTTGCGTAATTTATTATTGCCTAAATTAATGTGTAAACAATATGTTTTATTTAGCAGGGCTCTTTTTTAAATCAATTTAATAAATTTAGTTTACTCAATGCGATTAATTTGATATCAATATACCTACAAATTCCCTCAAGGTTGGCCAAAAAATTTTATCCTGTTTTGAGACGATATTAATACATCAAAGATAACAATATGCATCTTTAAAAAATGTGGAATTACTTATGCAAATATATAGATAAGCATTCTCCATTTGTTTGCTGTATTTTAAGTTTTAAGGCCCTGAAAATTTCTCCATCTCTAAATTTTTACTTATCATCAGAAGGAATTCGAAGCTTGACAATCAATTCTCTATCAGTGGATATATTTACAGAATTTTATGACTTTAGCATCACTTAAAGCGGCTTGTTTAATTTTCAATGTTATGTTATTTTGATGCTGTGTTATTTGTACACGGAACCTTTTTATTTTGTTCGTTGATTTTTTACTGGCAAGTTTCAATTGAAATTCAACTAGAAATGTCATTACTTACGAAAATAACGTTATGTTATTTTGACGCTGTGTTATTTATACATGGAACCTTTTTATTTTATTTTTTGATTGTTTACTGGCAGGTTTCAATTGAATTCAATTCAAACAGACAACACTAAAAAAATGAAAATATGAATAAACTGAATGATCAAAATGAAATGAAATTATTAAAATTCCTGTTCTTTTTTGCAGAAATAGTTGAAAATGGCTGCGTTGCCACGAAGAATTATCAAGGAAACACAGAGACTTATGCAGGAGCCGGTACCGGGAATAAGCGCAGTGCCGGACGAAACAAACGCTAGGTATTTTCATGTAATTGTCACCGGACCCGAGGGTTCGCCATTCGAAGGAGGATTATTCAAGCTCGAGCTTTTTCTGCCCGAGGATTATCCAATGTCGGCACCAAAAGTTAGATTTATCACGAAAATCTATCATCCCAATATCGACAGGTAAAATTTATCTATGAAGTATTAGGGCAATTTTTTTGTCTACTTATTTTTTTTTCTCACTCCCCACCTGAAATTTTGTTGGATATGTCTGAAAAGAAATTCTCTGAAAGTTACAGCTCTTAATATTATTCAATCTAAAATACACGTCACTCAAAAAAATTTTTATTCAAAATTCTATAACTCAGCGGCATTTTATGCTATCACATTGTTCCTGGTCACAATTTACGCAGAATTGAACGATCTTCAAAAGTGTCCTCCACAGCGTAAGTGTAACTTACACTGGTGAGATGTTACGGGTCACTAAAGTTGATTTTTACCCAAAATTCTCTTTTTTTTGCTGTTATCTCCGAAATGATTAACTTTACCGAAAAAAATATAAAGGAAAATTTTGTTGGAAATTTAGTTTCCTACAAAAAAGGTCCTCTGGACCTGATTGCTAAAGTTAATATTTCTTGAGACATTGAACCTTAACTTATTTGTGGTACAAAATTTTTATGGTTTATCGAACCAAACGTTTTAAATTGTTGATATCTAGATATCTCAAGAAATTTTAGTTTTAGCAATTAGGTCTAGAGAACCTTTTTGTAAGAAATTAAATTTCCCACAAAATTTTCCTCTAAATTTTTTCGGGAAAGTTAATCATTTCGGAGATAAAAAAACGAGAATTTTTGGTAAAAATCAAGTGACTCGTACCATCTCACAAGTATAAGTTACACTTAAGCTGTTGAGGAAACTTTTGAAGATCGTTCAATTCTGCGTAAATTGCGACCCAGAACAATGGGATAGCATAAAATGCCGGTGAGTTATAGAATTTTGAATAAAAATATTTTTGATTTACGATAATTTGAAATCGCAGTAAAAATAAGTTCAACAGCACTGTTTAGTTTATAAGTAATGTCTGTATACAAAAAAGAAGACTTTTTGGGATGATATTTGTGTAAGAAAAAAATGGCTGGAGATTGTACAAGGCGTGAAACGCTATACATTTGGAATAAAGCAGTGATCGGCAGTATATTAATCATTTTTTCAAAAAATTAATAATTAGTCAAAAAATAGTACTAATTTTTAATGAAAATTCAAAATTAGTGGAAAAACATTAGTAGTTTTTCTAAAAAAATTAGTGATTAGTAAGAAAATATTTTCAATTTTTACAAAAAAATTAGTAATTAGAGACAAAATATTTCTACTTTTTGCAAAAAAATCAGCAATTAGTGAAAAAATATTTATAATTTTTCTACAAAATTAGTATTTAGTGACAAAACATTTCCAATTGTTCCAAAAAAAAATAGTAATTAGCACAAAAATATTGCCAAGTTGTTTTCGGAATACAATAATTGGTAAGGAAAATATTACTAATTAATAATAATTAAAAAACAGTAATTTGTAGAAAAGTATTGTGTATATTTACGTATTTGTGTGTACGGATTGAGTCATGGTTATAAGCTCAAACAACTCTATTAACAAGTTGTTTTATTTTTTATAATAACTAGATCTTTTGAATATTTCACAAATTAGTATTTATTGTATCGAATGTTATACGATATCTTACAAGTTATTATTTACACGAATATTTAATCAGTACTTATCAAAAAATGCATTAGTAATTTTTTATTTATTTATGATTTTTTCCAAAATTAATACAACATTGCTCCACAAATTATTGATTTTTTTTTGTTATTTAGCAATATCTTTGTCGTCAATTACTAATTCTTGGAGAAAATTAGTAATATTTTATCATTAATCACTCGATTTTTTTGAAAAATTAGAAATATTCAGCCATTCGATACTTATTTCTTAGAAAAATTAGTAACATTTTTTGGCTAATTATTTTTCGAAAAAATTTGATAATAAAAAAGGATAGATTTTTTTTTGCCGATCACTGGAATAAAGCTACTACTATTTTTGATTTACGTGTATTTTAGATGGTAAATCTTTTCATGCGCAGGGAAAGTACTTAAGTTTGTTTAGAAGCAAATCACGTTTAATGAAAAAATTCTGAAAATTTGGTATGTTTTTCAATGAAGTATTTAAGAGGTCGTGTAAAAATTTCACGACGATTTGGAAGCTCGTTATCGAATAATTAAGATTAACAAATTAAATAAAATTAAATGTAGTCTTATAGAAACTGATATACCTCTGCCATAAGTTTTTTTTTTGACCTCTCAATTTTTTAATATCCACAATATACTGAAAGCAACGGAAAGAAAACGAAGTATATCGACAAATATTTTTTTTATTTGTTTAAAAAATTGTTTCTACCAAATCGTTAATTTCTTAATAACGAGCTTCCTAATCGTCGTGAAATTTTTACACGACCTCTTAAATACCTCATACAAAAACATACCAAATTTTCAGAATTTCCTTATCATTTTTTATTTTATCCCTTAAGGAGGTTGAAGTAATGATGATAGAATTCTAAAAATTTGGTATGTTCTTACATGAAGTATTCAGGAGGTCGTGTAAAAATTATTGAACAATTAACATTCAAAGGTTTCATAGCTTCTAAACAACCTTAATATTAATATCGAGGGCTGTAACTTTCAGGGAATTTCTTTTCAGACATCCCCAACAAAATTTCAGGTGGGGAGTGAGAAAAAAAATAAGGAAAAAAAAATCGCCCTGATGAAAAATGCAAAATGTGCGATTTACGTTGAATTATACTCTTCGTCATTTTAATCGTGCGAATTTTTTCGTTCTCTCTCACGAATGAAACAATAGGCTCGGTAGAATATGCCTGGATATTCTGAAGGACAAATGGAGCCCGGCGCTTCAGATAAGAACGGTATTGCTTTCGATTCAGGCGCTTCTCAGTGCCCCGAATCCCGACGATCCGTTGGCCAATGACGTCGCCGAACTCTGGAAGATCAACGAGAGCGAAGCGATACGCAATGCCAAAGAATGGACTCGCAGATACGCCATGGATAACTGATCTCAACTACGTCGGATATATATTTATATCACCACCTGCAGCACGCCGCCGCCGCCGCCGCGTTGTCGTTGTTTATCCAATTCCCCCCCTCAACACTTACCCTCCTCTGGCACCGGATGCGCAAACGTAAACACCCGTGTCCGACACAATTTTGCTATGCAAACAATACAAGTTTTGTAAGAGTGAAGAGCGAAGAAAAGAAATAATGCAAAAAAAGAAAAACAAACAAAAATCACAACGGTACTGTATTTTCTATGATAATGGCTTCTGCGGACGAGTTTGTTCAGATTCTCGCTGCAATGCTCGAGCTAAGGACGAAAAACGGGATTGTATCGTCGTGACTGTGAATCTTTCTGGAGATTCGTGATAAAAAAAGAAGAAAAATGTCCACTCGAACGTTGGCGAGTTTAATTAGAGTAGCTCATTTTTCAAAACTTTTTTTTTAGCCGCTATTCGAAAAATTCGTAATCTTATTGTCAACGAAAAATTGTGAAATTTGGATAAGGAAAATATTTAAAATCGCTAAATACGATTGTAAACGACTATCCGATGGAAATTTCCAGAAATTCAATATTTTAACTGGTGTTGAGCTTTTTAGTATCAGCTGGTGATTTTTTTTCTTTTCTTTAAGAGATTTTTCTTGCAAGACCTTATTTTACGTTTGGAATGTTTGAACGTAAAAATACTGGCTTCAGAAAGAACAAACATTTATTCCACTTTAGTTTCGTGCAAATTTACAAATTTATTTTCTTTTATCTTTGAAAAACCGTATCTACAAAAACAAAGATATTATAGCTGTTTTTCTCTAGCGACCTTTTTTCTGGAAAATAAAATACGGTTTTGAATAAAAAATAAAAACTTATAATTTGATCTCATCGATTTATTTTCTATTTCTATATTATTGATTTTCTCTGTATAATTGAACTTGAAAAATGTTTTACAGAGAAAATATTTGAATCGTCGTCTAAATACTTTTCCAAACTTCATCTTTCACAATAGCTTCGCAGTCTTTTTTCTCAAGTTTTTCGACTGGCAACTAAAAAATATTTTAGAAAAGTTCAAAAATGAGCTACTCCTGGTTGTATAAAAAAAGAGGAAATTGGAAAAAAACCGCCATTTGCTACGAATGATTATGAATGTCGTGAGATTGTAGCATTTCGTTACTCTGAAATCGTAATCATCTTGCTTTTCGACTGTTCGATATTTATTTAACAAAATAACGGTCCCAATGCTCACAATTCTGTGACTAAAGTAGAAAAGTAAGTTACTTTCGTTCCTGCGATTTTTTTTTTGATGAAATTATGGAAACTTTTTGTTCTCGTTTGTGAGAAAGTTGAACGACGATGCTTGATTATTGCTTCGATGAAAATAACGAAAAAAAATGACAAATAAAAATAATATCGAATTCAAAGTAACGAGAGGCGGCAATTTACGATCGATATATACATAGCATATTGTTGATTAATTTCGAGATCTGAAGTCGAATTGTATCTTAAATCTTTGAACGTAATTTCAGCTCGATTTTAGGTCGCCGGTTTTTTCCAATCGTATCGATACATGTATGTAAATAAGGGCTGTTAAAGAAAATGACTCTTTGAAAAATTGTTTTGTTCATCGAAGGACTTGTATTTTTTTGTTGAGTTTAAAAATCGGACTGGTCATAAAATTATTCATTTGTCAATACATAGAAATTAATTTCGTTGATTCTGAGACAAAAATTGATGAAACATCAATTAGATCAGATTGTGTCTCTTACATTCAACGTAATTAATTCTCACACGTTGAGAAATAAGTAACTCGATTATCAGCAAGATTCTTGAACCTTATAATACTTAAAAATAATTTAGCGACAAGGTAGAAGCTCCTCGATGACCAGAACAATAAATAAACAATTCTTCAAACAACCCTTATATACATATATATACCCTAGACTGATTAAACAAAGCGACAATTTTTTGTTTTTCGAAATCCCCTATTAAATACTTTCGTGGAGGTAAAAAAAGATGCCAGTTAAAAGCAGAGCTCTTAATATTAATATTTAAATACGCCTCATCGCGAATTTCTATTTCCCATTTAAATAACAGGAAACAAAAAGTTCAAACTTTGACATGTTATACTTCGTCAAGTCAATGTACCAAAATGAACGACACGTATTCTTGTAGAGAATTTAACACTCTACAAAAAAGATCTCTTATGATTTTCGATAAATTCACTCCTTCAAAAGTTATTCAAGGTTAAAGTTAAATTTAGAGTAAATTTCACTTTTTTTCTAGTTTCCTGCAAAATGTCAAAACTTATTACCAAATATCGTAAAATCTTGAAAAAGTTTAAATTGCATTAACATGAATTACCTAATTTTTCAATAAATGACAAATGAAACTAAAATTTTAAAGTTTGAAATATTTTTTTCTGTGTTATTTAAATGGGAAATACAAATTCGCGATGAGCCGCTTCTAAATATTTATATTAAGAGCTCTGCTTTTAACAGGCATCTTTTTTCACCTCCCCAAAAGTATTTAATAGGGAATTTCGAAAAACAAAAAATAGCCGCTTTTTTGAATCAGTCTAATATATTCGTATCTATATAAATATATATCGGGGATATTAACAAAATGTCGTTAACGCGTGTATAATTTCCCTCTATTTACCTACGATAATAATCTGAATTGATGAAAAAAAAAAGAACAAAAAGAATTTCTCGCATTAATCAGCTTGTAACTATTAGGTAAATTTTTATCTTACGCTAAAATTTCCCGGCCTCGGTGGAAATTCTCTCATATCGTTATTACCATAATTTTATTATTACTATATGATAATTATATTATTATTATTATTATTATTATTATTATTATCGCTGTGGTCGCATTATATACGAGACTTTATTTTCCATTTTTTTTTCTCTCTCTTGCGATCTCCGCGAGTCTCCAGACTTCGTGATGGAAGAGAAGAAAAAAAATATATGAGCCGGACGTAAAGCCAGAAGAATGATGGATATTGCGCCAAAATATCGAGATAACTCAAGGTGTCGAGTGAGATTCAATTATTCCGATTCCACGGAGATCTTACAAAAATTTAAAAAAAAAGTTGTAAAATATAATAATAAACGAGAAGAAAAAATGATAACTAATCCAGCAATGAAAAACACCCTCGCAGATTCTACTAGTCTTCGCTATCTTCGTTTTTTCATTCACCGAATGTTTCATGGCTGTGCTCCAAAAAAAATATTTTATCAAACAGTTTCTTCGTCCATGGATTATTTAACGTATTGTGAAAAACAAATTGTGCTTGTTGATGTGTCTTGCAAAAAAGTTTTTAAAAAAGCAAAGAAAGCAAAATTGAACATTTTGTGTATGATCAAACCTGCTACTTGAAAAAAAAGATGATATTAAAATTTTGAAGCTAAAATTCAATTGTAACTGACTTGACATTATTTCCTATTTTTTTCTTATAAACATTTACTGAAAAATCGTGCAAATTAGAGTTTGTGCTTCTATACCCTTTTTTTATTTAAAAAATCCCTTATGGTAATTTCTTCAATTTTGATAATCTCAAATTGGTTTTTATTTTTCGATTATTATTTTAATGCCATTGGCAACAGAATCTAAAAGAAAATTTAACGATCCCTTCTGGACTTTGGCCAAATGAAGCACCATTCAAATATTTAAAAACAAACTTTAAAAAAAATTTGTGACGTCAAATACGTAAATAACAACATATAAAAAATTGAAATGATTGAGTTTTATTTTCTAGTAAAAAAAAATTCCGGAAATAGTCTTATAAAAAGTGCAAAACCTCCAGACTACATCCTTAAATCAAATAATGGAAAAACAATTTTAAAAAAATGGAAAAACAAATTTTGATAAACTATCGAATGAAAATTATAGATACAATTATTTCACAACGCTTAATGTTGAATTCAAAATTACAGTTTATTGTTATCTTTGTGTGGACTAGTATAATATAGTATTACCATATACACATTCAATAGCTCACTTATATAATAATAACTTATACATTAACCACTCACAAACACTGATAAAGTTTAAGTCATGATTATTTTTTGTTTTTTTTTTCTTTTTCGTATTTCTTTTCCCATTTTCGTCTCTTTAGTCTCCATTTCTTGTCGTAGCGTGCCTCCATGACTCTCGAAGCTACAGCGCAAAAGCTCTAGCATGTATAAGATTATTCTTTATTTATACGATTTGACGTTATTTATATATGTATATATAAATTGTATTCATATATATATACATATATATACAACTGTTTCAACTGGCAATTGTTCAATTATCGATTAATCGCGCGCTTCACAATCCAATCAATCTGACTTTTTGCATCAATATTTATATATACTTCCGTGTAAATTACCTATAACTCCGGTTTTATTTTTATCGAATACGAATATCGTCGCGGACATTTTCCTTCCGCCATTCGCAGTATTTTGTTTTCTTTTTTTTTCCATTTAACACGCAGAAATGGGATTGTTTTAGCGTCTCTTTGACCGATGGGACATCGAAAGGTCCGAAAGATTTTTCTTCGTTTTTTTTTTTCGTCGAGATATGCAGTGTGTCAGAAAGGCGAATGACAGATTTACATTTTATACACAAACAATGGTACGATTTTGCGAAATTACAAAACAAAATGCAAACAATCGTAACGGCTGATCGAGGAATATAAAGCATAGTTTTTGTCCATCGGAAGTTACAGTTTTCGTAGTCGGAACAAATAGCCCAGGAAAAAATAGACTAGGAACAAATTGCCCAGGACAAATAACATGTTGTTTGGGCTTCCGCTTTGTGCGATGATTGGAGGTGCGAACATAGTTTTTTTTATAAGTAAATATATTTTGCAAATATATATAACCCCGTTGTGGAGTTTCTGTCGTTTTTTTGGGTTTGATAAAAAAAAATTATAAAAAGTTGGTTTTATATATATTAGACTGATTAAAAATGCTACTATTTTATGTTTTTCGAAATAACCTGTTAAATACTTTCGGGGAGGTGAAAAAAGATGCCTGTTAAAAGCAGAGCTCTTAATATTAATATTTAGATACGTCTCATCGCGAATTTCTATTTCCCATTTAAATAACACGGGGAAAAAAATTTGAAGCTTTGAAATTTTATACCTCGGTTTCAAGTCAATGTACCAAAATGAAGGACACTTATTCTTGTAGAGAATTGAACGTTCTACAAAAAAGGTCTCTTATGATTTTTCGATAAACTCACTCCTTCAAAAGTTCTTCAAGGTTAAAGTTAAATTTAGAGTAAATTTCACTTTTTTTTTTCTAGTTTCCTGCAAAATGTTAAAACTTATCACTAAATATCGTAAAATATGTTTTGAAACAAAAGTTTCGGTACATTGACTTGGAGCCAAGGTAAAAAAATTCAAAGTTAAAATTTTTTTTCCTGTGTTATTTAAATGGGACATAGAAATTCGCGATGAGACGTATCTAAATATTAATATTAAGAGCTCTGCTTTTAACAGGCATATTTTTTCACCTCCCGAAAAGTATTTAATAGGTTAATTCGAAAAACAAAAAATAGTCTCTTTTTTTTAATCAGTCTAATATATATATTTTTTATTTCAAGGATTAATAACTTTTTAGGGCAAAAAGAAATTTAGCAACTAGAATAGATATCCCCGTTGCAGAGTTTCTGTCGTTTTTTAGGATTTGATAAAAAAAAATTATAAAAAGTTGGTTTTATATATTTTTTTTATCCAACGTTTTTTATCAAACCCAAAAAAACAAATATTTAATAAAATATTTAATAAACAGTTATGAAAATCCTATTGAATATTTAATTGTATTTTCTCTCGCCAATTTTATTCTCCGGCAATGTTTTATCGTGGGCTGTTTTCTCCTGGGCTAATTTTTCCATGGGCTATTTTTTCCGAGGGCTATTTTTTCCAGCTGTTTTTTCCTCGGCTATTTTTCCCTAGATTCGCGTGGACACATAAATTCGGATAAAACATCCAAAGTTATAATCATAACTGTCACGTGTTTTCTCTTTGTTTCTATGGGGCGCTTTTTTTTGTCTTTGATACGAGATGAAATTGTAAAAATGTGGCTAGACAATGATCAGTCGGGGTGGCTAGCGATGGCTGAGTATTTCCTCTATAATCTATAACATATTTCTTCCTCTCATTCTTTCTCCTTTTTTTCTTAGCGTTAATGACTAGATACATTTTTCTTCTTTTTTTTGTCTGGTTTTTTGTTAGCCACCCAACTATGTAACATCTTGTTTGATCCCATATTATATATCTTGAGAAATGCTCGCCGAAGATACGGATTAAAATTTCTATGCCAAAATTTCCATACACACTTTTTCGATAAATTAAAAAATTTAATTTAAAAAAAAAATGTATTTTACGGGCCTGTGCGATGACAATTTTTCGGCGCTTGGGAACTCAATGATAGAATTTGAAGAAACGAAAAAAAACTTTTCAGAAAAATCGATCAAGCTTTAGCCGAATGGTTGAAGGAAATTTTTTTTTTTGGCATTGAAATTTTATCGGATGTCAGGAATCTTTCATAATATCTGCATTTTTTTCTCTCTCTCTCTCTATCGCGCGCAATCCCATATCATACCCGAAGCGGAACAACGTACGATCGGTAAGTTTTTTTTTTTCAGCAAAAATAGATCAAACTTAGATGATAATGATTGGCGTTTTTTTTTGCGTAAAAGAGCATCGCGGATTTTCATTTTTGTTTTTCATCTTAATTCATTCTTTATTCCTATCTATGTCATTCCTATGTCTGGAATTCACGAAATCGCGAATTCTATGTACATTTTTCGGCCGAAGATCAATTGTGATTGAAGAAAATGAAAAAGAAAATCTTGCTCGAGGGATCATTTTTACTATTCTAGTGAAAATGTCTTTTAATTTTTTTTTTTTTTTCATAGGCTTGATCCCACAGAGTTTTGTCTCCAATCGCCTAATCGATTTACGCAGATTCATTTTAACTTTACTCTTTTACTTTTTAAAATCTAAATTTCATTCAGAGTTTGACGAAAAATACGATTTCAAAAATGAAAACATCATTCGTGTGGGTGTCTGTTCTCTTTCTAATTTCCAGTCGATCAACCGCGAAACCGAATAAACGATTCTAAAATTTTCTAAATTCTTTTAAAAATCGGCGAATCATTTTTGTTTTCTCATCGAGTCACCGGGATTTTGCTCTTTTACGCAAATACCATGAGTTCTTTTTTCGTCAGACGTATAAATGCGAAGTTACAGATTAGGTACATTATTATTAATATTAATATCATTATTATTAATATTATTGTTAATCGTATTTTCCTCTTTTGTTTTTCTATCGTTCTTTAGTACAAATCAATGAAATTGGGCACCGCATTTTAAGCATTTCTGAGCTTAAGTGTTAGAAGATTAAATGAAGGAATGTATAGATTGCATCTCCAAATCGAGGGTGAGAGACGTTTTTTCTTCTTTTTTTTTCTCTTTTAAATATTACTACATCATTAGTTAGCTTAATATACAGTTTCAGCTCCGCTCCAGACATTAATTGTTTTTTTTTTCATAGAGCTTTGTGCTATTTATAATCATGTGCATTGCATTCACCTATCATCTTCCTTGGCGCGTTAAATAGAATAATCCATAGCAGCGAAGAAATCTCACGATTCGTAACGGTCTTCGTTTAAATTTGCACAAATATTCAAAAGTAAATTTACGTTTAAAAATGACAGCATCGAAAGTCGTACGATCCGAATATAAAAGAAACGAGAAACGAGAATCAATGTACATGAATTTTGTGAAAAGGCCTTTTTTTTCTTTCCTTTCAAAAATATTCGTTCTTTCGGACATTTCGTTAAACAAGTATGGCAATTTTTAAATGTGTGCAACGAATATTCGTGGAATATTCGAATGTCGAAAAAATTCGCGATTCGACAGTGACGAGAGCCGTGCATTTTTTTTTCGTAGAATTATTTTTTTTCTTTCAACGCGACTGCTATAGAAAATCCTATTGTATCCGATAAAATGTATGTGGCAAAATATACCACGGCCTCATATTTTTTTCTTCAACGTTCCATATTTTTCGAAATACTAGAGACCTTTTGGAAAATTCGTTCCCTTTTTGCGTTTGGGAGGAAAAAAAATGAGATATTGAAGAAAAAAAAATGTCTATCGGTACGTTTTGCCGCGCATTATAATATACATGTACATATATGTACGCGTATATATTTACATGTATATTATGTGTCATTCCAGCCCAAGTGTGTAAACCCGTGACCCTGACCCTCTTGGATTTATTTGATTTTTTTCATATGATCGCATTGAGTCTAAAATACACCTTCATAATTTTTTCAGATTTTTTCAAACGTCCCTTAATTCAATTTTTTTTTTGAAAAAAAACATCATTTTTTTTTAATCTAAAAAAATTCTGAAAAAACCGTGACAATATATAAAAATTTTCAAGCTATCACCCGTAGTGGGCAGATTTTTTTCTGCCTTTTACGTGATACATTTTTTTTTTTTAATTTTTTAAACGCCATTTTTAAAAAATCTAAAAAAATTCTGCTCACCTTGAGCAGATACTCAATTTGAGTACCAAAATAATTCAGTATCTGCTCAAGGTGAGCTATTTGAGAATTTTTTGGAATTTTGAGAACGTTAATAGCTTGTAAAACACAGAAAAAAAAATCTGCCCACTACGGGTGATAGCTTGAAAATTTTTATATATTATCATGGTTTTTTCAGAATTTTTTTAGATTCAACAAAATGGCGTTTTTAAAAAATTATTATTTTTTGAATCTATCATGTAAAACACAGAAAAAAAATCTGCCCACTACAGGTGATAGCTTGAACATTTTTATATATTGTCACGGTTTTGTCAGAATTTTTTTAGATTTCAAAAAAATGGCGTTTAAAAAAAAAATTTTGAAATAAGGGATGTCTGGAAAAATCTGAAAAAATTATGAGGATGTATTTTAGACTCAATGCGATCATATGAAAAAAAAATCAAATAAATAGGCTGGAATGACACATATACATACATGATTTTATAAATTATGTTTGAGTAAATATTTAATAACGTTTTTTTTTCTTTTCTCTCTCGGCTCTCAGGATAGCTATGGCTTTTGCTAAGTAGGAGCTTATGAATGTACAGGATGTTCCATAAGAAATGGAATACAAAGCGATTCCCGCTCGGAACAACCTTTACAGAATGGCGTTCGCGTGTCTGTGTCTTTGTGTGTACGTATTTTTTGTTATTATTTTTTTTTTCGTCGTTTTTGGTTTGTCGTTGGATGGTGCAATAGTGGTGGATGGCGGATGTATTGTCTGTTCACTACGTAACGGCCTGGCAACGCTTATATGTACACCGGCGACTCCTGGCCAGTCAACAGTCGAAACATGGACGTCGGCATCGTCTTCATTAGGATCTGTAAAAAATGAAAAAAAAAAAATTATAGAGAAACTGTCGATGAATTTATAATTTCAACAATTTTTGGCAGTACCAGAACTCTATTCTTTATATCTCTATTCTTAAATAACTGTATGTGTCATTTCTCTATTCTGACAGAACTCCAGTCTTAAATATCGCTAATCTTTCGTCGTGCCACAACTCTATTCTTCATTTCTCTATTCTTCAATAAGTCAATTTAAAAAAATCTGTAATCTGACATATCTCTAATCGTAAATATGTCTATTCTTAAATAACTCTGCGGTTAATTAATTGTGCTCTCATGAAACTGTATTCTTAAATATTTACTGTCGAAAATAAGTCTACTCCTAAATATCTCAATTCGGGAATATCTCTACTCCCAAATTTGTCGTGTCTCAAAATTTCTATTCCAATAAATCTCTATTCTTAATAAATTCGAAAAATTCTCTATGGCGAAATATTTAAGAATAGAGTTCTGTAAGAGTAGAGAAATGACACATAGAGTTATTTAAGAATAGAGATATAAAGAATAGAGTTCTGGTACTGCCCAATTTTTGCCTCCTCATAAAGGAAGCTTTGTTTTCGTTATTTTTTTTTCCGAGATTTTTACGCCAATGAGTTCAAAATGCCCCAAAACCAGTAATCGGCAAAAAAAAGATATTTATTTTTATTATCCAATTTTTTCGAAAAATTAGTAATTAGTGATAAAATATTTCCAATTTTTATTAATAAATTAGTAATTAGCAAAAAATAATACTAATTTTCTCCGAGAATTAATAATTGGCGAGAAAGATATTGCTAAATAACTTAAAAAATCGATATTTTGTAGAGAAATGTTGTATTAATTTTGGAAAAAGTAATAAATAAATAAAAAATTACTAATGCATTTTTTAATAAGTACTGATTAAATATTCGTATTAATAATAAGTTATATGATATCGTATGACATTCGATATAATAAATACTAATGTCTGAAATATTCTAGTTATTATAAAAAATAAAATAACTTTTTTAATAGAGTTGTTCGAGCTTATAACCATGACTCAATCCGTACACACAAATACGTAAATATACACAATACTTTTCTACAAATTACTGTTTTTTTTTATCAATTAGTAATATTATCCTTACCAATTATTATATTTAGAAAAAAAACTGTTGAAACTACAGACAAATCGAAGATGTCAATTCTGAGAAAAAAAAATATCAAAACATTATTTGCTCCGAAAATGGCATATAGAGCTTTTGGAGGAGTTCGTAAAAATTTCATTGAAAAGTATGTTGAAAATCCTAAATTTCATGTTGTACTTTTCTTTTCGTAGGATGAATAATTTTCGAGTTACGAAATGGAACAAGAACATTTTTTGTATTTTTTTCCGGCTAAAATATGTAATATAAAAATCTGAAAAAATCACGTTTTTTTTTGACATTTAGAATTACTTTATAAAAATTTGTATGCGATTTTTGGTGATTTCAAAAAATGGGGTGGCCGAATTGACGTGGAATGCCTCATAAATGTAATTCGTAATGGAGGACTCCTGGTGTAATGGAGGTGTAATGGATTCATTACACCTTATTTTTTTATTTGTAATGGCACATGCATCCATTACACATTACTTTTATCATTTGTAATGGAATGTGCATACATTACACGTTACTTTTTTTATTTGTAATGGAACACGAATCCATTACACATTAATATTTTCATTTTTAATGGAACATTCATTCGTTACACGTTACTTTTGTAATTTGTAATGGAAAACTTATTCAATACACATTGTTTGAAGTAACGGGTAATGCATTACTTTTACATTACTATTTTTACAACTTTTTTCAACTCACCTCGCCAACGGACGTAGCTAGAAGATTGACAATTTTTTCGTGCGGTACAGCGACAACGCTCTGATTGTTTATCTCGATTATTCTATGTCCAACCCTAACGCCACCCCTCTCCGCTATTCCGCCTCTCAGGAGACTGCATATAACGCCGTTCTGTACACTAAAGCCTAATTGATATTTCGTGTCGGGTCGTTTTATCTTGACCTCGACGACCGGGGCGCAAGGTACAACCGTCAGTTTGACGACAGTCTGATTTTTCGAATTTTTAATATAAGTCTGACACGTCGAGAGCGGCAAACCGACCAACGAAACACCGTTTATCGCTATTATCTGATCACCGATGTTCAATTGACCGCAACGAGCGGCCGCGCCCGCTGGCGCTAAATTTGCTATCACCACAGTCGGTAACATCGAGCCCCAGCCCGATTCCACTATTACGACGCCCAAAATTTCTCCCTTCGCCTTCGGCACGACAACCTGAAACGATCAAACAAATTTGGTTATGTAAACGAAAATTGCAAAAAAAAAAAAAACACGTTCGAAACACGTTTGTCCCGCTAATTCATGAATACTTTGATTACGTGGGAAAAATAAGAGAGGGCCAAATGACTTAAAATGAATCTGAAAGGAAAATTGAATTGATTTTTTTTTTGCATTTTGGCAAAATATTGATCGATTCATTAAAAGATACATTGAGAGAGTCTTTGCGACATTCGTGAAGCATAATTTCACATCATATTTTCAAATTTCAATTTTCAAACGATGAAAGGAAGCAGCATTTTTCAAACAGTATTTTTTGAGTTGAGTTTTTTCTCTCAATTCTGTAAGGGGGTGTTCTCGTGTAGAATTTTGAAAAAATCGATTTTTTTTGTGCATATTTACAGTGTTTGATGCCTCAAGAATGTACCCTCCAAAGGAAATTTAGAAATTACAAATATTAACGGAGTTATAGCAGTAATTAGTGAGGTGGAAATAACCGACGTTTTTTTCCCACCCCCACTTCATCAGCCGGTATCTGTCAAGATATTGGATTTTTGTTTTTGCCAATTTTTTTGTAGAATATTGAAGAATGAATAATCATGTAGTAAAAAAATGAATGCAAAAACATGTTTAGTTTTTTTTTCATAGCATGTTGAAAAATCCCTAAATTTTGGCTTTCTACACTAGAACACGGCCAAACGCGTTTTTCTCGAAACTACTTTTTTCGAAACGGTTGACACGATATCTCCAGTTGTAATCAACCGATTTAGTTGAAATTTTTGGTGGACATTCTTTATACACCCCTCTATCGCCCCTACCAGATTTATCCCGAGATTTTGTTTTTAACTATTTTTAAAAAATTCACAATTATGAAAAAAAACGGCAAAAAATGAATTTTTTTTCCAAACAGCCGCCATTTTGTGGATTTTTTTTTTGCCTGAGGTAGGGGCTATAATGACATTCTTCCTGATGGAGTATATATTTTTGTTTTTTTTTCAGATGCATAGAACGCCCGCAATCATGTCAACACGAAGAGGCCGTTTTTTCGCCCATTTTTTTGTCGAATGTTGAAGAATCAATAAATATGTGGTGCAAAAATGAATGCAAAAACATGTTTAGTTTTTTTTTCATAGCATGTTAAAAAATCCGTAAATTTTGGCTTTCTACACAAGAACACCCCCTTAAAATGAATCTCAAAGAAAAATTGAATTGATTCTTTTTTACATTTTGAAAAAATATTGATCGATTCATTAAAAGATACATCGAGAGAGTCTTTGCGACATTCGAGAAGCTTAATTTCACATCATATTTTTAAATTTCAATTTTCAAACGCCCAAAGGAAGCAGCATTTTTCAAACAGTATTTTTTGAGTTCAGTTTTTGCTCTCAATTCTTTAATTGCAATGAAATATTTCCAATCAGGATTTCATTTACTCTTTGGCAGATAAAACGACTAAAAAGAGTGAAAGAATTATATTTTACATTTTGATCTGTAATTTATCGAATCATTTAAAGTAATGTTAAGAAAGTGGGACCAGAAGAGAAATAATTTTGCATATTTTCAATACTATAATTCACCTCTTTTTGCATCTCCTTTTTCGCAAACATTTGCAACTCGTCGCCAAAGATTTCCTGTGAATTGAGGACCTCCTGATAATCCATTTCCTTGACGAAACTGTGATCCTCGATTCCGTTGGCCTTCAAAAATTCCATATAAGCAACTTGAAACGCCTGACCGATGCTCTGCGCTATAAATTGTGCTTCCTCGCTCTCGAACACGTGACATATCATTTTTGGCGTGCGATTTATTTTCGGTGGATCCTCCATTTCGTGGGGTACGAAGCGTCGTCGCGCCATCAGAACAACCAAATCGCCGATATCGGCGATATAGGATATCGTCCTGAGCGCGTGATCCATCATTATTTCCTTGAGATCGGTATTCAGTACCATTATTTTTTCCGTTGAAATGAAGAGATCAACCTCCGTGCTCGGTTGTGTTTCTCCATCGGGTGCCTGGATGAGTAAAAAAAAATGATTACATCAAACAATCGAAATCAAAGACATTGCGGAAATTCAAATCCAGATCAATCGAGCGGACTTGGAAAGATTTGCTTCGTTTGTGCGTTTTCAATTGAGTGATTCCGGGTCAAACCAGCGGGTCAAAAAAAAACGATGTCTCTGATCATACTCTCGATATTTTCCTGTGTTCTCCATCATGAGAAAACATTGCTGTTAAATCGCTGGCCCAAAATAAAATTATTCGTACGATTTATGATTTTTTGAAAATTGTGTACTTTCAACGTCTCGAAAAACAACTTTTTTGCTTTTGTGTATAACTCCGCTGCATTTTGGGATTCGAGAATCTCACTTCGAGAAATCGAAACTGTATTCAAAACCCTTCAAAATGAGAACGAATTAATCTCATTTGATGCATTTATGACGCCACAATCGTAAAACTACGTTTCTTCGAAAATCAAGAATAACTGAAAAACCTCATTTTTTAAAAATCTGAAAAAATCATATTAAATTTTTACGACGAAAAATCTATATTTCTGTGGAGTTTGAACTAGTTCTGACCAATATATTTTGAATTATTGATCATTTTCGTCTTTTGGAAATCAGTTTCAGCTATTTTGGGACATCCAGGTTTTGACTTTAGGTTTTTTGACAATTTCGTCAATAAAATCGATAGTCATTGTTTCAAAAAATTATAAAACAATTGATTTATAATTTTTTGAGATCCAACTCCATCAAATGATGATAATATTTACGAATAATTGCTTTTCCTGCAACTTTAGGTCTAAAATTGCCATTGTTTAAATTGCGAAAAATTATAGAACAATTTATTTACAATTCTTTGAGATCCAACTCCATCAAATGATGATAATATTTACGACTAATTGCTTTTTCTGCAACTTTAGGTCTAAAATTGCGATTGTTTAAATTGTACAAAATTATAAAACAATTTATTTACAATTCTTTGGGATCCATCCCCATCAAATTATGACAATATTTACGAACAATTGCATTTTCTGCAGCGTTAGGTCTAAAATTGAGATTGTTTAAATTGTACAAAATTATAAAACAATTTATTTACAATTCTTTGAGATCCAACTCCATCAAATGATGATAATATTTACGAATAATTGCTTTTCCTGCAACTTTAGGTCTAAAATTGCGATTGTTTAAATTGTAAGAAATTATAAACAATTTATTTACAATTTTTTGAGTTCCAACTCCATCAACTGATGATAATATTTACGAATTATTGCTTTATCTGCAGCGTTAGGTCTAAAATTGAGATTGTTTAATTTGTAAAAAATTATAAAACAATTTATTTACAATTCTTTGAGATGCAACTCCATCAAATGATGATAATATTTACGAATAATTACTTTTCCTGAAACTTCAAGTCTGAAGTTGCGATTGTTTAAATTGAAAAAAATTAGAAAACAATTTATTTACAATTTTTTGAGATCCAACTCCATCAAATGATGATAATATTTACGAATAATTGTAAATAAATTGTTTTATAATTTTTTGAAACAATGACTCCCGATTTTATTGACGAAATTCTCAGAAAACCTAAAGTCAAAACCTGAATGTCCCAAAATAGCTGAAACTGATTTCTAAAAGATGAAATTGATCAATGATTCAAAATCTATTGGTCAGAACCAGTTCACACTCCACAGAAATATAGATTTTTTGTCGTAAAAATGTAATATGTTTTTTTCAGATTTAAAAAAAATGAGGTTTTTCAGTTATTTTAAATTTTCGAAAAAACGTACTTTCACGATTGTGGCGTCATAAATGCACCAAATGAGATTAATTCGTGCTCATTTTGAAGGTTTTTGTATACAGCTTCGATTTCTCGAAGTGAAATTCTCGAATTCCAAAATCCGGCAGAGTTATACACAAAAGCAAAAAAAATTGTGTTTCGAGTCATTAAAAGTACGCAATTTTCAAAAAATCATAACTCGTACAAATAATTTTATTTTGGGCTAGCGATTCAACAGCAATGTTTTCTCACGATAGAGAACACAGGAAAATATCGAGAGTATGATCGGAGACATTGATTTTTTTGACCCGCTGGTTTGACGTGGAATCACTCAATTCAAAAGAGTGCTTTTAATCGACGATCCACTTGTGGAATATAAATCTTATATAAATATACAAATATATAATTACTATATGTAATATATTTCTGATCTGCTGTACTCACCAATGCCTATCGCAAGAAAGCAGCATGTAAGCGAAAAAAGTAAAGTATCGCTTTATGAGAAACGAGTCAATTGTGCGATTGATAATTACGACAATAATAATGACAATTTAATCCTACGAAATTTTTTATGCCAACGAAAAAACGGTAAAGAAAAAGATATATATATATATATAAATATGTATATATTACACATTCACAAAACTAAAACAATGATTGTAACAAATTATTGCTGATCTAGAATCACACTGCGAATCGATATTGATCGATAATAACTATACGATTAAATCGATCGATGTTTAATTATAACCGTACTCTTCGCATAATCGTATTTCAACTAGAAAAAAGGGACTTTTTTACATATTTGCGGATCATGCTAAACGTAATCGGCTATCGTGGGAGGGGAAAAAAGCCAATAGTTTATAATTAAAGTCAGATAACGTTATTCAGTCTTTTCAACGTAATGTTGAAAAATTCATGTACTGTAATCCTATTTTTTTGGTCCTTTCTTTCTCTTCACATAGCCAATTATCATAAATTATAAATAATATCAAAGACTTCATTCATTCACGCAGATAGCAGATTTCTTTCGTTCGCTAACTCGATTGAAATCTCACCCTGATCATCGCGGATCCCGAAAAATGATCGATTGAATTTGGAAAAAATTTTATCTCTCAGAAAAAAAACTTTATTTTAAAATGAGCATCGCCAGACCCAAATTATATGACCTGATTTTTTTTATCCATTGCTAAAAAAAGATTTCTCATTGTCGAGCCTTTCTACCGAAAAGTTATTTTGATTCATTGTGGAAACAATTGCCACGCAAATTTTGAAAGTCCATCAAACAAAAATGATATTCATATCGAGGTATTCCATGTCAAATCAACCACTTTTAAACCCGGCCCTTTTTTATTTGGCTGAAATTTTGTTTTCCTTTTCTACACCATTAAAAACATTTTTCAGGAAATTTTCGAATTTTTTTACCTAACTAAAAAAAAAACTTGTTTTTCCAAATATCTGTAACTTCTTCAAAAATTGACTGATTGGGACGTTTTTTTTCTTAAAATTTTCGTCTTTAAATGAACTTTCCTAAAAAAAATACAAAAATTCTTAAGATATTAAAATTTATGAAATTTTTCACTTCTTCGAGATTAATCATCTTTTTCTCAAAGTTGGCCATTTTCAATTTTTTTGATCACTCAAAAAATACTTTGATCAATTCCGGAAAAAATGTCGCCCAACATAAAGTGGGTCGACATTTCCTCCTATTTTTATTTTTTTTCAAAATAGCGAAAAAAAATAGAAGGAAATGACGGTCCACTTCATGTTGAGCGGCATTTTTTCGGAATTGATCAGAGTATTTTTTAAGTGGAGAAAAACAAATTGAAAATGGCCAACTTCGAGAAAAAGATGATTTTATTAGAAAAAGTGAAAAATTTCATAGATTTTAATATCTTTAAATCTTAAAATTTGTGTGTATTTTTTTCGGAAGGTACATTTAAAGACGAAAATTTTGAAAAAAGAATCCCCATCAGTCAATTTTTGAAGAAGTTACAGATATTTGAAAAAAAAAAATTCTTTTTGGGTTGGGTAAAAAAATTTGAAAATTTCCTGAAAAATATTGTTTATGGGGTAAAAGGAAAACAAAATTTCAGCCAAATCGAAAGAGGTCGGGTTCAAAAGTGGTCGATTTGACATGGCCCTATAATAATATAACAGTCATTCAGTGATCGGCAAAATCGATATTTTCGTTAATTTAATTACCGCTAATTACTCTTCGTTAGAAAATTTTATAATTGTTCCAATAAATATTACTCATTATTAAGGCGCTCAGTAATTAGGCAGTAAAGTATTTCTAATATTGGAAAATTCGATAATTCATGGTCGATTATTATCCAATAAACCTATAACTTATAATTTAAATAAAATAATTACTCAATAACCAAGTAATCGAAATTTTGTTCTTATGAATTACTGATTTTTTTTTTTTAATTAGGTAATTTTTCCTTCTAATTATTACTTATCCAAGTAATTAAATACTCAAGTACTCTACTTACTAATTTTTTATGAAATTAATTAATTATTCTTTCCAATTATTAATTATTCGAATAATTAAATAATCAATTCATCTAATTACTAATTTTTCAAAAAATTAGTTAATCATTCTTTGGAATTATTAATTATTTGATAATGCATATGAGGCATTCCAGCTATAACCGAGCGGCCATTACCTCGACATTTTTTTTTCGCGTCGCCGATTTTTTTTCAGTTACTTTGAGACAAAAAAAAACAGGTGTTTCTCAAAAAAAAAAATTATTTTTTATCTTCTTCCGTTTCAACACCTTTCAAAGTACAATTTTTTCGACAAGAGTGCATCCTCCGATTTTTTTCAAATAAATTGACAAAAAAGTACATTTAAAACCGCATCTTTTGATCGCTATCCCATCATGGAGAAATCATTTTTCGATTTTTGCTATGTGTATGAAACTTTGAAAAATGTGTTTTTATTCATAAAAAAGCAATAAGTACACAGGTAACATTGTGGATGCTATTATTTATTAATACAGTTACAATATTTATGTATACATAAATATTTGGGTACATAAATATTTATGTGTACATAAATATTGTACACATTTATGTATACATTAAAAACACATTTTTCAAGATTTCATACACACAGAAAAAACCGAAAAATGATTTCTTCATGATGGGATAGCGATCAAAAGATGCGGTTTTTAATGTTCTTTTTTGTCAATTTATTTGAAAAAAATCGGAAGACACACTCTTGTCGAAAAAACAAAAATTGTACTTTGAAAGGTGTTAAAACGGAAGTGGATGAAAAATATATTTTTTTGAGAAATACGTATGTTTTTTTTTGTCGAAAAGTAACTGAAAAAAAATTAGCGACACGAAAAAAAAATGTCGAGGTAATGGTCGCTCGGTTATAGCTGGAATGCCTCATATACAAGTTGTAGGCAAACTTGTACAGAAAATATACTCCAACTTTTGTACAAGTTCGCTCCAATAACATCTACATTTATTTGTATAGTCAAGTTGTTCTTAAATTGTGAAGGAATTTATAATTGATTAGTAATTTATACATCTAAATTATTGATTATTCAAATAATTGGTAATTGAAATAGTTCAATAACTAATTACTTCAATAATTAATAACTTAGACATATACATTACTAATTATTCAAATAATCAATAATTGACATATTTCAATTATAAATTATTCTAATAATTAGTGATTAAAACAATTCAATTACTAAATAATTCAATGATAAGTATTTTAAACAATTACTAATTTTTCTAATAATGAATAATACAAAGAATACACATATTCAATATCCAAATAATTCGTAGTATTGGTCTTTAAATTACTGATTATCGAAATAATTAAAAAAAATAATGGATGATAATATCAATTTTGTAAATAACGATTGATCAAAAATCTAAAAAAAATTTTTTGCCGATCACTGCATTCATTTTCACAAAATCAGTCATTATTCTAGCTTTAAAAAAAATCCTTTTCAACATCTTCATTTCACTTGACAGAAAAATAATTTTCATCATTTTTCTTTTTAGCTGAACCGCAAAAATAACAAATAACAAATGTTTCGAAAATTTTCCTCAAGCGAGCACAGATTAAACGATGGATCCGAGAATGATCAGGGTCAGAAAACGTTGCAGAGTTTGCGGTGTGTCGCCCGGAAAAGTATTATTTTCCTTCTTATTGTTTTTTTTTTTTTTGTATTTTCGCTTCATTGCGTAGAGAGGACTATGGGCAAGGCGGACCTTTATCTTAGTGACAGCCTCCTCGACCATGTGCTTCTTAAGGCGTTTACGCCGTTTTCGGCCCCCTTCCTCTTCCACCTCGACCGAACCGAGAAAATGTAGTCTGAATACGGTGGTGGGACCCTGATTTCCACCGTTCGGTACAATCTTGGTCTGTCCACCGTATGCATGGTTTTCGGTATGATTTCCAACAGCGACATTCCCTATCAGTTCCTCGCTCGAGTCGCAATCATCTTCATCGAGGCTTCCCTGTGACGCGACGCTGCAACGACCATAACCGTGCTGGTTCCCGTAGTTTAATAGCGTTGCCTGCATCGGCATTGGCGACTCATCCTTCAGGTTTGTCGGAGAATGGGGTTCAACGAGCGCGCGTTCAAACAAACAAACAAACAGAGGCCTCTGCTATTTTTCACATTGCCACAGCACCAAAACAAAACGACAAAAAAGAGAACCAATAAAGAGAGAAAAACGAAAAAAAAAAAACAAAGACAACTGAACAAGGCAATGTCACCAAACGCATCGGGAAATCCGAGTCGCTTTGCAATCGCTTTTTCAAGCCTGCGAGCAGCTTTTTTTTTTTTTTAGCTTTTTCTTCATTCTTCAATTTCAATTGATGCGCCGGGTTCTTCCTTTGAGAACATTTTGCGAATACTCGGTTTTCCCAATATCATGGAATTCATTTTTAGGCAGGAGAAACACTGTAGAAGCCCGAAAAATGAGAGGTTTTTGTGATTTTTCATTTTTTTTCATTTTTTTCTTCGCATATTTTGCAGTAATTTAGTCCCAAAAATATTTCCGCAAAAAGATTCTTCCAGAGTATGAAAATTGACAGTCTTGGGCTGATTAGTTCGAGTGGAGGAGTTAAAAAAAAAATTTCAGCCTTTCAATGGTGAAAAAATTGCGAAAACTGAAACATTTTACTGGATTAGGTTATTTCTGTAGCTTTTTGATTTTTTTTTTAATTCTTGCACTTGAGAGAATCTCTGATTTCTGTTTCATTGAAATTTGCAGCCGAAATTGTGCGTAACATTGATTTTAAAGTTATTTTAATTACATTTTGATCGTGTAATTATGAATTAAATTATGTTTTCCTCTTCACAAAAAATAGCACATACATTTGCACAAAATCAAAATAAAAGACATTTTCTTCAATTGCATCACAAAAATCCCTTATCACAGGCCTCCTCTTGCCAGTAGCCAATGCGATCGCTAATACGTTTTTTATATTTATCTCCCAATTGTTGTGAAACAAAAAATAACAATTGTGCGTGTTTTTATGCCTGTGTTTGTGTTAATTCGTGTATTTTTTTTTTTGCGAACTCTGCGCAGAACATTTTTCAAAATAAAAGCGATGCATTGAAAGTATTTTTTTTTCTTCGTAACGATCATCATCGAAAAGATATTTGAAAAATGGTTGTTTAAAAAAAAAATCGACAAATCGTCTCGTTCAGCGGAATAAAATTCGCACAAGCGTAAGCGCGAGCCCGTGAAATAATTTCTCAGGGTTTTTTTTTTTTATTTCTAAATTGCAAGCGTCAATTGGAAAATAACATTGAGCCATAAAAATATTTTTTTTTCCATACTTGACTCGCATTGTCTTGATAGTAAAAAGAAAAAAAAGTGGGCACAATAATTATCCTGTGAATCGAGATATTAACCCCGGCCATAAAAAACGATCTAAAACGATCGACGAACAGACAAAAATTGATAAGATTTCTCTTCTCACAAAAGAAACAGGCAAATATATTGATATATAAATATATATGCATATGGGGCATTCCACGTCAAATCACGCGGCCATCGGCCTGACCCTCTCTCGGATTTTGATGTCCGATGAATTTTGAGTTTCGTTTGACCCAAAATATAACCTCAAATTTTTAGAAATTTTTATTTTATTTTTTAGGGGTTGCCCGAGCTAAAAAATTATTAAATTGAGGGAAAACATAAAGAGGGGCCTTTTTCAAATTAATTAAATTTTGTCACAGAAACTAGGACTCAAAACAGATATTTTCGTCATAGTTCGATAATGGGCCAAAAATAATTAGTATTTTTTTTTAATTTTAATTTTTGAATTGTGTTTGAATCATCCGTTTTATTTCAGGTCGTCGAAGCTAATAAATTTTCGGAAAATGTTGTCGTTTCACTCTCAGACCAAGAGAAACAATCAAGTTTCACTGGAAAAATATTTTTTTTTTGTTATTCTCACTACAAGAAACAATAAAAATAAGAAATTATTAAAAAATAATAAAATAAAAAGACAAATCGTAATCGTTTTAGGCTCATTATCGAACTATGACGAAAATATCTGTTTTGGGCTCTAGTTTCTGTGAAAAAAATTTCATTAATTTGAAAAAGGCCCCTGTTTATGTTCTCCATCAATTGAATGATTTTTTAGCTCGGGCAACCCCTAAAAAATGAAAAAAAAAACATTTCTAAAAATTTAAGGTCATATTTTGGGCCAAACAAAACCCACAATTCATTGGACATCAAAATCCGAGGGGTCAGGCCGATAACCGCGTGATTAGACGTAGAATGCCTCGTATATTAATAGATGCAAATTTGTTTTTGGTTTTTTTCAATACTACGTCACAACTACAGCATTGTCAGATCAAGATTTACGAGTGAGCTTTAAAAAATCACGGATAACAATCGAATCATCTAGATTCTTGACAATTATCGATCAAACAATTTACCGTGTCAGGAAAGAAAAAAAAAAGTAAACACTGCATTAGCATTTTTCAAAATTACAAAATAGCCAATTTTTAAGAATTCTTTTTTTTTTCTTTTCTCACAACTTGCCGCTAACTACAGTCTATCCGACGTACAATTATCACTCACAGCTCGGACAATCGAGACGCATTATAATTACAATCGAATTGCTCAAGCGAAAGCAGATGTGCTGATAAAATTAGCATTTTTTTCGTTTTTTCTTCAAAGCATTTTTTTTTCAATTTTTGTAAAATCAAAGAAATCAAAGAAAGAAACAAAAAAGCAAAGCTCCATCTACATATTACAATTCGTTGTAATCGCGTGAATAATCAAATCTTACAAGTTTCTGATAGTGCAATTGAGCGTAACAAAAATATACGGTGAATGTATTATAATCTAAGAGAAATAACAATATATATATGTATATATATGAGTCATTCCATGTCAATTCAACGACGTTTTGTCGGTGACCTCTTTCGATTTTTAATATTTTTTAATATTTTAGTTTTTCAAAATTAATATTTAATATTAATTAATATTTTAATATTTTTTAATATTTTATTATACATGCAAAAATATGTCCATGTAAATTTTGAACTCTATCTTAACCCATACCAAAGTTATTGATTTTCGATAAAATATCCTTAAAATAATCATAACTTCTACAATAACCAAGATATTGTAACCTGTGAAGAGGCCAATTTTTTTTTCAATGTATTTTTTGAACAAAATATCGAAAATTAAGAAAAAAAATTGTGATGTCTTTTTAGCTGTTTTGAGCTAAAAAATTGGATTTTCTTGCAATGGGACCTCTTTGATTTTTTTCAAAAAAATTATAAAATTGTACGTAAATAAATAACATTTTTGAGATTTTACAGAAGATAGGATTCAACTAATTTGTTGTTAAAAAATTTTGTTTTTGATTTTTTCCGTAATTTTGATCTTTTTTCCTTCTACGACTAAAATAGTTGATTTCAATTATGTTAAAATAAATAATTCAACTTATCTCACATATTTCCTTTTCAAATTATAATATTTAACATTAATACTTACAATTTTTATGCAAAAAAATTGAATAAAGTGAAAAACGTACTTAAATTGTAGTTCTTAATGTTAATTATTATAATTCACAGAGGAAATGTTTGATAGAAGTTAAATTATTTATTTTAACATAATTGAAATAAACTATTGTAGTTATAGAAGGAAAAAATATCAAAATAACGGGAAAAAAATCGAAAAAAAAATTCTTATAAAAAGTTACTTAAATTCCGTCTTCGGTAAAATCTCAAAAATTTTGTTCTTTTACGTAGAATTTTATAATTTTTTTTTTAATCGAAAGGGGATCCCGTTGAAAGAAAATCCATTGTTTAGCTTAAAACAGCTAAAAAGACATTTAAAAGACTGTTTTCTGAATTTTCGATATTTTGTTGTAAAAGTACATTGAAAAATAAAAAAAAATGACCGATTAATAAATTAGAATATCTAGGTTATTGTAGAAGTTATGATTATTTTAAGAATATTTTATCAAAAATCAATAACTTCGGTATAGGTTAAGATAGAGAGCCCAAAATTTACATGGATAAAAAAAATTAAAAAGATCGAAGGGGGTCACCGACAAAACGTGCTTTAATTGACATGGCTCATATATATAGATATATATTTATTAGGGTGAATCGAAAATTTTGAAAACTGTTGGCTACCCTGAAAAATCAAAGATATCGTTGAAACAAAAATCTCAGTGCAACGATTCGATTTTTTGATAATGTATAGAGGGCGCGCGGGACGTGTAAAAACGCCATTTTTAGCGTTAAATTCATTTTATCACTGATAAACGGAAACAGATCATTCAAAAAGCTCTGAATTTTTTATATAAGGTGCCCAGATATGTACTCTTTCAAACCCATATTTAAACTCATTCAAACTCATATTTTCGAAAAAAAATGTCTGAAAATCAATATTTTCACTATTTTTAAATTAATTATATCACTAAATATCGATTTTTGTATTCTAAAACGTTTTTGTATTTCTTCCATCTTTTTTATTGTAAAACTCGATATCAGTATTGCTTACAATGCGAGAATTGTTAAAAAATAAATCTCTATTTTGGAAATTTAAATATTTTATTTTAAAATAAAGATTTATTTTTTAGCAATTTTCGCATTGTAAGCAATACTGATACTGAGTTTTACAAGAAAAAAGATGGAAGAAATACAAAAACGTCTTAGAAGACAAAAATCAATATTGAATGATATAATCAATTGAAAAGTAGTTAAAATATTGATTTTCAAACATTTTTTTTCGAAGATACGAACCATTGTTAATAATCAGTAAATCAGGAGTTCTTTTTCAACCGGGCCACTTTTTTTTTCACCCTCTCAAATTTTTTTCAAAATCTGCCAGTTTTAAATATTAGTCAAAAGGAACGTCTGTGATTTTTTAAAGATTTTTTTAGGCGTCCGTTCAAGGTTTTTAATTTTTCATTACGTACGCTGTATCTCAAAAAATATTCATCAAACAAAACAAAAAACATAAGAATAAAAACTTATTTATTTTTTCCACGTTATCGAAAAAAATTGAAATCATAATTTTTCTGCATTGAGAAAATTGAAATTTGGCAAAAAATAGAGAATAAAATTTCGATTTCCGTACAAATTTGACAGGATATCTGTTATTGGGTAAAGAGTCTACGAAAAAAATTTTAGAATGGCACCTGCAATGGTTTCGATGAAAAAAAATAAAAACCCTGCGAAATCTCATAACCGCATATAGATTTCGCAGGGTTTTTATTTTTTTTTCATCGTAACCATGGCAGGTGCCATTCTGAAATTTTTTTCGAAGACACTTTACCCAATGACAGACATCCTGTCAAATTTGTACCGAAATCGAAAGTGTGTTATTAGGCTTAAAAAAAATTTATTCTATTTTTTTTTGCCTAATTTCAATGTTCTCAATGCAGAAAAATTATGATTTTAATTTTTTTCGATAAAGTGGAAAAAATAAATAAGTTTTCATTCTTATGTTTTTTTTGTTTGATGAATATTTTTTTAGATACAGTGTACGTAATGAAAAATTGAAAATCTTGAACGGACGCCTAAAAAAATCTTTAAAAAATCACAGACGATCCCACTGACTAATATTTCAAACTGGCAGATTTTGAAAAAAATTTGAGGATGAAAAAAAAAAGTGACCCGGTTGAAAAAGAACTCCTCAAATATGGATTTGAAAGAGGTACATATCTGGGCAGCTTATATAAAAAATTCCGAATTTTTTGAATGATCTGTTTCCGTTTATCAGTGATAGAGTAAATTTAACCTTAAAAATTGTGTTTTTAAACGTCCCGCGCGCCCTCTATATATTATCAAAAAATCGAATCGTTGCATTGAGACCTTTATTTCAATTATATCTTGGATGTTTTGAGGTAGGCAACACTTTTCAAAATTTTCGATTCACCCTAATATTTATATAGTATTATGTATATAGCAGGCAGATATATTAAAAGAAAGACAGACGCAGACAGACCGACAGACAGACACATCAAAAGTTTACACCGAGAAGATGACAGTGTTCGGTGGTCGGGTGGTGTTTTTTTTTTTTATTTTTTTTTTCATGATGTGAGGAAGGGGGTCGCTACACTGAAACATTCAGGCCTCTTTGCACAACGGCCAATTAACAATAAATTCATATTATCCGTTTGAAACAATTGATTACATCGTTTAGCCAGCGTTTAGACCGCCTCGAGTGTACAATTTCTCGTTTTTCTTTCGTTCATTGTTGTTTCAATATATATATTATATATATTGTTTTTTTTTTTCCATTATCGAGAAAACTTCCACTTCCTTTTATTTGGAGCATCAATATCTTATCTCCCGTCCGTAAGAATCGTAATTTCAATCGCGCAACGCGACAAATAATAAGCCTTCGTTCCCGTAAAATAATCTCTCTGTCGATTCGTTAAACATTCAACGGCTCAATTTTTTGTTTTTTTTTTCTCGTAGCGTTTAAAGAAATAATCGCATTCATCGCGAGAATACTCGCGATAACGAGAATTACAACAACAAAAAATTTGACCTTCAATGCCCTTCGCAAAAAATCTACGAAACATTTTTTGATGTGAAAGACTTAAAAAAAATTGGAGAAAAAAAAAATAAAGAGATAAGAGGATTCTCGTTTCCTAATTAAACCGAGTAAAGCGCTCTCTAAACACTGTCTCCGTGTATAGATAAATTTCAAGATTAATCCAAGAGTTTGAGTTCATAATCAGCATAGAAACGTGATTGTGTGGATTATATAAATATTGAGAAATTTTTTTTTTTTTTCAAATACGTTTTTGTGATAAATGGATTATAGTCTCCAGAAACTCTTGGGTTTAATCCAGACTATGAGTTAACCTAAACGTAATCGTAATTTCGACTGTTCGAGGCGTTTTTCGTTTCAACGAATAAATCAATTGGAAAAATACTTTGATTTGCTTTTTCAATTTTAAAAGACAAAAATCTTGGAGCCTCAACGAGTCGAAATAAAATATACACTGATGTACATCGTAACATTTCAAGATATTGCATTTTTCGATACTAAATAAATATATATATATTTATTAATATATATATGGGGCATTCCATGTCAAATCGACCAATAGTTGGAATCGACCCCCTTTCAATTTCGATGAAATTTGCTTAGAAGTTTTCTTTTATCATAAAACGAAGTTCTACCAAAGGAAATTTTTTTTTTCTTTCGAAAATTCAAAATTTTACCATTTTTTCAAGTTCATTTTTTAAATATCTCGAAAACTATTATAGTTACGAAAAAATCGTTCTGGGTTTGTCGTAAAGAGGATACTTGGAGCTATGAGAAAAAAATTCCGAATTTTTTTTTTTAAATGATGAATTTGGAGAATTTTGAATTTTTAAAAATCGTGAAAACCCACAATCAACATTAAATTTTTGGTTCCATTTTTTTTATATAATACCTTGTACTGATCTTAGAAGATCCTGAAGTTTTCAGAAAGGTGTTTTTTTGTTTCAAAAGTTTGAATTTTTGAATTTTGGTAAAAAAAATTGTTTTTACCTCTGAGTTACATAAGTAGAGTTGAGCAATCATGTAATGTTTACTACTCAAAATTACAAAATTACATGATTGCTCAACTTTACTTAACTTAGAGGTGAACAAAAAATGTTATTTCACAAAAATTCATATTTTTGAAGAAAAAAAAACACCTTTCTGAAAATTTCAGGATGTTTCCAGATCAGTACAAGGTATTATATAAAAAAAACTTGAACCAAAAATTTAATGTTGATCGTGGATTTTAACGATTTTTAAAAATTCAAAATTCTCCAAATTCATCATTTTTCCAAATTTTTTTTTCGGAACTTTTTTTTGTAGCCCTAAGTATACTTTTTAAGACGAACCCAGAACGATTTTTTCGTAGCTATAATAATTTTCGAGATATTTAAAAAATAAAATTGAAAATTTGAAAAAACGGTGAAATTCAGAATTTTGCATAAGTTTCGAAAAAAAAAATCAAATTTTTTCCCTTCTGTAGAACTTTGTTTTACGATGAACGAAAACTTCTGACGAAATTTCATCGAAATAAAAAGTGTTCGATTCCGACTATTGGTCGATTTGGCATGGAACGACCCACATATATAAATTATAAACGGCAAATGAAATAATGTGAAAGCATCCAAAGCATGCCACTATGCTTTTTTCGAACTTATTCCACTTCCGGGTACAACGTACTCCTCAAATAATAATTTTCGCTCGAAAAATTCGATCTTCCTTCGTTGTTTCGGGGTTTAAAAAAAAAAAAAGTATATACACTAAATAATGTTCGTCCTCCGGATCGCTGAATATCGTCGCTCGCAATAAATGCTCGGCTGATGGACTTTGTCGAATACGCAAGTTTGTCAGACGCCTTTTTCAAAATTTCATTTTATGGATTAAAGATTAAATGAAAAAAAAAAATAGGAAAATGAAAAAATTGGGCGATCTCTCCGAGTATCGAAAGTGAAGGATGATTTTTTTCGGGGGCGATGGGAACAACGTACCTTTATCCTGGAAACGGCTTCTTCGGCCTGACACATTCTCGTCGATTTCGTTGGTTGACCCTCGCAAACCAATTGCGTCGAGCCGAGATATCGCGCACGAAACAGCACACCCTCGATCAACACTGACGGATCGTCCAATAATCCTGTAAAATCGATCAATACCGATATTTTAGAATTTCCAGAATCGTCAAAAACGCACTCGAGCGTTCCGTAACTCGACAAATAATCCGCGGGACAATGAATTATTCTCAGCGATGAAATTTCGCCAAAATTCGAAAATCGCTCGCAAATGTCTTCGTTCATGCTTGGCAATTTTTTGTAATTTGTTTTTTCAAATTTCTAAATTTATTTGAGGAAAAACAAAAGTGTGCTACGGTGAAAATTAAATTAATCGCGAGAGCGTGCAACGCGTTTGAAACTCGAAGCTTCAATGTCTCGTCGAATCTATTCTCACTATTATTGTCGCTTTTAAAGCACGTGAATTCCTCGAGATCACGCGAGATAAAATTTCAACACTGTGAATATTCTTTCTCGTCTCTGAGATTAATAAGGAAAAATCATTCTCACATTCTCGCTTTCAATCGAGCGAGATAATTTGTTGCTCGGATGCGAATCGTTTAATTTCGACGAGACATTTTTTGTTTTTTTTTTGTTTTTGTTTGTTTGTTTTTTTTTTAGTAAAGTTACTCACCGAGTGATTATAATAGCGTTTTTAGTTTCGAAGCGAGCGTCAAATATCCCGGATAGCAGCGTTGAAAAAGAAATATTAAGGAACATTAGTTTTTGGCTATTTCAGTGAAAATATTAAAATTAGAGACAGTTTTGATATTTCTAAAGTCTACATGCACCGGTTGAATGATTTTTGTATCAAAATTTTGAAGAATATTTGTTTGAAGTTTGTTAATATGGGGAAAAAATTGATTTTTTTTTCTTCAAATTTTTACAAATCAATATTTACCGACGAAAAGTTTCTGGACAAAACTTCAAAAAAGGGCTCGAACATTTTTTTATGCCATTTCGCCGGAAGTCAACGTAAACTAATTGAACAAAGGGCATTTTAAAGAGGAAGAATTCGGCTTAATTTCCTGTTTTTTAAATTATTTTTACAATTTGTTTTGAGATTTGGATTCTATTTTGAAAACGTTTTTCGCCTTTTTTCCTCTCTTCAGGTGCATCCTTCTTGTAGAGAAATTTTTTTTTAATGCTTTTCTACGATTGGATTCATAAAGGGGAAATTTTGAGCTTCATTTCAATTTTTTCAAAGTGATTCTATTTTTTTTTTTTGTGAAAAAAGAGGAAATTTGAATAAGTACGTGTAACACGAAAACAAAGAGGATTCATGAAAAACTTTAGAACAGCAAAAAGTTGCGTCTGTTTTCGTTGAGTTCAGAGGATTTTATTCAGATTTTTTTTTCCAAAATTTTGTTTTCTCATGTTGAGGCTGAAAAAAAAAATTGGGAAAAAAATTTGAAAAAATTCCAATGTGTTGACAATGGCAAAATAAAGTATTTTCCCTTCTTGAAATTTTATCAATAATCCAATAGTTTTCGAGTTATGGTAATTTAATGATCCGCGCTCCGACCCAGAAAATGAGAAAAAAAAATGTTGGAAAAAAAATCTAAAAAAATTCCTCTGAACTCAACGAAAACAGACGCAACTTCCTGCTATCTTGAAGTTTTTCATGAATCCTCTTTATTTTCGTGATACAAGGGATTTTTCAAATTTCCTCTTTTTTCACATAAAACAGAATAACTTTGGAAAAAAAACTCGCTCAAAGTTTTTAAAAAAAGGAAGTTGAAGCTCAAACTTTCCCCTTTATGAATCCAGTCGTAAAAATGTTTAAAAAAAAAATCATTTAGAAGATGGGTGCACCTGAAGACAGGGAAAAATGGCGAAAAACAGTTCTTTTTCAAAATAGAGTCCAAATCTAAAAACAAATTGTAAAAATAATTTAAAATACAGGAAATTAAGACGAATTCTTCCCCTTTAAAATGCCTTTTGTTAAATCGGTTTACGTTGACTTCCGGCAAAATGGCATAAAAAAACGTTTCAGACCTTTTTTGAAGTTTTGTCCGGAAACTTTCCACGATTTCCTCAATTTTTTTCTTCGATTTTCTGATGCTACTTATGAAATTTGCGAATTACTAAGAAAAATTCATAATCTTGATAAGGAGGGGAAAATAATATATTGGTCAATTTGAACAATTGAAATCTTGTAGCTTGAAAGATTTTTTTTTGTAATATCAAAATGAGTAGAGAATAAAATTCAATAAAGTCTCGGGAAGAAATATAATTTTCCAGAAACAGAAAAAAATACAATTAAAATATCATGTTTTCCAATTAAATTGATTTTGCAAATCTTTACGTTATTCAATTTTGCTTTAAGTATTTTTCGCAAATATCACAATTTCGGTTACAAATGAAGAACAACGAAAATCTCGAAGAATAAACCACACTCATAAATATTGATCATTAAAAAATAAAACATAAAAATATAAATTTTGATTTTGCGTTATTGGAACATTTTCAATTTCTTAAAAAAATAATATCAAAATTTCTCTCATTCACATAATTAATTATTCATCAAGAAGAAGAGAGCTCGAAACAGAAAAATAGAAATTTAAAAAAAAAAAACGATTTCAAGACACATAATGATCGTTCCGGTAAATCAAGATTTTTTTTCTTCATTGGCATAAAGTGGCATTCCAAGTTCTCCGTTAATAATGCTAAGCAACGATGTTTGCGCATCTACTTCAACTTTTACGATGGAATACATCGTCGCGAATGTTTGCGATCGAGTTAAACTTTCATGCAGACGAAACGTGAAACTCGATAGACCTTTTCCACCGTTTTTTATTCGCCCTTATTCATCTCCCTGTGCGATAAACTTGACAAATAGAATTCAAACTTTTTGGCGATATTTTTCAAAGGTGAAAGCAAAAAAGGTCCATCGATCATTGTCTCGACGAATTTCCGACACCGACGCGACTGAACAAAGCTGATATCTCGTTGAATATACGTGTTGTATATTACCTTCCTTATTTCTCGACTTTTTTTTGCCCTCCTTGTCCTGCAAAATAGGAAGAAAAAAATTTGTTTTGTTCTCATTTAACGACTATGTTATTGCGATTAAAAAAAAAAAAACGAAAAACCCACGCGAGTCTTGGGACCGCGCCACCCAAATTTCTTATTCGTCCAATTCAATTTTTGGAGCTGATTCAATTTTTTGAGCCAATACAATTTTACGTGGCGCTGATCCCTCAACGCTAACTCACAAGAAATAAATTATATTTAATCATGCAATTTTTTTTGACAAAAAAGTGCACTTTACAAGGTAATCATGTCAAGGGCAGTGATCGGCAAAAAAAATCTATCCATTTTTATTATCCAATTTTTTCGAAAAATTAGGAATTAGTGACAAAACATTTCTAATTTTTATTAAAAAATTAGTAATAGCAAAAAAATATTACTAATTTTTCTAATAGACAAATAATTAGTGACAAAACATTTCTAATTTTTCAAAAAAAAATTAGTAATTAACGATAAAATATTACTAATTTTTTCCAAGAATTTATAATTAGCGAGAAAGATATTATTGAATAACAAAAAAAAATCAATAATTTGTGGAGAAATGTTGTATTAATTTTGGAAAAAGTTATAAACGGATGAAAAAATTACTAATACATTTTTTAATGGGTACTGATTAAATATTCGTATTAATAATAACTTATGTGATATCGTATGACATTCGATACAATAAATACTAATGTGTAAAATATTCAATAGATACAATTATTATAAAAAATAAAACAACTTTTTTAATAGAGTTGTTTGAGCTTATAACCATGACGCAATCCGTACACAAAAGGACGTAAATATACACAATACTTTTCTACAAATTACTGTTTTTTTTAAATTAATTAGTAAAACTTGGTAATATTTTTTCGCTAATTACTAATTTTTTTGGAAAAATTAGAAATGTTTTGTCACTAATTACTAATTTTTTTTTAGAAAAATTAGTAATATTTTTTGATTAATTATTAATTTTTCGAAAAAATTATTAATAAAATCAATATCGTTGATGAAAATCGATACTGCCGATCACTGGTCAAGGGGAATATTGATTTTAGGACGTTTAAAAAATGGGACCCGAGGGTATTTTTTAAATCAGAGGATGAACAAGCGAAGAGGATGGAAAATTGGCGGAAATGTTTCTACCAAATTACGTTGAAATTTTGGAAAATTTGGGATTTGGATAACATGCCGGAAAACATAAGTACATGCGGATTTTGAAGGTTCCAGCCTTTTTTTAAATACAGAGTCCTCGTACGGAGGTCCAATTATCGAGCATAGCAGTCAAAGGAAAAAAAACGTGATAAATTAGATAATGGCTAACTGATAAGATTCTTCTATTGAAAATCAGGGTGGCCACTAAATCAAATTTACAAAAATCCTTCACATTTCCCTGAAATTTCCCTAACATTTCCCTGAAATTTCCCTGGCATTTTCGAAAATTTCCCTGAAGAATTTGTGAAAAAAGTGACACGGTATTTCGCATTTTGCATTTTCCATGGGAAAAAAAAAACAGAACATCTTCAACCATAATTTTTTTTCAGTGGTGCTCAAAATAACAATATTCGCCCATACTTTTTTTTTCTTGATATGATATTTCGTATCTTCCCTGACTAACATTTAATTTTCCTGACATTTCCCTGATAGTGGCAACCCTGAAAATTCATTGTGGAAAATCGTAGAATGTTGCGTGTAAAAAAATATACTAGATTCGAAGCAAATACGAGAAGCAGACACTACTCGTTAAAATAAATGAACGCTGATGAATTATCAAGCAGAAAGTCAATAGTTTTCGTTCGACTAAGATCACACGGAAAATTCGTGTCTCCGTGATTTATGATTCTATCCAATATTCTTTCAATGTTCAGTTGGAAACAGAAATTCTAGAACTAATGGAGATTTTTTACTATCCAAAAACCAAATTAAAATTCACACATGGTGTCTGATCTAATTCAAGATTGAAATTTCAGGACTCTTCAACGATATTTTCACGATTTTTTATGTATTCAGGATATGAAAAAAATAAAATAAAAAGAAGTTTATCTTATCAAATCGAAAAGTTTCCGGACAAAACTTCAAAAAAGCTCTGAAACGTTTTTTAAAAATATTTTTACAATTCGTTTTTGGATTTGGACTCTATTTTGAAAACAACTATTTTTCGCCTTTTTTCCCTCTCTTCAAGTGCACCCATCTTCTAGAGGAAATTTTTCAAATACATTTTCGCGATTGGATTCATAAAGGCCAAAGTTTGAGATTCAGTGTCCTTTTTTTTTTAACCTTGAGCGATTTTTTTTGCGAAGTTATTCTGTTTTTTGTGGAAAAAAGAAGAAATTTGAAAAATCTCGTGTAACACGAATACAAAGAGAATTCATGAAAAACTTCAAGATAGCAAAAAGTTGCGTCTGTTTTTGTTGAGTTTAAAAGAATTTTTTCAGATTTTTTTTTTCCAAAATTTTGTTTTTCGACTGAAAATAGGAAAAAGAAAAATTTGGAAAAACAATGTGAAAAAAATTCCAATGTGTTGAAAATGGTAAAATCAAATATTTTCCCCTCTTGAAATTTTATCAATAATCCCATAGTTGTCGAGTTATGATAATTGAATAATCTGAGCTCTGACTCGGAAAATGACAGAAAAAAAAATGTTGGAAAAAAAAATCTGAAAAAATTCCTCTGAATTCAACGAAAACAGACGCAACTTTTTGCTATTTCGAAGTTTTTCATGAAGCCTCTTTGTTTTCGTGTTATAGGGGATTTTTCAATCTTCCTCTTTTATCACAAAAAACAGAATAACTTTGGAAAATAAATCGCTCAAAGTTTTTAAAAGAAGGAAATTGAAGCTCAAACTTTTCTCTTTATGAAACCAATCGTAAAAATTAATTTAAAAAATTTCCTCTAGAAGATGGGTGCACTTGAAGAGAGGGGAAAAAAGACGAAAAACAGTTCTTTCAAAATAGAGTCCAAATCCAAAAACAAATTGTAAAAACAATTTTAAAAAACGTTCCAGAGTTTTTTTGAAGTTTTGTTCGGAAAATTTGCGCCGTTAGTGCAAATTGCAAGAAAAATCTGAAGTTACAATATATTTCAAATCACATCTTTTGATAGCGCCAAGAATTGTATTTTTGTTGAAACTAAAAATGCAAAAGACTCAAACTTTGAAGAATCTGAAAAAATATACGTTCTTCAGGCATTTAGAAAATTGGCGTTACTGGCCTTTTTGCAATTTGCATTTTTTTTTTGCACAATAATACATATTCAAATTCCCCGCGTTATTGAATAATTTAAAAAAACCGTTATTTTGTACAAAGAGAACAAAATCAAGAAATCCAAGGAAAGGATTCTGAGGAATTTAGAAATTGATAGACACCATGTTGAAGCGAAACTGAAAGTATCGCAATAAAATGAAAGAAAAATGATTTTCACGAAAAAAAATGGAAAAAAATGAATTTCGACAACGAGCACCTTTTTCCCTTTGCCGCTGGACTCCTTGAGGCTCTGTGTGGGCGAGGGAGAATTTTTAACCGGACTCTTCTGGGGACTCGTTGTTATTTTCGTGGGTGTTGTTACATCGATTTCGGGAGACGACGACGAACGTACATTCGTTAAAACGGGAGGCGGTGACATGGACGTTGATGTCGAGGGTAAGGTTTCCGTTGGGCTCGCTAGCGTTTCTATTGGAGCGACACTCAGGGTTTTCGGTGGGGTTTGCTTTGGAGTAACGACTTTTGTACTCATTGGTGGTAGCATTGTCCTAGTCTTGGGCTTCCGCCACCCCTGCGTGTAAACACCAAGATTTTTATTAGTAAACAGCACCAGGCACGATTAGCAAACTACTTCATGATAAGGATGGACGATGTTATTTGATTGTTCAAAAATATTCGCTGTTTCTTCAGTTCAGAAATCAATCTAGAAATTCAGAAAACTTTGATTTTATTTTAATTTCAAAATAAAACATTGAAATCTTGGTAAATTTTTATTTATAATATATCTGAGTGATTCCACGTCAAACCAGCAGGTCAAAAAAAATCGATGTCTCCAATCATACTCTCGATATTTTCCTGTTTTCTCTATCATGAGAAAATATTGCTGTTAAACCGCTAGCCCAAAATAAAATTATTTGTACGAGTTATGATTTTTGGAAAATTGCGTACTTTTAACGACTCGAAAAACAACTCTTTTGCTTTTGTGTAACCGCCGAATTTTGGAATTAGAGAATTTCACTTCGAGAAATCGAAACTGTATTCAAAACCCTTCAAAATGAGCACAAATGAACCTCATTTGGTGCATTTATGACGCCACAATCGTAAAACTACGTTTTTTCGAAAATCAAGAATAACTAAAAAACCTCATTTTTTCAAAATCTGAAAAAATCATATTAAATTTTTACGACAAAAAATCTATATTTCTCTGGAGTTTGAACTAGTTTTGACCAATAGATTTCGAATTATTGATCAATTTCATCTTTTAGAAATCAGTTTCAGCTATTTTGGGACATTCAGGTTTTGACTTTAGGTTTTTTGAGAATTTCGTCAATGAAATCGATAGTCATTGTTTCAAAAAATTATAAAACAATTTATTTACAATTGTCAAAAAACCTAAAGTTAAAACCTGAATGTCCCAAAATAGCTGAAACTGATTTCTAAAAGATGAAATTAATCAATAATCCAATTCTCTGAGATCCATCTCCATCAAATGATGATAATATTTACGAATAATTGCTTTTCCTGCTACTTTAGGTCTAAAATTGCGATTGTTTAAATTGTAAAAAATTATAAACAATTTATTTACAATTCTTTGAGATGCAATTCCATCAAATGATGATAATATTTACGAATAATTGCTTTTCCTGCAACTTTAGGTCTAAAATTGCGATTGTTTAAATTGTAAAAAATTATGAAACAATTTATTTTCAGTTTTTTCAGGTCCAACTCCATCAAATGATGATAATATTTACGAATAATTGTTTTTTCTGCAATTTTAGGTCTAAAATTGCAATTGTTTAAACTGTAAAAAATTATAAAACAATTTATTTATAATTCTTTGAGATCCAACTACATCAACTGATGATAATATTTAATGGAGATGGATCTCGAAGAATTGTAAATAAATTGTTTTGTCATTTTTTGAAACAATGACTATCGATTTTATTGACGAAATTCTTAGAAAACCTAAAGTCAAAACCTGAATGTCCCAAAATAGCTGAAACTGATTGCTAAAAGATGAACTTGATCAATAATTCAAAATCTAATGGTCAGAACTAGATAAAACTCCACAGAAATATAGATTTTTTGTTGTAAAAATTTAATATGATTTTTTCAGATTTAAAAAAAATGAGGTTTTTCAGTTATCTTTGATTTTCGAAAAAACGTAGCTTTACGATTGTGGCGTCATAAATGTACCAAATGAGGTTAATTTGTGCTCGTTTTGAAGGGTTTTGAATACAGTTTCGATTTCTCGAAGTGAAATTCTCTAATTCCAAAATCCGGCGGAGTTGTACAGAAAAGCAAAAAAGTTGTTTTTCGAGCCGTTAAAAGTACGCAATTTTCCAAAAATCATAACTCTTACAAATAATTTTATTTCGGGCAAGCGATTTAACAGCAATGTTTTCTCATGATAGAGGAGACAGGAAAATATCGAGAGTATGATCGGAGACATTGATTTTTTTGACAACAAAAGTTAATTAATCGCAGATTCAAAAAGGATAGACGACAATTGCGTTTCGTTTTTTCTTCAACTTGCAAAATGCATTAAAGTATTTTTAAATAAGTCAAATAATCGATGCTCCGATATTTTTTGAAAAAAAATCTATTTACAATGATAGATTATTCTACATTTATGTCTCTTTTTGCACATCGTCCAACCGTATTATAGATTATTTACAGCGAGGAAAAAGTTATGGTTGTTACGCATTCTTTGCTCTGCAAAGTTTCTGAATATTTATGATTTTTAAGCTGAATATTGAAAATTTGCTAGCGGCGAAAATAATGAGCATTTTTCTAAAAATATTTATGTTTCGTAGGCAAGTACTGGAAAATCTATATCTTGAAAAATATTTTTCTTTTTAGCAACATGACATTACATAATTTCAACAAAAGCATTTTCACGACCAACAATTACTTCTGTCAAATCTACTAAATCAAAATTAGTGAATTCTTTCAATTTTTCTTAATTCTCTTAACTTTTGGGCAATTTGAAGAATTTCCCGTTAATCCTAATCTGTAAGAATTCCCTCATTGTTTTTTTTTAAATATGCGTAGCAACCACGAGGAAATTACAGAAAGAGAAAGAAAGATAAAGGGAAAAAGAGAGAGAAATGGAAACGGAGCATGTGCGCCTTCACCTTAAGGAAATCGGAGCATTTCGCAATAGTTAAATAAGTGTCAAGTTTTATGAACTTTTTATAGAAATTTTTCGCAAATGAATCAAGAATAACGGAACGCACTATGAAATTTGCAGGAAATAAATTTTTTGTAACTTGTGGAATTTTTTGAAGAAATAATTCGCAAGTACTGTCCGATTTCCGGTTATTCTTGGCTCTTATTATTAATTGACCGAGATCGTCATTTATAATCATTATTAAACATTTCGTTATTAAACCTCCTGAATTTTTTTTAACTTTTTTGCCAAGAGTTAACCTCACGTTGACATTTTTGATAGCTTATTTTTTTCTTCTTGGTCGCCCATTTTCTTGAAAATTGTAACTTACGTTGTCGTCGTAAAATCCCTGATCATCGGTTCTTTGCTGTCCCAGCAATCGATCCGTTTCGAGATCGGTGTCGGCCTCTTCGTCGTCGACGGGCTCTTCGATTTCGACCTCGGCGTCATCGTCGACTCTTCTCGCTTCTGAATCCTCGCTGTTGCTCTCGTTACAGACACGCCGCCTGCCGTCCAACATACTACAACTTAGTTAGATGCGATTGCGACTCACGAATTTCCAATAATTTTACAAATATGAATACGAGGTATTCCCGCTCAACGGGACCCCCTTTTAGGCCGACCGCTTTCGATTTTCTTGAAACTCAAGAATGTTTTAGTGTTCCCTTTAAGTAAATTGTACACCAATTTTCAGATCTCTAACTATAATACTCTTTGGAATACACCAAAAATTATATTTCCAACTTTTGGCGTATTCAGCGCTTCGGAGCTTTGGCACGGCGCGAAATAAAATCGAAAAAATTCTTTGACAATAGCTTTCGATCGGAAATTTCCTGCGCTTTTCGAAAAAAATATCAGCGATTTCGGAAAAAAATGAATTCATTTAAATTTCGGCCAAAAACCGAAAAAATTTATTTTTCAAAAAAAGAGCATAATTTAATTCAGCGGGACAATTTTGTTCATGTTTTGTATATATCTGAGAAGTCACGATATAAATTTCAAGTTGGAACTCACATCCGTTTACTAATGCCAAGTCTTTTAGTAGGATACAAATTCTTAAATATCGTGTTTTTCGTATTCAACAGTTCCCTGATATATTATATAGCGTTTTTTTAACGGATTTTGAATTTAGTAAATTAATTAAATTAATTAAATTAAATTTATTAAATAATCAAATTTATTCAATTTATTAAATTAAATTAATTAAATTAAATTTATTTAATCAAATTTATTAAATTTTGAATTTAATACATTTATAAAATTCGAAATTTGTTTAAAAAACTATATAATATATCAGAGAACTGTTGAATACGAGACCACGATATTTAAAAAATTTTATCCTACTAAAAGACTTGGCATTAGTAAACGGATGCGAGTTCCAACTTGGAATTTATATCGTGACTTCTCAGATACATACAAAACATGAAAAAAATTGTCCCGCTGAATTAAATTATGCTCTTTTTTTGTAAATCAATTTTTTTGGTTTCTGGCCGAAATTTAAATGAATTCGTTTTTTTTTCGAAATCGCTGATATTTTTTTCGAAAAGCGCAGGAAATTTCCGATCGAAAGCTTTTGACAAAGAATTTTTTCGATTTTATTTCGCGCCGTACCAAAGCGCCGAAGCGCTGAATACGCAAAAAGTTTGAAATATAACTTTTGGTGTATCCCAAAGAATATTAGAGATCTGAAAATTGGTGTACAATATACTTTCAGGCAACACTAAAACATACTAGAGTTTCAAGAAAATCGAAAGAGGTCGGCCTAAACGGGGGTCCCGTTGAGCGGGAATACCTCATATACAAGTTATTTCAAGTTAATTAGAGCAATCAATGTGGTTAATGTTTTTTTTTTCAAGATTCTACTGAAGCTAAAAACCATTCCAGATTTTTTTATATCTTTGCAATCAAGCATTGATTTATTAGCATTTTTTTTCAACAACCAAAAAACCAATTTCAATTTTTACGTTTAAAAATTGATGTCATGAACTATTGAAAATTACTTTTTCTTTCTACAATCGCACGTTTTTATTAAACTAGCTTAATTTATCTAGCTAGACGTGAGCTATAATCTTCTGTTATTTCATACAATTTCAAGTCATCGATTGGAAGCTTTATGGAATAAATATATATTAACGGCGAAAAGTTTCGGACAAAACTTCAAAAAAGGTCCGAAACGTTTTTTTATTCCATTTCGCGGAAAGTCAACGTAGACTAATTTAACAAGCGGCATTTTAAAGGGGAAAAATTTGGCTTCATTTTCTGATTTTTTAAATTCGTTTTTAGAATTCGGATTTTTAAAAATCCATTTTTACGATTGGATTCAAAAAGGCGAAGCCTTTGAGCTTTAATTTCCTTTTTTTTTAATTTTGAGCGATTTTTAATCCAAAGTTATTCTGTTTTTTGTGAAAATAGAGGAAATTTGAACAATTCCATACAACACAAAAACAAAGAGAATTCATGACAAATTTCAGGATAGCAAAAAGTTGCGTCTGTTTTTGTTGAGTTTAGAAGAATTTTTTCAGACTTTTTTTTCCAAAATTTTTTTTTTCATTTTTTCGATCGGACCTCAGATCATTCAATTACCATAATTCGAGAACTGGGATTATTGATAAAATTTCACGAAGGGAAAATACTTTATTTTACTATTTTCACTACATTGGAATTTTTTTCAAATTTTCTTCCCTGCGTTTTTTTCCAGCCTCAACATAAGAAAAAAAAATTGTTGAAAAAAAAATCTGAAAAAATTCTTCTGAACCCAACGAAAACAGACGCAACTTTTTGCTATCTTGAAGTTTTTCATGAATCCTCTTTGTTTTTGTGTTATACGGGATTTGACAAATTTCCTCTTTTTTCACAAAAAACAGAATAAATTTTGAAGAAAAAATCGCTCAAAGTTGAAAAAAAAGGAAAATTGAAGCTCAAACTTTCCCCTTTATGAATCCAATCATAAAAATGTATTTAAAAAAATGTCCTCTAGAAGATGGATGCACCTGAAGAGGAAAAAAACGACGAACAACAACTGTTTTCAAAATAGAGTCCAAATCTAAAAGCAAATTCTAAAAATAATTTAAAAAATCAGGAAATGAAGCCGAATCCTTCCCCTTTAAAATGCGGTTTGTTAAATTAGTGTACGTTGACTTCCGGCGAAATGGCATACAAAAACGTTCCAGACCGTTTTTGAAGTTTTGTCCGGAAACTTTTCGCGGTAGATTTTAAAATTTACAGACCTAAAATGTTTTTGTGTAAAAAGTTCCAGCTCGATGACTCTAGCATTTCATTTTGATTTCACGATTTTTTTGTCACAAAAACGTTTTCCTATATGTTTTTTCATCAAGAAAATTTCGAAAAACACGCTTCGCATATAAACGACTTTATAAAAATCCGAAATACTTCAACGAGCGTTAAATTCTTTTATACAGTCTTCGTGGTAAAAAAAATGAAAAAAAAAACAACAACAACAAATGACAATGATATACCTTGGGATCCAGATGGGACTGACGCTCGTTTCGGCTGTGTCGTCAGAAGGTGATTTAACGGGTAGAGTTTTAGTTTTTTGCAATGCCATTCTAATATCTTTGATAGCGGCCTCGACTTCACCGCCAATCTCGAGATTCGTACTCTGACGACCTTGAGGCGCTGGCGGCGGAGGTGTACCGAGTGGATCGAGGCCATCGAGATTGAGCTCGTTCGTTTCGTACGAATTTTCCTTCTGGGCGATGAAAAAATCGGGCGAAGTTTCCTTGAGCATGCGCAATATATCTTTGGTTATATCGACGACACCGTCCTTCGATTGTTCGCAATTCATCGATGATATTGTCATTTCGTCCCTCGTTCGAGGTATTATCTCAACGTCGACTTCGCACTTTTGTCGCTCCATCAGCATAACCGTTGGATTATTGTTGTCCGTGTCACTCGCGTGACCGCTCGATAAACCATCTTCGAGGACCGGCATACTCGTGTGTATTCTAAGAGAGTCGGAATTATTTCCCAAATCACCGACAGAACCGAGCAAACCGGAAGCCGGCATCAGCTCGTTGTCCATCATCATCAGGGACATGTCGCTGTCCAAATCGCCGCAATTACTGTCGCAATCCGTCGTCTCCGGGCTCAAGGTGAAATTACGCGAATGACCGACCTGAAGACCAACCTCAGTCTCACCGAGATCCTCGCTACTGCCAGTTCCAACCGACAGATCGAGAAAGTTATTCTCGTGCTCGACCGTCTAAAAATAACGTTTTGCGGTTTTGAATACTTGCGGAGAGAGAAAGATAAGAACAGGACGAAGAATGTTCGGTAGGGAGCGAGGGTTTCCCATTTTTAAACCTTAACCTTTTCAAGAATCTTGAAAAGAATCAAGCATTGGATCCGTAACAAGATTCTTGGAAAAATGCTTGGAAAGATTCTTTACAAGATTCTTGGAAAGACTATTGACAGCGAAGTGAAAAATCTTGCAAAGAGTCTTGTTCCGGATCCAATGCTTGATTCTTTTCAAGATTCTTGGAAAGATTCTTCACAAGATTCTTGAAAAAATTCTTTACAAGATTCTTTACAAGATTCGTTACAAGATTCTTTACAAGATTCTTTAAAAAATGCTTGGAAAGATTCTTTACAAGATTCTTTAAAAAATGCTTGGAAAGATTCTTTACAAGATTCTTTAAAAAATGCTTGGAAAGATTCTTTACAAGATTCTTGGAAAGATTCTTTACAAGGATCTTGGAAAGACTATTGACTGCGAAGTGAAAAATCTTGCAGAGTCTTGTTCCGGATCCAATGCTTGATTCTTTTCAAGATTCTTGGAAAGATTCTTCACAAGATTTTTGAAAAAATTCTTTACAAGATTCTTTAAAAAATGCTTGGAAAGATTCTTTACAAGATTCTTTAAAAAATGCTTGGAAAGATTCTTTACAAGATTCTTGGAAAGATTCTTTACAAGATTCTTGGAAAGATTCTTTACAAGATTCTTGGAAAGATTATTGACAGCGAAGTGAAAAATCTTGCAAAGAGTCTTGTTCCGGATCCAATGCTTGATTCTTTTCAAGATTCTTGGAAAGTTCTTCACAAGATTCTTGAAAAAATTCTTGAAAAAATGCTTGGAAAGATTCTTCACAAGATTCTTGAAAAAATGCTTGGAAAGATTCTTAACAAGATTCTTGGAAAAATGCTTGGAAAGATTCTTTACAAGATTCTTGGAAAGACTATTGATTACAAAGTGAAAAATCTTGCAAAGAGAATCTTGAAAAGAATCAAGCATTGGATCCGGAACAAGACACTTTACAAGATTCTTGAAAAGATTCTTTACAAGATTTTTTACTTCGCAGTAAATCGTCTTTCCCAGAATCTTGTTCCGGATCCAATGCTTGATTCTTTTCAAGATTCTTGAAAAGATTCTGTACAAGATTTTTTTTCTACGCGGGATTAATTCAATTCAACTCAGATGCATGTTTGAAAAAAAAAATTCGACGACTTATTTTTTCAATTCTTCGATACTTTACTTTGAAATCCGCCCGACTGCGAATTTTTTTTTTCGAAGTATCACATCTTGAAAGTAAGAGGTTCAATTTTCAGCTTGAAATATCAAAAATTGTACAAGTTCTAATTTTTTAAAAGTCAAATAAATCATTTTTCATTTTTCTTTTGCTTCGAGAATCTTTTTTATACTCCAAATCACGAAAAAGTAATTCTGGTCTGTAGAAGAATATTTCAAAGATATCGAGACATTTTTTTGAAGCCCCAATTCGAGGGTATTCATTGCAGCAAGTATTTTAGTAATAATTCTCATTTTAATTACAATTTTTTTGATATTTCGAAACATTGTGAACTCTCGTGCCTGATATTTTTTTTCAAGTGACCTGATTGAGCGATTTTACGGATAATTGGGTTGCAAAACTTTGAAAATCTCGGGTAGAGGGAAAAAAAACACTATATCCTACCGTTTGTGGGAAGTCCGATCTTTGTTTTTTCGGTGATTCATGTACCATAACTTCCTCGACTCCCGGCAAACCGCTTGCCAATCTTTGGCCGACGTAAGAACTGCCGCTCTGTCTTCGTAATTCATAATCCAGATCCTGGAGTAAATTTGGAAAAAAAATATAGAAATTTTTGCTGACCAGCTTCAGCGTCAAATTCGGAAGAATTCGTGGGAGAAAAATTACCTGAAAGAGAAATGACTCGCCGTTGTTTTCTTTTTCCTCTGTTGGCGGTGGACATTTGAAAAATTCCTCGAGGACTTTCCGAGTTTCTGAAAATTCGTACAAATAATCGAAAGTACTGCCACCGGATGCGACGAGACTCGTGAGATTTTCGCCGTCGATGACCGACGGTTTTAGCGAATCATCGTCATCCTCATCCTCCTCCTCCTCTTCTTCTTCTTCCTCTTCCTCCTCTTCTTCCTCCTCTTCCTCGGGCTCGGGCGACGGTGCCGCAAGATCGGGCACCGATTCCACAATGTTTACTGTATTTTTATCCGATTGCGCATTATCGACGACAGCTTCCGTCGAATTATCGTCCTTCTGGGGAAAAAAGCTCAATCAGCGTCAAATATTTGTGTAATTTAAATCGTGTTTATAGTTGAGGCATTCCACGTCAAGTCAGCCACGCCATTTTTTGAAATCGCCAAAAATCGCATACAAATTTTTAGAAAGTAGTTCTAACTATCAAGAAAATTTGTGATTTTTTGCAGATTTTTAAATTACATTTTTTAGCCGGAAAAAAATACAAAAAATTTGCTTGTCCCATTTTGTAACTCGAAAATTATAACAAAATTGGCGTCGTGGAGAATCCATTATTTCAAATGCATTTTTATTGATACAATCTATCATTATAGAGTGATTTAACGAAACAGCGTAGATATTGATATTTTATCATTATTAATCGTAGACAGGGAAAAATAATACAATAATCTCGTTTTGATACTGCGAAGAAGATTCCAGGAAAAAAGCAATATAATTGCTTCATTCCCAAAAATCATGCCCAAATCGAACTAAAAAAGTACTCATTGGCCATAGAAAGGTCGGTGTATCCAAAGAGGGTAAATTAATTCTTTTTTGCAATCGAGAGACGTGAGTAGCCTTTTACTTCAATTTGAATAGACTTTATCGGTGTACATGGGTCCATTGATAAAGTTTATTAAAATGTACAAAAAGATATTAAAAAAAATAAATATGAAAAAAGTTAAAAAATTGAAAAAGTACAAAAAATAAACAAAAATGCGGGCTTTAGAAAATATCTATAGACAGTCTCAACCCTGTTAATGCACAGAGAAATTTGTGTATTCATTTGGGATGAAAAACGCATGGGAGGGAATAGATTCTCCACTGAGCCAATTTTTTTATAGTCTGTAAATATATCAAGTAAAAAACTGTTAAAATTACAGACAAATCGAAGATGTCAATTCTGAGAAAAAAATTATCAAAACATTATTTTCTCCGAAAATAGCATATAGAGCTTTCGGAGAAGCTCGTAAAAAATTTCAGTGAAAAGTACGTTGAAAATCCTAAATTTCATGTTGTACTTTTTTTTTCGTACGATGAATAATTTTCGAGTTACGAAATGGAACAAGAAATTTTTTTGTATTTTTTTCCGGCTAAAATTTGTAATATCAAAATCTGAAAAAAATCACGAATTTTCTTGACAGTTAGAACTACTTTGTAAAAATTTGTATGCGATTTTTGGTGATTTCAAAAAATGGGGTGGCCGACTTGACGTGGAATGCCTCAGTTATGTAAAAATAATCTCGTTAAAATTCATCTTTTTTAATGGTAGCTCTTTAGATCCCTGAAAAAAGGCCTACGCATATTTGCGGCAAAAAGTAGGTGCGTTGTAACTTTCTCAATATTTTTCCCAGGATCGAAAAACCAAAATTTTTACGAAATTCGAACTTCTTAGTGAAAATCTTGCATTTTCAAATCCGTCTTGAATGATTAATTTTTGTACCTCTTTTTGGTTTGGCGTTGTTGGTAATATTCTCTGAGGAAATCCTGGTCTCGGTGTCAAATATACAGACGGCGATGACAGTAAACTCGGCAATCGCGGATTCTCACGTACTCCGTATCTTCGGGGACTTCCTGAATATTGTGCTATCGGCAATTCACCGATTACTCTCGCAACCTGATGATTTCGTTCAGGCGACGGTGAATCCGCTTCGCAATCGCTCGTCGGTGCAACGACCTGTAAAAATATCAAATTTTTTTTATAAATTTTTTTTCCCCATAAAGGAAGCTTTGTTTTCGGGAAAATTTTTGTTTATGCCAATGTATTTAAAATGTCCCGAAGCATCGAGAAATCATATTTAGAAAAAGTGTCCGGATTGTGTGTGTGTGAATATGAGCGTATGTAAATAATTAATAACTCGAGAACGCTTCGAGATATCAAGTTATGAATTCTAACGGGTGTTCAGATTTTATCGACCTTTTTCGCTTTTCCAAAGATGGCGTAAACGCTCTAACTTCTGCAATTTTCAATTTTCAAGATATTGCACTCAAATTTTGTACAAAATTAGTATAGCTTAATAGATACACTGTAAAAATATTATTAAATTTAATATACAAAAGTATATGAAATTTCAATAACAAGTATACGAAATCGAAATTAATATACATGGTATTGGAAAATTAACACTTTCATCTTAAATTTAATATTTGTATATTAAAATTAAAAGAGTCAACATTGAAAATTAATAACCCCCCATATGAAAATAGTTGAAAATGTATATGGCATTTCATATACTGTATGTGGGGCATTCCATACCAAGTCGACCTGAGTGTGACCCTCGACGTCCCTGATTTCGTTTACGTTTTTTAGATGATTCTTTCAACTCAAAATAGCATTCAGATTTTTTTTCAGATTTTTAAAACCAAATTTAAGTACGTTATGATTTTTTGAACATTTTTTTCGAAAACCTCGAGGGCCGTAATTTAAAAATCTGAAAAAATTCTCAAAAATCCGGTGTCAAAAATGAAAATAGATGCCGAAATTGATCTACCGTGAAAAGTGGCTTGAATATTTGTATCGTTAACCAACAATTTTCAAAAATAGTTGGTTAATTTCTGCATCTATTTTTGTTTACGTTTTTTTTTCATAAAAACCTAAAATCGAGGTAGAAGCGAAAGCCTGGACATCATGAATTTTTGTTCAAAAATTGTCATTCTTGACACCAGATTTTTGAGAATTTTTTCAGATTTTGAAATTACGGCCCTGGAGGTTTTCGAAAAATTGTTTAAAAAATCATAACGTACTCGAATTTGGTTGTAAAAATCTGACAAAAATTCTGAATGCTATTTTGGTTTGGAAGAATCATATAAAAAATCGTAAAAGAAATCAGCGAGGTCGAGGGTTACACTCAGGTCGACTTGATATGGAATGCCCCATATGCATAAATACTTCATATTTTTGTATTAAATTTAATACAAAAATGTTGTACAGTGTATATATTAAAAAAATGTAAAAAAATTCTGTTCAAACTTCATAAAAAAATGTAAAGTTTTTATGCATATACAGTATATTAATTTTCATAAACATGTGTGCAGTAATATTCCAATAAATGTCGTAATATTCCAATACAAATTTAATTTTCAGAGTATATTCTCTTAATTTCGATATACAAATATTGAATTTAAGTTAAAATTGTTGATTTTCCAATTGATGTCTATTAATTTCGATTTCGTATACTTGTTATTGAAGTTTAATATACAAAAAAATATGAAATTTCAATGATAAGTATATTAAATTTAATAACATTTTTTACAGTGTTACTTAATAGTCGACTAATAGTCAACTTGCACAATTTTCAAAATATTGCACTGAAACTTTGTCTAGAACTAGTATAGCTATCAAGGTTGTTCGCTATTAAATTTGGCGAAAATCCATCGAGGAGTTAAAATTTTATGAAATTCTTAATTTTTTGAAAAATAGCGTAAACGCTCTAACTTGCACAATTTTCAAGATATTGCACTGAAACTTTGCACAGAGCCAATACAGCAATCGAGATTGTTCGTTATTAAATTGAGCAAAAATCGATCGAATGATTAAAATTTTATCAAATTTGTTTTTTTTTTTTTAGAAAAATAGCGTATTCTAACTTCGGCTATTTGCGAGATATTGTACGGAAATTTTGTACACATTCAAAATAGTGATCAAGGTTGTTCGCTATTGAATTTGGCAAAAGTCAAATTTGGCAAGAAGTAAATTAGAAAGAATTTGGCAAATTTGCACATTGATTACTCATGTTTTTCGATAGTCAACAAAGCTTCCTTCATGAGGAAGCCAAATTTGATCGCCATACTTTGTGTTAAAGGAAGCTGTGTGAAGATAAAGATGAGAAATTTTCCAAAAAAATTTTTTCCAAAGAAACGATGCCTCGTAAAAAGGTCAAACCTTGAAAAATTCCGACGTTTTGCGAGTGTAAGTTGGCGTCGGACTTGGGGTACTTCCGACGCTCGAACTTGGACGTTCGGGCTGAACTCTGTTGCGCTGAATTTCATCGTCTCGCTCGACATCGGGGATGCAACTTATCGGAGGCTGACTAGGATTCGTCGTGTCAAGATCGAGACGCAGACCCTGCCAATTGTCGTCTATGTCGTCGAAAACAACGACCTCACCGTCGCTGACTATCGCCATACTTCGACCCTGCGTCGTGTTGTTAGACTGATAATCTAGGCAATTTTTTGGCAGCCCATAATCCAAATCCGTGATACTCTTGGCCGCATTGTAATCTACATTATTGCTGTTCAGCACCGAATCGTAATTTATTATGCGGTTGCTCCGATTTGCCTGCTTCGGGGAGTCGTAGTCCAGAATGGATTTAGATGGATTGCGACGAACAGAATGAACCTCCGAAGAAAACACCGTTTCGGTTACTTCGCGATTTGCTCTCTGACGTCGCGCCTCGCCGCATCTGCGTGATAAGAGAAAAGGGGTCAGCCTCAAATATACATTTCTAGCCCTTTTTCAAAATTTTTAGTCATAACTTGAGAGAAATTTTAAGGTATCGCTATGTATCAGTAAATTGAACATTTTTTTTCCAAGCCTATATTTTGTGAGACATGAGTGAAATATTCGCACAAGTTTTTTAAATCTTGAACATCATGAAGCATTGTTACGTGGCAATACTTTTTGGCAAGATAATCGCAAAGTGTAATGCAGTGAAATAAATTTGATGGAAACTCTTGTTATACATTGTCCAGCGAATTTGATTTAATTCGTACGATTTTTCACGGCGCAGCTTTCGAGAAAATGTAACCACTTCAGTTTTTCTTTTTTTTTTCTGTAATAAATGCTGAATTTTAGGAAAAACCTTCGGATTTTTTTAATTAACTAGAATTAAATTGAATTTTTCTGAATAAATCCTAAATTCTTGGATTTGTTTTTAAATATCATTCTAAAATTCCAAATGAAATTGATAAAAAGCTCACCGGAAGTTCTCATAAACGAATTCTAAAATTTGGTAAAGATCGAGGCGTTCCAACTTTTTCAAGATTTTAGAATCCAACCGTTTAGGAAAGAGCTTCGAATTTTTTGAGTAAAAAATCTGGGCCTGAATACTTTATAAAAATATGTGATGATTAATGATCCTTTTTGGTATTTTATTTGAAAATATTCCCATATTCTCAAACTTGTGCCAGGATATTGTTCTAAAATTCCAAATGAAGTAAAAAAAACTCACCCGGAAGTTTCAAAGACGAATTTTAAAAAAATTAACGTAAAAATTAAATTCACAAAATGAACGTAATTATTTAGGAAACTATAATTCTTCTATTAATTTATTGACTCAATTTTCATCAGTCAATATTGAAAAATAGTTTTTAAGGTTAGATTCTTTCGTCGAACACAAAAAATATCCCAGAAACCTCGATTTTTTATTAAGAGTAAACACGAAACTTGAATTCTAAGGAAATATTATTACTTGTTTCTACCTTTTTTCCGAGCTTTAAGATTGCAACATGCTTTTATTGCTCATTTAAGGATACGAGTTTAACTTAATTTCCTTCGACTTAATTTTGAATATGAAATTGAGCAAGCGCGATGTATGAAAAAAAAATTAGGTCACAGCGTCCTAATATTGCAGTGCTCTCAATTTCTATTCAATTCTCAAAAAATTCAAATACAAAAAAATAATCTTAACAAAATATTTGTCTTTTCCAATAAATTCTAAAAAAAGAAAGTGTCTTTGCGATAGATTATAAATAAGATCTAATATTGCAGTGTTCTCAATTTCCATTCAATTCTCTAAAATTTCAAATCCAAAAAATGAATGTAAATAAAATATTTGCCTCTTCCAATAAATTCTAAAAAAAAATAAAAAAGTCTCTGCGATAGATTATTATTAACATTATCGAATCACCTGCTGCGCAGTTCCCAGATGCTCTGTCTATTTGGCGACTTGTTGTTTTTCTTGACAGTCAGCTTGTTGTCAACGGGAACTTCGTCGTTTGCCTGTGACTTCGAGGAGGCCAAAAAACGTGGTTTTCTAGCCGCTACCTTGCCTCTGCTCTGGGAGAAAACTTCTCGACCGCCAGCGATTTCGATGATCCTGACAATGAAGGTACAAAAGTTTTAGTGACGATAGAACAAGGAAAAAAAAATGATAATTCTCGCTTGCGTGACAATTGAGACAAATTACTTTGGCAAAATGATATTTTCGTAATTTTCGTAGTGTCAAATGAAATTTTTCATGCCTGATGATCGAGAATCATGAGTCAAACGATTGTTGCGAATTCTCAAAGCATTTTTACGCTCTTGTTAATTTTGTTTGCTTTTTTCTTTCGCTGCAATAAATATGTTTTTTTTACACATGTGTCTTGCGACCAATTGTCACTAATGAATAATGAAAAATGAAGGTAAACCATATACGCATACTTTAAAGAGTCATTTATGATTGCACACTCTCATATCCGAGAAATTCACAGACAAAACAAACCATCCAAACGAACGACGACGTTCTCCAACTGTTCGGTACTCATTATCGTTTTCGAATTAGCAAGCGTTATCGGAATTATTTAATGTAAACGAATCGAATGAGAAGAAAAAAAAGCAAAACAATGACGTCCGGCAGGATTTTTCTTTTGTTTTGGCCCGTGCGAAAAAATTTATTTTCGGGAATCGATTATTTTCTTGAATCGATCGAGTATCGATCAGTATCGATTCTCGAATGTCTCGAATCGATCGAGTATCGATTATCGACTTTCTCGAAATCTCGAGCGAGTCAAATCGATGCTTTAACGTTTCCTAACAGAATCCTTTTTCATTATAATTTGACGTCAAGCTTATTTGTATTTTGAGTAAAATATTTTATAGATGGAACCAATATTTTATAGATGGAACCAATATTTTATAGATGGACCAACGGTTTTTTAAAATTTGAATTGAATTGAATGAATTTGAATGTGAGAATGAACGATTAGAAATAAAATCCGTTTTTATTATTAAATGAATAAATATTTTATAGAGGAAAATTGGTTTTGATTCTATTTTTTTGTCCAAGATGGCGGACCAACGATTTAAAAAAATTTGAATTCGAATTTTTTTGAATTTGAATATCAATGCTTGAACGATTATGGATTTTGATTGATATCAATCAAAATCCATTTTCATCTATAAAACATTTATTTATTTAACAATAAAAAAGGATATTATTTGTAATCGTTCAAGCATTGATATTCAAATTCAAAAAAATTCGAATTCAAATTTTTTAAAATCGTTGGTCCGCCATCTTGGATAGATTTTTATTCAATTTTTTTGTCCAAGATGGCGGACCAACGGATTTTTGAATTTAAATCCTGCGTTGTTTCATGCAATCGTGCACTTTCGCACAAATACTTTGAACGTTGAAAAAAAAATCCTTTTACATTATAATCCAATGTCAAGCTTTGTTGTATTTTGAGTAGAATATTTTATAGATGAAGATAGATTTTTCTAATTTTTGATAGCCTCGAGCGTAGGAGAGATTTAGATACAATTTTTTTTCCAAGATGGCGGACCAACGGTTTTTTTGAATATCTATTCTTTCTTATTTCACGCAATTCTGCACGAATTATTTAAATTTGTGTCTCATTTCATGAAAATAATGTTTCATTTGCGGTGGAACAAAAAGAGGTTATAATAAATTTAACGCAATTAAAGAAATACCGCCATCGTTTTTCACAAAGAGGTTTTAACCGTTTCAACGACCAAGCTTTTTACTGCACCGGGCATGCGAGGTATGCATATAATAATCAGCCCTGCGGTCCAACAGAGGCACACATTATGAAATTCAACAAAGAGTTAAAATAAAAATGCTCAGAGCTTTTATTTAAAAATGCTTTGGAACAAATGTTACACGAGTAGCGTTATTATTGCAAAAACTTCAAGTTGAAAAAACTGTTGGAAAGAAATTAATATTTTTCATAAAAAATATTGACTTTTTGCTGGATTCAAAAACGTAAATGCAATACTATCGAAAAATTAAAATAGTGGGATAAATCAGAAAAAATTCAATATGCACAATTTATCATTACCATTGGACGGACCATTCAGTTTTAAGCACAATGGAGCTTTTATGAGTAAAACGGATGACTCTTTTTTCAATGAATTTGTGGAAAAGCCCTGTGGAAAATTTTCTCTTCCACAGTTTTCCAGGGTTAACGATTATCCTGGGGCTTTCATAATAACAAAAGAATTTTTTTCTTCTCCTGACAGTTTGAAACACTGTTATTGTTTATGAAGAAATAAGAAAAATCTCAAATGCAGGTCTGTAAAGAAACGCAGCTGGATCTGGGACGTTGAGTAATTAAAATAAATTTGATGGAAACTCTTGTATATATTCTTCGGCGAATTTTATTTAATTCATACGATTTTTCACTGCACTGCTTTCAAGAAAATGTAACCACTTCGGTTTTTATTTTTTTTATTTTAATAAATGCTGAATTGAGAAACTTGTATTTAGATATCATTTTGAAATGCTAAATAATGAAATGAAGAAAAGACGGTTTACCTAAAATTTTCAAAAAGGATTTGTGAGATTTAGCCCTGATTTTAATGTGAAGTGCTTCAACCTCTTTATGATTTTTAGATCCAATTGTTTAGCAAAAACCTTCGGATTTTTCAAATCAACTAGAATTAAATTGAATTCTTCTGAAAAAAAATTGTAAATTCTAGAATTTGTTTTTAAATATCATTCCACAATTCCAAATGAAATTAATAAAAAGCTCAGCTAAAGTTCTCATAAATGAATTCTAAAATTTGGTAAAGATTTTAGTATGAGGCGTTCCAACCTTTTTAAAATTTTAGAATCCAACCGTTTAGAAAAAAGCTTCGAATTTTTCAAATTTAATATCTTGGCGTGAATGCTTTCTAAAAATATGCGATGGCTAATGATTCTTTTTGGTATTTTTTTAAAAAATGTTGATCAATTTTAGAATTTGTGTCAGGATGTTGTAATAAAATTTCAAGTAAAATTTAAAAAAAATCACCTGGAAGTTTCAAAGAGGAATTTTAAAATTTAGCAACGTTTTTCATGTGAAGTGCTCGAACCTTTTAGAATGCAACCATTTAGAAAAGGGCTCCAAATTTTGTAAGTTTAATCTTGTCCTTAATGCTTTCTAAAAATATTCGTTGGCTAATGATTCTTTTTGGTATTTTTCTGAAAGTATTTCGAAATTCTCGAACTTGTGTCAGGATATTGTTCTAAAATTCCAAATGAAATTTTAAAAAACTCACCCAGAAGTTTCAAAGAGGAATTTTAAAATTTAGCAACGTTTTTCATATGGAGTGCTCCAAACTCTTCAAACTTTTAGAATCCAAACATTTAGGAAAAAGCTCCAACTTTTTTAAATTTAAACTCTTGTCTTAAATATTTTCTAAAAATATGCGATGGCTAACGATTCTTTTTGGGATTTTTCTGAAAGTATTTCTAAATCTTTGAACTTGTGTCAGGGTATTGTTCTAAAATTCCAAATGAAATTTCAAAAAACTCATCTGGAAGTTTCAAAGCGCAATTTTTAAATTTAGCAACGATTTTCATATTAAGTGCTCGAACCTCTTTAAACTTTTAGGATTCAACCATTTAGGAAAAAGCTCCAAATTTTTTAAGTTTAAAATCGTGTCCTGAATGCTTTCTAAAAATATGCGATGGCTACCGATTCTTTTTGGTATTTTTCTGAAAGTATTCCAAAATTCTCGAACTTGTGTCAGGATATTATTCTAAAATTCCAAATGAAATTTCAAAAAACTCATCTGGAAGTTTCAAATCGCAATTTTTTAATTTAGCAACGTTTTTCATATGAAGTGCTCGAAACGCTTCAAACGTTTAGAATTCAACCATTTAGAAAAAAGCTCCAACTTTTTTAAGTTTAAAATCTTGTCCGGAATATTTTCTAAAAATATGCGATGGCTAACGATTCTTTTTGGGATTTTTCTGAAAGTATTTCTAAATCTTTGAACTTGTGTCAGGGTATTGTTCTAAAATTCCAAATGAAATTTCAAAAAACTCATCTGGAAGTTTCAAAGCATAATTTTTAAATTTAGCAACGATTTTCACATTAAGTGCTCGAACCTCTTTAAACTTTTAGAATCCATCGATTTAGGAAAAAGCTCCAAATTTGTTAAGTTTGAAATCTTGTCCTGAATACTTTCTAAAAATATGCGATGGCTAACGATTCTTTTTGGTATTTTTCCGAAAGTATTCCTAAATCCTTGAACATGTTTCAGGATATTGTTCTAAAATTCCAAATGAAATTTTATTGAAAATTTAGCAACGTTTTCCAAATGAAGTGCTCCAAACTCTTCAAACTTTTAGAATCGAACCATTTGGGAAAAAGCTCAAAATTTTTAAGTTCAAAATCTTGTCCTGATTACTTTCTAAAAATATGCGATGGCTAACGATTCTTTTTGGTATTTTTCTGGAAGTATTTCTAAATTCTCGAACTTGTGTCATGATATTGTTCTAAAATTCAAAATTAAATTGAAAAAAAAGCTCACCTGGAGTCTCGAAGCTTATAGCTACGATCGCCCTTCGCCGATGTAAGTATGTAAACGGGACCCTCGTCGGGTCCACTGTCGTCCTGCTGTGATTGTGCTTGATGATCGCTGCCACCGTGACTACCGTAATTCGGGGCATTATCCTCGCTACGTCCCGACGCCGATGACGAGCTGGAAGACGTTGGCTTCGGATTATTGCCGCCAATCTGCTGATTGCCATCGCCACCGAATCCAGGCATAACGCTTGCCGTCCTACGGGACAGCGAACCTGATTTTTTCCTGCGACTCGTTCGCTTTCTACACCTACGAACGTGTAACTTGGAATTCTTAAAAATCGTGCTTCGTTACGGTTCTAAGTGCGAGGATTTCATCGACGCCAATCAGGTTCAAACATCGACGCTATATTTTTTTTTTTTTTGCATGCCAATAAAAGTTTAAATACCAAATGCATCCTAATTCCATAATTTTTTCAAACTCTTCGGTCCTTTTTGGGTGCCTTTTTTTATTCTCACCGTGTTCGAAATCGCTGATCTTCCGGGATTCGAATTGAATATATCCAAATTTAAATGTAATTCGAAAATCAAATGGACAAAAAACTCAAAAAATGATTGTTTTTCTCAAGAGATGGAAAAACTGGGGAAAACCTTCCCAGCGTGGAAGGAAAAATTAGGGAGATGAAAATTTTATTTTTCTAAAATAGCCAAAAAAATGAGAGCATTGAGCACTTTTTCCAAAATTAAGAAAAGGGCAGCAATACGATCATTTAAATTTTCACCAAATTAAAAAAAAAAAAAGTGAGAGCATTGAACCCTATTTTCCAAAATTAAGAAAAGAGGGCAGCAATACCATAATTTAAATTTTCACCAAAATAAATAAAAAATTGTCGATAATATTGTAATCCAATTTTCTTCTTTCCAAAATAAACACAGAAAATTGCGGCATTATTTTGATCTAATTACGGTAATGGACACATTATGGTAGTTAATATTTTACGGTCCAGAACCGTGAAAATTGTTATTTGAAAACATTTTCTTTTATGGGTCATTCCATGTCAAGTCGACCAAAATAGTTGGAATCGACCCCTTTCAATTTCGATGAAATTCGGTCAGACATTTTCTTTTATGATAAAACAAAGTTCTACCAGAGAAAAAAAATTGTTTTTTACGAAAGTTATGCAAAATTCAAAATTTCACCATTTTCAATTTTTCAAGTTTATTTTTTAAATATCACGAAAACTGTTATAGTTACAAAAAATCGTTCTGGGTTCGTCTTGAAAAATATACTTGGGGCTACAAAAAAAAATATTCAAAAAAATTTTTTTTTTAAATGATGAATTTGGAGAATTTTGAATTTAAGAAAATCGTGAAAATCCACGTTCAACATTAAACTTTTGGTTCAATTTTTTAAAATATAATACTTTATATTGATCTTAAAAAATCCTGAAACTTCCAGAATTGCGTTTTTTTTCTTCAAAAATATGAATTTTTAATTTTGGTAAAATAAATATATATTTTTTTAATCTCTAAGTTAAGTAAAGTTGAGCCATCATGTAATTTTATAATTTTGAACAGTAAAAATTACATGATTGCCCAACTTTACTTAAAAGTAAAAAAAAAAAAATTTTGTACGAAAATTCAAAAATTCATTTTTTTGGAAAAAAAGAATACCTTTCTGAAAATTTCAGGATCTTTCAAGATCAGTACAAGGTATTATATAAAAAACAATGAACCGAAAATGTAATGTTGATCGTGAATTTTCACGATTTTTAAAAATTCAAAAATCTCAAAATTCATCATATTTCAAAAAAAAAATTCAAGATATTTTTTTTCGTAGCCCTAAGTATACTTTTCAAAACGAACCCAGAACAACTTTTTCGTAACTATAATATTTTTCGAGATATTTAAAATAATAAACTTTTAAAATTGAAAAATCGATAAAATTTTGAATATTCGAAAAACAATTTAAATTTTTTTCCTTTGGTAGAACTTTGTTTTATAACAAAAGAAAACTTCCAACTAAATTTCATCGAAATGGAAAGGGGTCGATTCAAAGTATTGGTCGATTTGACATGGAATGACCCAATTATATTTTTTTCAAAAAAGGGGAAAATAACCGCTCGAGTAGAAGAATGGATTTCAGAAGGAAGTTTGTCAGTTTGGCGACAGGTTTTGCCGAAAAATAGGGACACTGGCGCCGTTATAGCAAGTTTTCGGTCGATGGAAAGTTGGGGAGGAAAAAGGAAAAACGTTGAGAAAACGTCGAGGCGTGGACAAAACGAAAATGCTTGTGCTCTCTGTTTTCACCTCTCGAATCTACATCGTCTACAAACGAACACACACAAGCGGCGAACGGACTTTGGCGGATGTGGGGCGGGGGCGAGGGGGAGGGGTCTGGGGGAGGGGGGGCTTATTTTCCAACGTGGAAAATGGAACGATCGATGATACTGCTCCAATTTTGAAGGTTTACCCGAATATACGTGTATGCGTCACGTGTTGCAAACACGCCAGCACTGGAGAAACAAAGCAAACGTATGTAGGATTTAATCCAACTCATCTGTACACATCGAGACTCTCCTCGCCCCCTGAATACCGATCCCCCTTAATTTCCTCACGTCTATTGCATCCTAGATGCCGGAAAATATCTGGCCTATGCACATTGCAATGTGCGAGTCGAAATTATTAACCCTGTACACTCTGGGTCTTTTAAGGCACAAGCCAAATTTTCAAATAGAATATCTCTGGAATTAGAAAAATTGTAACAAAATTTTTCGTTTACTATAAATGCTTGAATAAATCATTGGAGCATGGAAAAAAATGTTATAAAGGTAATTCAGAATTTTTTCAGATTTTTTTCACGATTTTTTCTTTAAAAAAACATTAGCAGGACTTTAACGACCCAGAGTATAGACAGTGCTCGAAATTTGTGCACATTGCAATGTGCGAGTCGAAATTCGTAACCCTTGTACACTGGGTCTTTTAAGGCACAAGCTCTCTGGAATTAGAAAAATTGTAACAAAATGTTTCGTTTACTATAAATGCTTGAATAAATCATCGGATCATGGAAAAAAATGTTATAAAGGTAATTCAGAATTTTTTCAGATTTTTTTCACGATTTTTTCTTAGAAAAAACATTAGCAGGACTTTAACGACCCACAGTATAGACAGTGCTCAAAATTTGTGCACATTGCAATGTGCGAGTCGAAATTCTTAAACCTTGTACACTGGGTCTTTTAAGGCACAAGCCAAATTTTCAAATAGAATATCTCTGGAATTAGAAAAATTGTAACAAAATTTTTCGTTTACTATAAATGCTTGAATAAATGATTGGATCGTGGAAAAAAATGTTATAAAAGTAATTCAGAATTTTTTCAGATTTTTTTGATGATTTGTTCTTAGCAAAAATATTAGCAGGACTTTAACGACCCAAAGTACAGACAGTGCTCGAAATTTGTGCACGTTGCAATGTGCGAGTCGAAATTCTTAACCCTGTGCACTGGGTCTTTTAAGGCACAAGCCAAATTTTCAAATAGAATATCTCTGGAATTAGAAAAATTGTAACAAAATTTTTCGTTTACTATAAATGCTTGAATAAATCATTGGATCATGGAAAAAAATGTTATAAAAGTAATTCAGAATTTTTTCAGATTTTTTTGATGATTTGTTCTTAGCAAAAATATTAGCAGGACTTTAACGACCCAAAGTACAGACAGTGCTCGAAATTTGTGCACGTTGCAATGTGCGAGTCGAAATTCTTAACCCTGTGCACTGGGTCTTTTAAGGCACAAGCCAAATTTTCAAATAGAATATCTCTGGAATTAGAAAAATTGTAACAAAATTTTTCGTTTACTATAAATGCTTGAATAAATCATTGGATCATGGAAAAAAATATTATAAAAGTAATTCAGAATTTTTTCAGATTTTTTGTACGATTTTTTCTTAGAAAAAATATTAGCAGGATTTTAACGACCCAGAGTACAGACAGTGTCTTGAAATTTGTGTGTACAGACGGAGGGTTAATCGTCTACCCACAAATATCTCTAATATTTTTAACTTCTGAAACGAAATATATTTAAATATTTTTTTTAACACTCATTAATATTTATAAATTATAAATTTGTGTATATGAATTTATAAATATGTATTGATAAATTTATCAATTTGTATTTATAAATTTTCCAATTTTTTCGCGTTTCTATGTGAGAAATTTATTTTGAATTTTTGTTGTCACCTAATATTTGTAAAAGATCCCGAAATATATTTGGGATGTTGCAATTTTGAACTTCTGAACCGATATTTAAGTCTTTTTTTTAACACTTATTAATATTTATAAATTATAAATTTGTATTTATAAATTATAAGTTTGTTTCCTTCAAAATTTTATAATTTTATAAAAAATTCCAAAAATACATCTCCTTTACAAATAAAGAAAATTTACCAACTTTCCAGCAAAACTCTCAAAATTAAAACTCAAATGCTTCGTATCTTTCAATTGCAAAGATATTTCAATTACACGTTCATTAAATAAATAAATAATGAATCAAATCGCTCCCATTAATTTTTTATCTCATAAAATCCAAAGAATTTACAAATAACGAAGATTTATGAACTTATGAGCAAAATTCAAACTCCAAAATAAAAATCCAAAAATTGTCTATACTTGAATTTTAAAAAAATATGTAAGATAACATACTCATGAAAGTGCAAAAATATTTATTTGGAAAAATTTGCAGGTTGTTCGATGAAAAAAATTTCTGAAAATTTCAAGTTTCTACAATCAATAATCGCGAAACATCCTCAAACGTCCCAGATTTTTTTTTCCTTCATTTGAGCGAAGAGAGGAGAGAATTTAGCCAACTTTTTGGCACTTTCGCGATTGAGAGATAATCGGGATATGAGATTTTTGGTTTAACCCGCGTGCGGTTTTGTTCCTACACGAAGGGTGTTCGATACATAAATTGTTCGATGCTTCGCGAATCGCTAATGGATTGCGGTGGACGATGGCCGTTGGTCATTCTACACGTATTATACGTGTAATCGTTTTATCGCTCTGATTAGTTCCCTCCATCGATCGGCCCTAGTTGTGTTTGTCGCGGATGTAATATACGCACATATAGCACATATATGGGGCATTCCAAGTGAAATCGACGAACTTTGACCCCCAATCCTTTCGTACTTGTTGGACTGGACGAAAAATCTCCAAATGTATTGTTTGGAAGAAAAACTAGAAAACAAAAGGAGTATTATTTGACAAATTATTATTTTCGACAATTAAGGAGGTTCATCTGGTACCGAGTGAGTCGAAAGAAAAATGTCAATGCTTAACCTCAAAATAAGCGATGACTAGCGTAGTCATTGATAATGCTTAACCTCAAAATAATCAGCATTTTCGAGACTAATTAATTTATTATGAATCTCACAAGTACCTAATCGATTTTATGAAGCTCTAAAAATGTTCCTTAGATATACTTTTTCATTAATTCTTAAATTTTCGTCAAAATCTGTATTGTAATGATTGTGCATTTAATATTTATAGACGGTATCCCATAAGAGCTCGTGTTATTTAGGATTTACATTTTTATTTATTTCTCACGAACAACTTACCCTCGGGTCTTGAAAATTTTACAGATGACTTTTTAGATATTAATAACTATATTCTGATTTTTTTTATCAACATCTGTATTGTAAATCGTGTACCAGATGAACCTCCTTAATGTTGAGTCCCAAATGATGAGAAAATTCTGAAAATTTGGTATGTTTTTGGATGAATTATTTAAGAGGTCGTGTAAAAATTTCACGAGAATTAGGAAGTTCGTTATCGAAAAATTAACATTAACAAATTAAATTAAATTAAATGTAGTCTTATGGAAACTGATATAACTTTGCGATAAGTTTTTTTTTTGACCTCTCAATATTTTAATATCTACACTATATTGAAAGCAACGGAAACAAAACGAAGTTTATTGATAAATATTGTTTATTGGTTTAAAAAATTGTTCTCAACAAAATGTTAATATTTTAATAACGAGCTTCCTAATCGTCGTGAAATTTTTACACGACCTCTTAAATACTTCATACAAAAACATACCAAATTTTCAGAATTTTCTCATCATTTTTCATTTTACTCCTTAAGGAGTTTGAAGTGATGATGATAGAATTCTGAAAATTTAATATGTTTTTACATGAAGTATTCAGAAGGTCGTGTAAAAATTTTACGACGATTAAGAAGCAATTTATTGAACAATTAACATTAAAAGATTTCATAGGGACTCAACATCCTTAAAGAAGTTTTTACAATAGTTTACCAAATACTGGCAGAATCTTTCAATTTATTGTTAAAAAATCTCTTTGATTTTGGAATGCCTTTCAGGAAATGGTCTTCCGGTTCAGAAATTCATTCTCAATTATTTTCAGATTTTTCTCAGCCTCCTTTAATTTTAATAAATTAATAAAAAAATTTAATTTAATTCAAAATATTGAAAAATAAAATTATAAGATTGAAGTGGAACTGCAATTGTCAATATTTTTCTTTAATTCCCGTAAATGAATAACTAAGAACAAAAGTTAATAATTCTATTTTTGAGAAAATTGAAAGACATTTTTTTTTGCATAAATTAAAGCGTTTCTGTTGATATATTTTTTCTAGCTCAAAATTTAATTGCCAAGAGAAAATTTAAGTTACTGAAATTTTCAATTTTGCTTGGAATAAAATTGGAATACCCCATATATATATATAATGTGGTTTAGATTCTCAGTTCGTTTACATTGGGTACATATAACTTATATAACACTGGCTCGCACAATATTGTGATTTCTATGCTAAGCAAGTAAGAGACGAGAGACTATTTTCGTGTAAACTCGAAGTCTCGAAATGGAAACGAGAAAGTTAGTCTCCGAAGCTGGAAGTACAAGGGTGGAGTCTTGGATTGCGGATTAAAAAAATTATAAGGTTATAAAATTAAATTATAATTATATAATATATATAAAAATATATATAATATTATATAATATATATAAAAATTATAAGGTTATAAAATTATAAAATTATAAGAATGGAAAAAAAAACTGTAATAATCAGAGATAGATTTTTCAGTGTATTTCAACGTGGATTATATGAAAAACTAATTTTGGAAAATTATGTTCGACATTAAATTCATGTACTTCCGGTCATTCGCCTGTGATATTTATTTATACTCCTTAAGATATGTCAGTGCGTTTTATATATGCCGTGACATTAAATTTACACTTAATATCGGGCAAGACCTTTTCTTGTCTTTACGTGCCGTTTGCTCCATCGATTTTGTAAATTTACCCTGGAAACCACCGCAAATTTTATGCCACGACGATGATTTCCCGTGAAAAGCTGATTTTAGTTCATTGACCTCAAAATAGATTTACGAATGGATGAAATAAGGCCTTTTGTGAGAAAGAATAAATTTAGGGATGAGAAAAAAGAATTTCCACTGTGGGAAGCTAATTTCAGTTCATCCCTCTCAATATGAATTTATGGATGGATGAATTAAGTTCTTTTGTTAGAAAAACAGAATTTTAGGGATAAGAAAAAGAATGGACGAAAATAGAAAAAGAATGACTTATGAATGGATGAAATAAGTTCTTTTGGGGAAAAAAAGATTTTTAGCGATGAAACAAAAGGATGTTTGCTGTAAAAAGCGGATTTTGGTTCATTTCTCTCAATATTGACTTATGAATGGACGAAATAAGTTCTTTTGGGGAAAAAAAAGATTTTTGGCAATGAGACAAAAAGATGTTTGCTGTAAAAAGCTGATTTTGGTTTATTTCTCTCAATATTGACTTATGAATGGAAGAAATAAGTTCTTTTGGGGAAAAAAGATTTTTAGCAATGAGATAAAAGGATGTTCGCTGTAAAAAGCTGATTTTGGTTTATTTCTCTCAATATTAACTTATGAATGGACGAAATAAGTTCTTTTGGGAAAAAAAAGATTTTTGGCAATGAGACAAAAGGATGTTTGCTGTAAAAAGCTGATTTTTGTTTATTTCTCTCAATATTGACTTATGAATGGACGAAATAAGTTCTTTTGGGAAAAAAATTTTTTTAGCAATGAGACAAAAGGATGTTCGCTGTAAAAAGCTGATTTTTGTTTATTTCTCTCAATATTGACTTATGAATGGAAGAAATAAGTTCTTTTGGAGAAAAAAGATTTTTAGCAATGAGATAAAAGGATGTTTGTTGTAAAAAGCTGATTTTTGTTTATTTCTCTCAATATTCACTTATGAATGGACGAAATAAGTTCTTTTGGGAAAAAAATATTTTTAGCAATGAGACAAAAGGATGTTTGTTGTAAAAAGCTGATTTTTGTTTATTTCTCTCAATATTGACTTATGAATGGATGAAATAAGTTCTTTTGGGGAAAAAAAGATTTTTAGCAATGAGACAAAAGGATGTTTGCTGTAAAAAGCTGGTTTTTGTTTATTTATCTCAATATTGACTTATGAATGGACGAAATAAGATTTTTTGCGAGAAAAAATAACTCTAGTGACGAGAAAAAGAATTTCCGCAGTGGAAAGCTTATTTTTGTGCATCCCTTTCAATATGGATCGGCGAATATTCACAAAAGTTTGTGAGAAAAAAGAATTTCCACTGTGAAAAGCCGATTTTTGTTCATCCCTCTCAATATGGATTTACGGATGGACAAAATGGGTTCGTTTGTGAGGAAAGAATTTCAGTAATGGGAAAAAGGAATTTTAGAGATAGGAAAAAAGAATTTCCACTGTGAAAAGCTGATTTTTGCTTATTAATCTCAGTATGGATTTACGAATATTCAGGACAAGCCCGTTTGTGCAAAAAAGGATTTTAGGGGTGAGAAAAAAGGATTCTAGCTATGAAACGCTGAATTTCGTTTATTTCTCTCAATATTGACTTACGAATGGACGAAATTAGTTCTTTTGCGAGAAAAATGAATTTTAGTGGTGAGATAAAAAATTCAGCGATGGGAAAAATAATTTTAGTGATGGGAAAAAATAATTTTCACTGGGAAAAGCTAATTTTTTCCTATTCCTCTTAATATGGATTTACGAATATTCAGGACAAGTCCTTTTGTGCGAAAAAAGAATTTTAGTGACGAGAAAAAAGGTTTCTCGATGTGAAACGCTGAATTTTGTTTATTCCTCTCAACTTGGATTCGCGAATGGACGAAATAGGTTCGTTTGCGTGAAAAACGAATTTCAGTACGCAATCGATGATCCGGATATTGGCTATTTCGACGGTTTCCGGTCCTAAACTTTCGGCGATGAACGATGGAATGACGAATGGGGCCAAAAAAAGGAGGTTTCGAGCCCGGCACAGTTTATCACGACGATCTCGCGTCACGCCAGGTTTTTGTGACTGGTTTTACGAGGAGAAGTCGATTCCTGGAGTCAAAATTATTGTATTTTTCTCAAAGCTCGATACGAGGTCATGCGAAATGATGGAACGAAGTTGGGTGGAGGAAAAGGCGTGTGAATTATGTCTTTAAGGGGGTCGAATCAATTCAAAATATATTCTAATACGAATTTCAAATGGTTAACTACTTTTTTAAAAATAGTTTTTTCCAAATTTAGAACAAATAGGCTAACTAATTCGTCATGCCATATCCAAAAAATGCTTTTACGATATTAACTATTTTTTTTAACGGCTATTTTGATGCATTGTCAATAATGAGATTCCCAGATCGTTGGAACGAGGCCCAAAGGCGAGAAAATTTTTTCGAATTGAAATAGAAATGTTTTCGCACAAATTAAATGATAATCGGAGCCGCGATTAACTTGCCTGTCGGTCGTATCACGCTCGAGTTCAATCATATTGCTGGATAACGAAGTTTTCGTATTCGGCACGTTGATCGTATCGTTCTCGACGTTTGAAGTCGATTTTTCGTTACGACAAAACAGGTTGTCATGCGGCTGGCTTCCGGTATGCGCTGTGGCCCCCGTTTTCGGGGGTTGACCGCCCCTAGGCCGGCATTTTGGAAAAAGTCGATTCAAGTCTGCGTTCTCCAATATCAGACTTGTCATCGCCACGTCACGTTCAGATCATCCAACAGGGTGTCCATTCTGTGAAAAAAAAATAAAAATGAATACAGAACACGATTTGATTCTGATTCCCCCAAACTCTGGTTCATGTAACAGGAAAAAAAATGGTTGGTTGTGACGACCAACCAGTGTTGCCAGGTCCGCAAAATAAAAATCCTCAAATCCATTTGCAAGAATTCCGCAAATTTCTTCAAATTCTGATGAAATTTCTTCAAAATATCTTGAGTTTTTTTTTCTTAGTACTCAATTTTCGAGACTAATGTTTGGTGCTCTATTTGTTAACACATTATGCGTTGACACATTAATAGATGCAATGTAAACAAAAATGGTATTCAAAGAAACAAAAATGTATCCTAAAAAAAGGGTGATAAAGATGAGGAAAGATACGTGTCGAAAAATCTGATGATCTTCAAATCTTCAGAAATTTCTTAAATTTTTATGTAATTTCTTCAAATCTTCGATATTTTCTCAGATTTTTATGTAATTTCTTTAAATCTTCAAAATTTCCTTAGATTTTTTTGTAATTTCTTCAAAACTTCAAAATTTCCTCAGATTTTTATGTAATTTCTTCAAATCTTCAAATTTTCCTCAAATTTTTATGTAGTTTCTTCAAAAATCTTCAAAAATTTTTCAGATTTTTATGTAATTTCTTCAAATCTTCAAAATTTCCTCAGTTTTTTATGTAGTTTCTTCAAAATTTCTTCAGATTTTTATGGAATTTCTTAAAATCTCCAAAATTTCCTCCGATTTGTATACAATTTCTTCATATCTTCAAAATTTCCTCAGATTTTTATGTAATTTCTTCAAATCTTCAAAATTTCCTCAGATTTTTATGTAATTTCTTCAAATATTCAACATTTCCTCAGATTTTTATGTCATTTCTTCAGATCTTCAAAATTTCCTCAGATTTTTATGTGATTTCTTCAAATATTCAAAATTTCCTCAGATTTTTATGTAATTTCTTCAAATCTTCAAAATTTCCTCAATTTTTTATGTAATTTCTTCAAATCTTCAAAATTTCGTCAGATTTTTAGGTAATTTCTTCAAATCTTCAAAATTTCCTCAGTTTTTTGTAACTCCTTCACATCGTCAAAATTTCCTCAGATTTTTATGTAAAATCTTCAAAATTTTCTTAGAGTTTTTTTAGAAACAAGGTTACTTTTTGGATGAATGGCTTTATATGGATAGTATTAGGTTTTCGGCTGTTTGATAAATCTGAATTTCCCAGATTATGGATTGATATGCTGAATTTTAGTGCAAATTCAGCTCTAAGGATTCCTGATTCCCTCAAACCCTATTTCCTGTAACCCCAACTTCAATAAAGTGGATGCACTATTGAGTTAAAGTTACAAATTTTATAATTGTGGTTACTATTTTTTGAGTTAGGGTTAACATATATAATGTAAAGGTTGCTCAAACCACTTTAAATTAAGTTAACGATTTTTTTCAAATAACTTTTAGTTTTCAAAGGATTTTATAAGGAATTTCAGTTAAAATTCGGCTTCTGGTTGAAGTGTGAAAATCACAACTTTAACTAACTACTGGATGCGCTACTGAGTTAAAGTTATAAACTTATAATTGTGGTTACCATATTTTTAGTAACTGGATTAACCGATGACTGGATACTGATTGTGAGTTATAGTTATAAATTTTAGAATTGTGGTTACCATATTTTTAGTTAGGGTTAACGTATAATGTAAGGGTTCCTTAAACTACTTTAAATGAAGTTAACTATTTCTTCCAAATAACTTTCAGAGTTTTTAAGGGATTTGACAAGGAATTTTAGTTCAAATTCGGCTCTAAGAGTTCCTGATTCCCCCAACCCTTATTCTTGTAATCCTAAGTGTGAAAATCATAGCTTTAACTAATTACTAGCTAGTAGATGGGCTACTGAGTTAAAGTTACGATTTTTATAGTTCCGGTTACCATTTTTTGGTTAGGGTTACCATATAATGCAAGGGTTTCATAAGCCACTTGAAATAAAGTTAACCATTTCTTCTAAATAACTTTCATAGTTTTCAAGAGCTTTGACAAGGAATCTCAATTCCAATTCGGCTCCAAGAATTCCTGATTCTCCCTAACCCTTATTCTTGTAATCCTAAGTGTAAAAAACATAACTTTAACTAATTACTGGATGGGCTACTGAGTTAAATTTCCAATTTTTATAGTTCCGGTCACCATATTTTTAGTTAGGGTTAACATATAACGTAAGGGTTCCTTAAACCGCTTTAAATACAGTTAACCATTGTTTTCCTTTTGAGTTAGCCATTGTTTTCCTTTTGAATGACAGTATTTATAGTTTAAAATTGAGACTTCAAACGAATTACGTACTTTTTAGCCGACTTTCAGTTTAAGTTCGTCTCAAGTCTTAGATTAACCTCAATTTTGAATTCATTGACGATAATCATTAATGTGGAACTTTGTAAAATTGTGGTTCGAGTGTGTCCCCAATTTTCAAGGCGCCATCGAGGTTGCCAGACGCGTTTGGTAATTTGAAAACAAGGTGAGGGAGAAATTCGGGGATGAAGAAGAGAGTCAGTGGGAGGAGAATAAGGGGCACAACAGAGTGCACGATAAAGTGACGAGACGAGAAGTTCGGTGCAACAGTATATAGGATATACATATGCATATATGTGTACATATAACGTTGTTGAGTCTTATATGCCGGGAATTTCATACTGTGCTTTCCTCAACGCTCGGTAATCCACTTCATCCTCACCACTTGTGTCGTCGTCGTCGTCGGCGTCATAGTCACAGTGTGCTTTCGCACTCTTGAAGCTTCTTTTCACTATCTTGAGCACGATTCTCGCATCGTCGCGCCTACGTTATGTCGTATAGAGTGTGTACAGTCCCAAGAGACGGAGCATCGGAAGTGAAAAATTGAAGGAACAGGAAGTAGTGGTAATGGAAGGATGATGGGGAATTTTTTCCTCCAATAAAGATGCTTCCAGCCTCCAGGGCCCGATTTAAACAACCGTTGTTCAAAGCTTAAATTCTGGGTTACCCTGCGTCAGCCATTATTCAAATAAAATGGTAGGTTTTAGGCCATGTCAATGCAAAAAAGACGTAAGGCACAATTTTAACCACGTCGATTTAAACTCGCTGGTTGCACTTTGTGAAAGCTCAGTCAACAAAATGGATTGGCATGGTTTTATCAACCTTTATATGAGAGTCTAAGTTCTGGGTTACCTTAAGTCCAAAACTGGGCAAAGTGGGATTGGACCACGTCGATGGTTACGATCCTGAGAGCCTGTTTAACATCGTCAATCGAGGTTCAAGCTCAGGTGATCCTATTCAAAAACTGCATTCATCAAAGAGGGTTCAAAATTGATTCTACCAAAGTTGACTCCTTTGGTACTCTGAGTCCCTATATTTGATCAAATGTTGGGGTTCAATTTAATATGGTTCAAAAGCGCTTACAGCACTTCATTCCTATGCTGTTGCATTTCAAAAAAGTGTTAACCATGATAGTTAACATCCACAGATCCTTGGAATCAGGCTAGCAGAGACCCATTTCAAATTCAAATTTTGGAATAACTTAAAGAGCATCAAATTTTCAAATTGGGTACTCAATTAGAATCTAAAAAGCACCTCATTCTGGTACAATTTTAATTCATTTTGGACTTCAATGACTTCAATAGGAGTTTAAACTATGGTCAACCCATGTCCAAACTGGTTAAACAAAATGGACTTAAGTCATGTTGATGATGGCACCACGAAGTTACTTTCTGGATAATATAAAGACTGGAATCCTACGCTTCAAGGTTATGAATTCATAACGAGTCCGGTATTGATTAAACTGGTTAAACTAAATGGTTAACCAAAATGGAGTTAAGTCATGTTGTGGGTAACACCATGAAGTTACATTCTGGGCAATATAGAGACTCGAATCCTGCGCTTCGAGGTTATGAATTCATAGCAAGTCCAGTATTGATTAAGCTGGTTAAACTAAATGGTTAATCAAAATGGACTCAAGTCATGTTGAGGGTGACACCATGAAGTTACTTTCTAGACAATATAAAGACTGGAATCGTACGCTTCCAAGTTATTAATTCATAACGAGCCCAGTGCGGCGCTAAAACCCCTTTGATAATTCAAATCAAAGGCGAAAACAACCTAATCATCTCGTTACTAACCCATAGCTTATATCTCGGGTTTGTGGGTGTACTTAAATTTGTAATTGCGTACGACATAAGTAGTGATGTGAAATAACCCACAGTCTGTGTCTCGATAATTAATGAGCCCACATTTTTCACCCGAAATTAAGGGTCCGCGACGAGGGGAGGACTCGAGAGAAATCGAGTGTGAGATGGGTGGTTTTGATGCTTTCAGTCAGAGAGAGAGGAGGGAAAGAAGGACTGAGCGTTTTTGCTCAGGCAAATTTTACGAGATGGCTGACCTGGTTCGACCCCTTCGTCATTAAACCCACCCCTCCAATTAGTTCTAGTTAAAACATTTGAGTAAACATTTGTTTCGCATTCACTTTCGTGCATTATACAAAAATAATTGCACCGATGAGCGCAAAATTTCGCCAAAGTAATTGAATGATACACCGGCTAACTAAATTCTCCATTAAACGATTAACCGCATGGAAAATTTGATTTCCAATTTTTTTAAATGTTAACTTTTAATTAAGTTTTTAAATACTCATCTGGGATCATCTCTCGATGGTTTCAGTTTTTGATATTCACTCGTTTCTGGTCATTAACGGGGAATTCAATTTATCGAAAAATTCTTGGAGGTAAATCGAATTCCGCTACGACGATATAGTCGGAGATGTGAGATGAAAGTTGCAAAATGAAGAAGTCGAAGGACCTGTGGAAACGGCTGATGCAGCGTTGCCAAGCGATTCATCGATTTCACGATCTAATCCGTGGTCTATACTTGGGCGGATATATTTATAGCGTGCAACCACGAAATGTAGGGAAGGTACGTTCTAGACTTGGCAATGTCTCATCCGATAAACTTTATTGAAATTTTTTTTTCCTCCCAACAGCCGCTCTCAATATTGCAAATGGAGTGTAGTGGACTCGGAACATACGAGTATCATGTGTCTGTATAAATAAAACCGTTCAAACTCCAGACTCAAACGCTCAGCATCGCCTCAACGACCGCGACATGAGAATAAGGTTATATTGCTTCTGAAGCCGTATCGTTTCTGATCTATTAGGAGGATAAATTGGCTCGTTGGAAACGATGCCGGAAATAGAATATATACGCCGGAACTATCGGATTGGTGTAATATCGCTAATTCGGAGCTCAATGAAAAAATATATCAACACGTGTTCAGTGTATCGCAAGAGACGCCGAGTCATGCGGAGAGAGTGGCTTCTTTATACCGTTCGACCAATCAAATTACAGCGGGGCTTATCGCTCGGCCAATCAGATCGATGAGATCGTACGAGGCGTCTCATTGGCGCGGCGGTCGGCAGGATTCTCAACATCGATTTCAAAACAATGAATACACAGGATTGACAAATGTAGAACTGTAAGTTATTTTTTTTTCGTATGGATTCTTAGAGGATAAATGACTGTACGTGGAAAATTTCTGAGATAAAACTCAAACAGTTTAAAGGTCTTGCATTCTGAAGGTCTTTCCTAAATATCTAAATTGAGGTTAAGATCTGAATTAAGCTGAATTTGAAGATTTTAAGGACTGATCCGATGTTTAAAAGATATTAATGCAAAAACATTGCACATGCATTGAATTTTTAGGGTTTTTAGGCGGAGAAAATACGCATATTCCAGCGAATTTGCGTTTTTTCTTCAGGAATTTTTTGAAACTTTGATATTCTATAAGAATCTTCTTTCTTGAAATTCTTTCAACAATACCGAAAATATTGAAATTGCAATTATCTTCAAAACTATCGGACCTACATAATTTCATATATGGGCCTTTTATGTGGAGGATTAAATTTTCTATAAAATAAGAAGTTTATCAATTATTTTTTACCCATAAGAAGTACAAATATAGAGGAAAATGACAATTTTTCCCCCCAAAACAGCAATTATCTTAAAAACTATCAATCCTACATGATTTGATACAAGGACCTTTATCGTAGAGAATTTAATTTCCAATAAAAATGAGGCGAGAAAAATTTTTTTTTCAACACTTTGAACTTCGACGAACTTTGGCTAGCCCAAGCTATCGACTCAAAGTTTTTCCCCTGCGCAGATTTTTTTTTGTAGTGCAATGAACAATATTTTCGGTATTGCCAAAAGAATTTCGGAAAAAGCGGATTTTCGGGCCACCCTAACGAGCATGTAATATATGTGTGCTGTTAGGGAGACCTTGCAATATCTCTCCCTCATTCCCATCGATCGATCGTCTTCCTTCCGCCCCGAACATTTTTTTTTATCCACCCTCTCGCACCCTAAACACGTATTAGTGCATTTCCATTGGTGTTATCCCGAAGGAATTGCGAATATAAAAAGGCACGAGAGAGATAAAGGGCGCAAAAAAAAATCCAGGACGCCGTGACTGCAAAAGAAAAAAAAAGGAAAAAAAAGTGGGGGGAGGATTTGGATCTAGCACGTCTCGGGGGTGCCCCAAGTGGGCGAAATAACGTTCGCAGCTAGAATATCGTCGAGGCTTTGGTATTCAGTGGGTATATCATCACACACACACGTACACCTTTTAACAAAGATTGTGCTATAGTCAGTGCCCTCGAAATATAGATATAGGGATGATAAGGCCAGGAGGTGGGAGGGGGGGGGCGGGGAGGTAGAGGTTGCTTGCCGTGTGTTCCCGTGTGTTCTGCCAGGAGAAGCTCCGAGAGGTGAGCTATGGAGGTTCAAGTTGGCCAAAGGCGACGAACAAGCGCTGTGGGATGCGCGTTACAAACAGAGCCACCCCCCCTCCCCCCAGACCCCTCCCTCATTGGAGGGCTGCGAGGGGTCAGGGGGCCCAGAGGGGAGGATAACGGCGTAGGGGTTGTTTTCTGGTGGGTGGCCGGTGGTTATAGAGGGTTGCCCTCCACCCTTCTGCCCTCCACCCCCCTCCCCCGCCCCTTCCCTCTTCCTTGGAGCATCTATGGTGGGGGAAGAGAGAAAGCAAGCTGGGGGCCGAGAGTCTGGGGTAGACGACGACGCTTCGCTGAGCATGGAATCGATAGGGGGTCACTGGCACCAACAGATACAATCGGCACATTTCGAGTGCAACGCGACAAAGTCGGTGGTGGGGGGGAGAGGGGGGGGGGGGAGGGGGAGGGTAGAAAGCGAAGGGTGAAGGGGTGGCTATCTCTGACAATCAGCACACGATTTCTATACGTGTGTGAATGTAATGCACGTGGTATTATATATATATTGCATTCGCGTTTATGCACAGACGCTTTTCTCTCATGTTCCCGGAAATACTATTGAATAGGGGCAATTGGGGGGGGGGGGGGAGGGGAAGGCAAAGGATTGAAGGAAGTCTGAAGGAGTCCAGAGACCGTCTTTATCATTCGCGAACCGCAAAATGGGTTTTGAAACTGCGAAGTTTCGCGCCTTTCCTTCAAAGGAACCTCAAACGAGCTTTACGGTTGGGTTGTAAAACGCGTCCTGGTGCAGTGAGCATTCGAGATCCGATAATTGACGGAGGAGGGTCGGAAAGAGAAAAATTCACACGGAGATGGGATTCTCTTTGTATTTTTTGCTCGCTGTTGAAACGATAGAGGAAATTTTTTTTTTTAAACGATTAAATGTCAATTCTGTAATATGCTAAGGTGGTATTGTCAGCTGGTTCTGTATCAGAGTTGTGAAAATAGTAATGTAAAAGTAATGCATTACCCATTACTTTCAACAATGTGTATTGGACAAGTTTTCCATTACAAATTACAAAAGTAATGTGTAATGGATGGGTGTTCCATTACAAATTAAAAAAAAAGTAATGCGTAATGGATGCGCATTCCATTACAAATGAAAAAAATAATGTGTGATGGATGCATGTCCCATTGCAAATAAAAAAAAAGTAATGTGTAATGGATGCATGTGCCATTACAAATAAAAAAAGTAATGTGTAATGGGTGCGTGTTCCATTACGAATAAAAAAGTAATGTGTAATGGATGCGTGTTCCATTACAAATAAAAAAGTAATGTGTAATGTATGCACGTTCCATTACAAATTACAATTAAAAAAAAAGTAATTTGCAGTGGACAATATTCCATTACAAATAGAAAAATTGCCGTGCTCGTATTAGAAACTTGCACATTGCTGTCTCATTATTTTATTTCGCTCACTAAAAGTTCATCCACAATTATCACAAATGATCCATAAAGTTAAAAAAAAAGAACATGCACATTATTTAGGGATTCAATAAAGCGACAAATTTTGTATCAGTATCTTGTAATTTTTATTAGATTGCTTATAATTATGGGTAACAGCGTGTAAAAGCAAGTTCAATATAAAGTTGGATAATTTTTGGGGTTACATTTTCGTACTTCATATTTAACGATGAACTGTCTGCTGTTTTTTGTTTCTATTTTTTAACTTTATGGATCATTTGTGATAATGGTGGATGAACTTTTAGTGAGCGAAATAAAATAATGAGACAGCAATGTGCAAGTTTCTATTACGAGAAGCGCAATTTTCCTATTTGTAATGGAATATTCTCCACTGCAAATTACTTTTTTAAAATTGTAATTTGTAATGGAACGTGCATACATTTAACATTACTTTTTTTATTTGTAATGGGACATGCATCCATTACACATTACTTCTTTATTTGTAATGGCACATGCATCCATTACACATTACTTTTTTATTTTCAATGGAACATGCATCCATTACACATTACTTTTTTTTTTTTAATGGAACATGCATACATTATACATTACTTTTTGTTATTTGTAATGACTCATGCATTCATTACACATTACTTTGTATTTTGTAATGATACACTTATCCATTCCACATTATGCAGTGTAATGGGTAATAAATGCAGTAATGCACAGTTGAAATTTTGAAAAAAAATCGTGCAGCCATCAATTTGATACTTTTAATAATACATACTTTGAATACTGCAGAAGTCGATTGGAGTGTTTTTGTGGAATTTTGGAATATTTGGAAAATATTTTAAACGCTCCAACTTTCATAATTTTATTATTCTCAATCCAAGACTTTTTTTCAAAAATATATGAGGTCATGATGGTTGATTTTTAATTCACAAATAATTTTTTTGGGTATTGAGCTAAATCTTGAAGTTGGAAATTGGCAAGGCAATTTTTACAAAATTTCTGAATGTAATAAAATTTATAAAAATGAGCGAGAAAAAAGAACTGTGAAAATTTATTTTAGGGGATACCAATAAAAAAAATGAATGTCGTCGATTTCGTATAAATCACCGTACCCAACGAATTTAGGATCAATTAAATTTTTTCTCATTGCCCCAATTTTCGGACCAGGCTCAGGATTCATCAGGGCGATAAGGTAATCACGAAAATTTACGGATATCCAGCGATCGGTGATCGGAAATAAATTCCCAATAATCTGCTAATGGATTTACGAGCTGCCGTCAATTTATCAATAATAATTAAACTCATTAAAATTGAAGTTCCCTTTTTAGAGCATCTCATGAAATTTATATTTCACGTCCAATATCTGTCGCTAATTAAAATTGATTTTATCGATAATTCATCAATAAATTTTCGTCATCCCGGAACTTAAGTTACCCGATTAATTAAAAGCCTGAAGAAGAAGCACAGTTCTTCAAGCTTTTACTGTTAACTTTCAGTAATTGACAAAACCAAACTATTTTTTTTTTTAATTAAGCCGTTAAGCTCTGCAATATACGAGAGTGGAATTCGTTCAGAAATCTTGTGAGCAGAAAAAAAAATATGTAAAAGTTTTACTCGGTTAACCGGGTCAGTGGAGCTTTTTCGATTTTTCCCTTTATAATGGGCGATCTTTTTTTTCCCGACAGACTGAATAAAATGAACGACGAGCTGAGGGTTGGGGGAGAGGGTTGCGGGGGTGGGAGGCGAGGATTGAGGGAATCGTAGTGGGTTAAAAAAAAAAAAAAACATGGATGATTTTTTATAGCGGGAGAACGAACGAACCGAGTCAAACGGAACGAAGCGGAGGTCTGAAGAGTTTTTTCAACCCCTATTTCTCTCTTTCACGCACCGATCCACAACACCTCGGTTCAAAAGGATTTTCCATCTGCATTCAAGGGTAGGAGGAAATCTGCGAGTTTCGAGGCGAATAAAAAAAAACCCATGAAAACGATTAAATTACGTTTCAAATATTTTGATTGACGCTGAATTGATGGAGAATCAGGATTTGAGTATAAAAATCCTTCAACGCGATTTTTCCATCGATAAGTTATGAGTTAGTGACTTTTTTTTTCTGTTCAATATTTATACATGTAATATTTTAAAATTGTGTAACTTTTCTCACTATTTTCGAAATTTTGTCACTATTTTCCTTACTTCAGAGCTCAGAAGCAGTGATCGGCAACAATCGATATTTTCGTCAATTTAATTACCGCTAATTACTCCGTGTTAGAAAATTTTATAATTGTTCCAATCAATATTACTCATTATTAAGGCACTCGGTAATTAGGCAGTAAGGTATTTCTAATATTCGAAAATTCGATAATTCATGTTCGATTATTATCCAATGAACCTATAACTTGTAATTTAGATTAAAATTTTGCTCTTAATTATTAATTATCCAAGTAATTAAATACTTAAGTACTCTAATTAGTAATTTTTTATGAAATTCGTTAATTATTCTTTCACCGAAAAAAAGGTTTAGTAATATCAACTACCCAGCTGCAATCACGGAAAATTCGTTTGAATCAATCGTTACATATTTGATTTGATTACCCCGTTGTTGAAATAATAAAACTGGCGTCGTTGTTTCGAATGTGTACCGCATTCACCGCAATTACAACATTGGATCAAAATGATTTCAAACGAGATTGATTCAACAACTTGTTTTCTCATTCAATCGAATATCAAGTCATTTACTGGAAGTAAATAAAATTGTTTTAACCGTATGTTTCGTCTCATCAACAAAATCTAGTTTTAATTTGAGCTATTCATCCAGTTAAAAAAAATAGTAAATGCTTTCAAGTCGATCAAATTGTTCGATAAATTTGACTAAATATTTCAATACCGCCACAACACATTTAGTCGATAGTACGTATAGCAACTACCACGTTCTCGGCACTTCGCCCGAGATCCGTTAGGTGGCGACGATCGGCGCGCGCCCTCGCGCAAGCGAGACAGCCACCGGGCACCGATAAGTACCAGCGCATTACCAGCATCGGAGTCCTCAATTAACTTTAAATTGATGGAACATTACCCACGCTCTGTGGTCGCGCAGTTCTATGAACTAAAGACTACATATTTGAATGAGATTACCACACCCAGAAAAAAGATCTAGTACATTTAACTAAATTCTAGTCAAGCCAAATAAATTTTTTTAGTTGTAGGCCGGCCTAATACAACTCTATTCATGTCAACGAATTTTTTTTTTGAATGTACTAGGAAAATATATTGCGATCTAATAAATTTTTATTTAATATTAATAAATATTATTTCAAAATGAACAAATATGTATTTAAATGAAATAATTTTTTTAAAAATATTTACACAATATATATTTTTAAACATTTCAATCTTTGAATGTATAGCTACAATGAACTCCGAAATTTCGTAAAGCCTCGTCTTTTCTTTAACAGAAGGGAAAAGAAAAAAGACCCTTTTTTTATGGGAATCCTTTTCGGAGATTCGACCATCTTGCGTTTTGCCGCAATGTTCAAAAGCATTAAAGATCTATACTGAAAAATAAGGATATCAAACATAGACGATAGTGATGGGCGATACAGTATCGATATTTGGAATATCGATACTCCCTGACCCAAATATCGATATTTTGTATGGATTCTTGGCGTTACGATATTTTCAAGTATCGATACGCAATACATAAATATCGAAATTTCGATACAACCGATTTTTATTGAGTTTATGTTACCGACTGTGGCAAAAAATTACCGGTTTTGTTACCAACTGAGGTACAAACGACAGTTTTTTGTTACCAACTGAGGTAAGAAAATACAGTTTTTTGTTACCGACTGAGGTATAAAACTACTGTTTTTATTTCGAACTGAGGGTTGTTTGCATTTTTATTTGAGTATCGATATCGGTGATATCGATATCACATTCCCGATATTACACCTGTATCGATACTCAGACCACCAATACGTATCGATACCAAATATCGATACATTCATCAAATATCGCCATCACTAATTTTTATTGAGTTTATGTTACCGACTGTGGCAAAAAATTACCGGTTTTGTTACCAACTGAGGTACAAACGACAGTTTTTTGTTACCAACTGAGGTAAGAAAATACAGTTTTTTGTTACCGACTGAGGTATAAAACTACTGTTTTTATTTCGAACTGAGGTTTGTTTGCATTTTTATTTGAGTATCGATATCGGTGATATCGATATCGCATTCCCGATATTACACCTGTATCGATACTCAGACCACCAATACGTATCGATACCAAATATCGATACATTCATCAAATATCGCCATCACTAATTTTTATTGAGTTTATGTTACCGACTTTGGCAAAAAATTACCGGTTTTGTTACCAACTGAGGTACAAACGACAGTTTTTTGTTACCAACTGAGGTAAGAAAATACAGTTTTTTGTTACCGACTGAGGTATAAAACTACTGTTTTTATTTCGAACTGAGGTTTGTTTGCATTTTCATTTGAGTATCGATATCGGTGATATCGATATCGCATTCCCGATATTACACCTGTATCGATACTCAGACCACCAATACGTATCGATACCAAATATCGATACATTCATCAAATATCGCCATCACTAATAGACGAGCTTGGAAAGGATATAGGCGTCGAGAGGCAGGTTCGCTTGTGCGAGAGGTAGCCACCTGGCGGATTTTTGGGGTACTGACAAATCTGCAGATATGATCGGATGAGATTACGGGTGAATAGGTATTTAGTAACAAAGAATAGAATTTTTCTTCAACGCTTGTTTCTCGATGACAGGGAATTCAAATAAATAAATATAGTGGAAGTAAATATCGCTCAAAATTGGATGGAAAGAAAATTTTCTTTAAAGTAACTAAAAAATAATCAAATAAACGATTATAGTACCTACGACTAGATCTTTTTTCTGGGTGCATTGCATTTTGGTGGCGCACGTGCTCTTTATGGGCGCAAGGACAAATAAGTTAAATTTTCACTCAACTATTTAATTTCACGATTGATTAGTTAAGTAAAAGCCCTCGTAGCTTGAACAAATATTGCATATCATCAAGTGTTTTGTTAATTCAATTGAAATTTTCTAGCTTTATATTGAATGCATTTTTTTTCCGGTGAACAACATCTGAATTGCATAGAAAATACAAACTGTTCATTCGACTAAACCATTTGGTTATGCAATCGCATATTGAGTGCATTTTACCAAATATAGAATCAAAACAATGTAATTTCCAATTGAACGGATTCTCTACTCTGTTGGGTCAAGGATATATGTATTTATGGGAATGCAATTTTTGTTTCCATTTTGATACACGTTTTGAGTTAATTGAATTACACATTTTATTGGCCACCCGTAATCACCGGGTTTAGTTAATTCAAGCCAATTTTTTTTCACTTTACCAAACCTCGGTTCCAAACCTTTCTCGGTGTTCCAATTATTAATAATTCGAATAATTAGATAATTAATTCTTCCAATTACTAATTTTTCAAAAAATTAGTTAATTATTCTTTGCAATTATTAATTATTTGATAATGCATATTTATGATTGTAAATTTGTTTAGTGAAATTAAAAAGGAACCCTGATAGCCAGTGTTCTACTATAAAAACTTAGTCATCTGTAGCTTGGAATCAATTTGACGCCAAGTTTACGGTAAGTTTTTGGTGAGCAACATTTGGATACAAATTGATCGAAATCTACGGCCGGTAATTGAATACAAGTTGTAGGCAAACTTGCAAACGAAATATACTCCAACTTTGGTACAAGTTCACTCCAATAACATCTATAATTATTTGTAGTCAAGTTGTACTTAAATTGTGAAGGAATTTATAATGAATTAGTGATTTATATATCTAAATTATTATTCAAATAATTGGTAATTGAAATAGTTCAATTACTAATTACTTGAATAATTCGTAATTTAGATATATACATTACTAATTATTCAAATAATCAATAATTGACATAATTCAATTATAAATGATTCTAATAATTAGTAATTAAAATAATACAATAATTAATTAACTTAATGATAAGTATTTTAAAGAATACGATCACTAATTTTTCTAATAATGAATAATTCAAAGAATACACATATTCAATATCCAAATAATTCGTAGTATTGGTCTTTGAATTACTGATTATCGAAATACCTAAAAAAAATAATGGATGATAATATTAATTTTGTAAATATCGATTAATTAAACATTTTAAAATTTTTTAAAAAATCATAAGAATCAGATGAACAAAGTGTGGTTTTGAACCTTAATTCAACTATTACGAAGAGAATGAGCGCAGTCTAGAGCCGAAATTTTGCGTAGCAAAAAAATTACACCTATTTTGGTGGACGGATCCAACTTTTGCCAAAATGCAAAATAGATTTTTGTAATTTTTTTTTCCAACCTTAAATCGATCTATTTTGTCTCCCTGAACACGAACTACCAACAGTTTTCTCAAAAAATCAAAATTTTTATGAATTTTCATCAAAAACATTTTTTCTCAATTTTAGCCCTATTCTGAGAAACCTCAAAATCGCAAAATTTCAAACGCTTATAACATATTTAGACGAAAAAGTCACTATCATGTCACTATTTCTGTGAAAGATAAGTCACTATTTATTTTCCCAACGTTAAATGCAGATTAACTAACTCAATTTTATAAAGTGACTTCTGAGGGCTTAAAATTTTATTTTTTACAATAAAAATTATTGTATTATTTATTTTGAAATAAAAATTATTTTTTTACTTTTTGGTTCGGTTTCCCTTTAAAGAGTGTTTTTTTTAAGGTTTTTTAAACTGTAATTTTTTGCTTCCCTTCTCCTTTTTTTCTTCTTTTTGGCATTAATGAATTGTTCCGGATTTTCTTTTTTGAAAAATTTCATCGGAGAACCTGAAAACCATTTTCGAAAGCTCACCTCGACCCTTTTTATTAAGGACAGGGTTACAAATAATGCATTACTTTTTTTAGTGCATTCGCATTTTCATTAACCATTAACGTTTAATGGTTATTGGAAATAATTTCCATTAATCATTAAAATTTAATGGTCAATGGAAATTATTTTCATTAACCATTAAAATTCCATGGTTAATGGAACTTATTTTCATTAACCATTAATATTCAATGGTTAATGGAGATTATTTTCATTAACTATTAAAATTTAATGGTTAATGAAAATTATTTTCATTAACCATTACAATTTAATGGTTAATAGAAATTATTGCCATTAACCATTAAATGTTAATGGTTAATGAAAATGCAATTGCTTCCAAAAATGTAACGCATTATTTGCAACCCTGCCAATTAAAATGTAGTGTGTAATAGAAAAAAATTCCATTACCCACTGCAGTGTAATGTGTAATGGACAAAACTTTGATTGCAATTTTGAGAAGGAAAAATATAGATGAATAAATTATTGCAGTTTTGCATTACATTTTATTGACTTAGGACTTAGATTTTTAGAATTATAATATAGATGCTTTTTAGAATTTAAGGTGAAAATCTAAGTCCTAAGTCAATAAAATGTAATGCAAAATTGCAATAATTTATTCATTTATATTTTTCGATTCCCAAAATTGCAATCAAAGTTTTGTCCATTACACATTACATTGCAATGGGTAATGGAAATTTTTTCTATTACACACTACATTGTAATGGACAGGGTTGCAAATAATGCATTACTATTTTAATGCAATTGCATTTTCATTAACCATTAACATTTAATGGTTGATGGAAATAATTTTAATGGTTAATGAAAATAATATCCATTAATCATTAAATTTTAATGGCTAATGAAAATAATTTCCATTAACCATCACATTTTAGTGGTTAATGAAAATAATTTCCATTAACCATTAAATTTTAATGGTCAATGAAAATAATCTCCATTAACCATTAAATTTTAATGGCTAATGAAAATAATTTCCATTAACCATCACATTTTAGTGGTTAATGAAAATAATTTCCATTAACCATTAAATTTTAATGGTTAATGAAAATAATTTCCATTAACCATTAAATTTTAATGGTTAATGAAAATAATTTCCATTAACCATTAAATTTTAATGGTCAATGAAAATAATCTCCATTAACCATTAAATTTAAATGGTTAATGGAAATTAATTTCATTAGCCATTAAAAAAGTAATGGTTAATGCATTACTTTTTCATTAAAAATTTCGCAACCCTGATTAAGGATTAAAAAAAAAAATCATAAGTGCTGGATAGTTATAGTTTTGTCGTAATTTGAATATTATCGATCGGATCGAGAGTCAGGTTTTGCTTTTTCGTGTCATAACGCGCTGATTTTTTTTTTGTACGGCCAACGAGGGCTTATTGAAGTGGACTCGGACACGCGAACTATACGCGGGTTTTCATCGACTTTTTTTCTTCTTTTAATTTTTTATAATGCTTATTATTCGTGATACGTACAAATGCACCTTCGTGTGTGCGAGTTCAAGAGATGAAAGGATATTACGAAAACAGTTTGCGGTAAATTGCAACGAGAGCCGGATCGATACACGTTTTAAAATGTAGTGCAGAAACGTTGTTTGTTTATTCATTTTTTTCATAATTAGAATTTCAAAATTTAGGATATTTGTTTTTTTTTTATATTCAATTTCTCGTTGAGACCTTAAGGGGTTACACGCAGTCCGAAGGTCAAAGAAAAGCGCTTTTCAAGAATTTTTCTTCCGGAAAGGCATTTTAATTTATTAACCTAAAAATTTATATGAGTCATTCCCCGCCAATTCAACGACGTTTTGTCGGTGACCCCTTCGATTTTTTTTATTTTTTAATATGTTATTATACATGCAAAAAGAAGGATCCATGTGAATTTTTAGCTCTCTATCTTAAACCGTACCGAAGTTATTGATTTTTGAAAAAATATTCTTGAAATAATCATAACTTCTATAATAACCAAGATGTTCTAATTTTTTAGGTAATTTTTTTTATTTTTTAATGTACTTTTTGAAAACAATATTGAAAATTAATTTAAAAAAAATTTTAATGTCTTTTTGGCTGTTTTAAGCTAAAAAATTGGATTGGATTTCAATGGGACCCCTTTGATAAAAAAAAAAATTACAAAATTCTACGTGGAAAAACAAACATTTTTGAAATTTTACCGAAATTTCTTATTAAAAAAAATTCGATCCGATTTTTTTGTTCGTAATTTTGATCTTTTTTCCTTCTTTGACAACAATAGTTGATTTCAATGATGTTAAAATAAATAATTTAACTTCTTTCATATATTTCCTTTGGAAATTATAATAATTAACATTAAGAATTACAATTTTTATGTAAAAAAATTGAATACAGTGCAAAACGTCGTTGAATTGACATGGAATGACTCATATATGTGTAACTTTTGACTGTATTCTGATTATTATTTTTTTTAATAATAATAACGAAAAAGCGTTTTGCGCTGAGCCCGATATCTCTGGATTGGATTATCCAAAATAAAAAAAATAAAATAAAAATCGTTGATATAAAGTATAATCTAGTATATTTAATCGAAGGAATAAGCAAAATATTTATTTTTAACAAAGTGGCGGCTTTTAAAAAAAATGTCATTTTTTGATAAAAATTTTAGCCTTAAATTGTTTATAAAACGGAAAATATTTATGGGTAAAAAAAACCTTCGAATAATTACTAAAAAATATATTTATAAAATGTGAAAACAGAAAAATAAATTTTTGAAAATACTGACTGCGTAACCATTTAAATGTAACTTTAAGAAAATAAGTCTCTTAAAGGAGTCGTTGCAAATCTCGGAAATTTTGAAATTTTTTTTTTTGTAAGCATTATATGTTATGTTTTTTAAATTATTATAAATTATTATATAATTTTGCAAATCTTTTTTCTAAAGGATCTTCCGGAGATCGACTACAGCAGTTTCAAGAAACCTTATTTTTCAAAAAGAACAAATTCAAAATAAAGTTAAAAGTTACAAAAATATGTACATAAATTTTTATGTTAATAAATTAAAATTATCCAGAAAAAATTCTTGAAAAATAGCAGCAATCAAAATTGAACCAAATTAGTGAGCGGGTTTTTAACTTCAAAAGAGTCTCGATTTTTTTAATGCTCTTCCAAGCTTAGAATTAGCTGAGAAAAATTAATTAAATTAATTAATGAAATATTAATTAATTAAATTAATATTGATTAATTAAAATAATTAAATAAAAATTAAAATTAATAACGTTCATTCATAAGTGAAACGAGCCAGGATTTTTTAAAATACTTTTCCTGGCTTTAAATTAGCTGAGAAAAATAATTCATAAGTGACGACCTTGCGAAAATCTCTGAGGTCACCATTTTTTATTCATCGACTATTTTTATATTTGGGCATATTTTATTGAGCTTTTTTGGTCGATCAATTATTCTGTATCAAGGTCAATGCTGAAATTCGAAATAGACGTGTATGCTCAAAAAAGTGACAATTATACGCGTCGATATATCCTGTGTAATAAAAAGTGTAAAGAGCAGCCCTTGACCGGGCAGACTCTTCTCCGCGATGCTATCTACGATGCTTGTACGGTCACGTACTTTATTTCCTTTTCCACTTCTCGCCGTTGCCACCCTCTTCAAACCCGTATTTCCGGCGCAAGCGTAAAATTCAAAAAAATATTTTCAAAATTCTCAAAAAGTGTATTTCTTAAATATCCGTATTTTGTTAATATTTTCTTAATATTTTTCTTCAAAGATTGTCCTTTCCAAATTTTATTAAGAAATTTACAAAATTGCAGACAATAAAATATGGGGTATTCCATGTCAAATCGACCACTTTCAAACCTGACCCCTTTCGATTTGGCTGAAATTTTGTTTTCTTTTTTTACCCAATTTAAAACATTTTTCTGGAAAATTTCAAATTTTTTTTATCCAACCCCAAAGAAAAAGCTTTTTTTTTTAAATGACTATAACTTCTTCAAAAATTGACGAATTGGGACGTTTTTTTGAAAATTTTCGTTTCTAAATGTACTTTCCGAAAAAAAATTACAAAAAAAATTGAAGACATTAAAATCTCTGAAATTTTTCACTTCTTCGAGAAAAATAATCTTTTTATCGAAGTTCGCCATTTTTTTTTTTCACTCCAAAAATACTTTGATCAATTCCGGAAAAAATGCCGCCCAACCTGGTGTGATAAAATTATATTCCTTCCGTCTATAGCAAGCTTTTTCAAAAAAAAAATTAACTATAGTTGAGTCGAATCGCTCCAAAAAAATTTGAAATAAATCCTGAGTGCTTTTCTGAGGTACTACAAAACCATTAAAAAATCCTCAAAATCTTTCCATTGTTTGAAATAATTATTTGCCAAATATTTGGTGGAGGTCGTTAAATTTTGGTTGAAAAATATGTTCTTTGACTTCAAGTGTATTTGGGGCGTTCCATCCCAAATCGGACAGTTTGAAAAGCTTTTTTTTTTATTTCCTCAATTTTTTTATATATATTTTTTAAAGATATTAAATTAACAAAAAAACCGCTCTTTTTTTTGTATTTTGGTCATAGCTTCTTTGATGAATGATCCAAATTAAAAGTTTTTTTTTCCAAATTTTTGTTTTTTATGGCCTTTTCAGAAAAAAATACAACAAAAGTATTCGACGAGTTTTTGAATGAGTTTTTTGAGTCTGAAACTTTAAATCGCGTTTTCAAAAGTGTCATTTTTGATTGAACTTGATTGAACTGTTGTTATTTGCTCATCGATTAATTATTAATTTTAAAAATCTGTTAACAATGAAAAAGTGTCAAAATTAATTCAAAATGATTTTAAAAAATACTATTCAGTAACAAAAATTGGTATTCATAATAAATTGTGAAAAAAAAAATTTAATTTTCAAAAGTAATAAATGAAATTGAAAGTGGTAATCATCGAAAAAGTTTCAATGTTTTTCGAAAAAGTAAGAAAAAAAATAGAAAATAGTTCTGAATAATTTTTTTATATATTTTTTTTAAAATAACATTTAAAAACAAAGAAAATTAAGTTAATTGTTGTTTGGTTCATTTCTAGACAAACAACAGGCTTTTAAACATTTTTAAATTATGGTTAATTTGTGATGGAATTCGTTTCATGTTTTTTTTTCAACATTCGCTTTTTTTCGTTTAATTGCCTAAAAATCATAGTTCATTAAATAATTTTATATACAATAGCTATAATGCCATCGCAAATTAACCACTTTAAAAATTTTAAAAGCCTGTTGTTTGTCTAAAAATGAACTAAATAACAATTTTTCCTTTCATTTTCTTTGTTTTTAAATGAAGTTTTCAAAAAAAAATATTAAAAAATTATTCAGAACTATATTTTTCTTACTTTTTCGAAAAACTTTACAATTTTTTCGATGATTACCACTTTGAATTTCATTTATTATTATTTTTTTCAAACATTGAGGTTCTCTCAACATCTTCAAAACAATAAAAAAGTGTCAAAATTAATTCAAAATGATTAAAAAAAAATATTACACAGTAACAAAAATTGGTATTCATAATAATTAATGAAAAAAAAAAATTTAACTTTCGAAAATCGACAACAAAATAGTAGTTATTGAAATCCCACGATCGGACTAATCTTAAAAATTGTTGAACGGATGTTTAAAACAAAAAATTTTTAAAAAAATAAAAAATGACACTTTTAAAAACGCGATTTAAAGTTTAAAACTCAAAAAACTCATTGAAAAATGCGTCGAATATTTTTGTTGTATTTTTTTCTGAAAAGGCCATCAAAAAACAAAAATTTTGAAAAAAAAAAACGTTTCATTTGGACCATTATTAAAGAAGTTATGACCAAAATACCTAAAAAAGTGTGGTTTTTTTTGTTAATTTAATATATTTTGAACGGGTAATCAGAAAAATCTCAAAATTTAACAGGAAGGGTCTTTCGATAGGTACTAAAAAATATAAAAAAATTGAGGAAAAAAAAAAGTTTTTCAAACTGTCCGACTTGGGATGGAACGCCCCATGTATTTTCTCGTTGCCTTCCAACGATGCACGAGACTTCAACCTATGACTCATTGACGAGAAATACTATGGTTGCCCATATTATCCATTGCATGGTCGGGGGTGGCCGCCCTAACGTGATTAATTCACCAGGGGCACTCGAGGAAGTAAATTCGAAAACTTCCAGAGTCTATCCCTGAATTCGTGAGTCACGATTAAGGGAGAAAAAAACCGAGCAGCAGAGTAAAAAAAAAAAAATTCCTACAGTCGATAACGTTGGAAGGGAGGCGACGATTTCCGGAGGCGGAAAATCTATGTTTAAACCGTTTGTGTCAATTTCCGTGTAATGGAAAAACGATCCGCTTAATTGAGATTTGAAAAACTAAATATCGATCCAAGTCTCTAATTTAATTTCCATCGATTGTCAAAATTGAGGTCCTGCCTTATTTTAATTAGCAACATTTAGCAACATTAGCAAATTTAGCAACATTTAGCACGCCATAAGCAACAATTATCATTAATAATATTGCCCAAAAATTATTAATGAATTGTTTAAACAAATGATTATCTAACAATTTTTCCGTGAGTTTTTTTTCTCTTAACGAAATCAGATGCGTTAATTTTTCTGAAAGTATATGAATTTTTTCAAAATTTTCTCTCTATTTTGAAATTCCCGGTTTGAAATTTTTAGAGCGGCTGTATTTATGTATATTTTGGTTTAGCATCTTTGAAAATTTTCTAAGCTGATGATAAACCTGTATGCAAAAAAATATACAAAATTAGGAGTTTTTTTGTACGTATTTAAGAATCTTTTTTATAATATTTCAAAATAGAGAAAATTCTGAAAAATTCATGAGTTTAGAAACACTGCATTCGATTTGTTTAAGAAAAAAAAGAACTTATGTCAAAATTGTTGAATAATTATTTGTTTAAACGATTTATTAATCATTTTTGGGCAATATTATTATTATTGATAATTGTTGTTCATTTTGTTTTGCACTCATTTCACACGCGAGAAAAAATTCGTTCCCAATTTTGAGACTTTTTCGTTTTATGACTTCCTCAAATTCTTCTTAAATTGGAAAATTTTGTAAATGATTTAAAAAAAAAATTGAAATGTATTTTTTCATAAAGAAATTGAAAAACAATTTTTTTTTCAAATCAATGCAAAACTACTTTTTGTTAAAATCCCGACTCGCTTCCCAAAAATATTCAAATATATTCTTAAAACATCAAATTAATTTACTTCAAATATGCAATATCATTTTTTGAAAATAAATAAATTGCACAAAAATTCGACATTGTAAAAATTGTCGATCGATTGTCAAAATTGAGGTCCTGCCTTGTTAGTTTCCACGAGGATTATTTAAGTCGGCCGAGTCAGTTAAAATCGGAAAAAAATCGATTTTTACTTCTTTCTATCTTTCCATTCCCATTCGAACCCTTCTGCACTCATTTCACACGTTAGAAAAAATTCCTTCTCAATATTTAGACTTTTTCTATTTCTGACTTTCTCAACGTCTTCTTAAATTGGGAAATTTTGTGAATGATTTAAAAAGAAAAATGAAATGTATTTTTTCATAACAAATTTGAAAACAATTGTTTTCTCAAATTAATCCAAAACTCCTTTTTTTTAAAGTCCCAACTCGTTTTCCAAAAATATTCAAATCTATAAAAAAAAATCAAATTAATTTATTCCAAATGAACGATATCGTTCTTTCAAAATATATAAATATTCTAAAAATCGATAGTATTAAGATATTAAAAAAATATATATGCACACTTCTGTTTGAAATTTAAAAAATTATCCAAAAAGTTAACCCGATTCGGTTATCGTCGGTCGCTGGAGACCTGAGCGATTTTTTTTTTCTCTCATTTCTCGTGAGAGGTGTTTATGACGAAAAATAAAATATTTGTTTAAATTTTTTTGCAATTTTCATGGTGTGCACTTACAGTAAAAGTATTCAAGAGTCTTGAGGAATTTTATCAGATTTTTTCAGTGCAAATTATGCGTTGTAACATGCCTCGGGTCTCCAGCGACCCAGGATAACCTGAACGGGTTAAAAAATACATTAAGAAAAAGAGTGAAATAAAACCTCCTCTGAATTAGAAAAAAGCGCAGAACGTTCTAAAAGCCCATTTAGATGAACTCCGAAAAAGGGAAAAAATAATCAAAAACAGAAAAATCACCATCACGGAGCTCCCTCTGTAAGGAAACGTCGGAAAAACGACGTCAAACGCACCGATCCATTTTATCCATCCAGCGGAATATCTTCTTCGACTCGCAGAGCGTGAAAAAATGATACTTTCATCATTTCCGCACTACGATCAAATCCCACAAACATGACCGTCGTTTTCCCGTTTTCGAGCTTTACTACTTAATACTTAAAAGCGACACAACACATTCATCGCCCTTATTCCGCGCATAAATTTTATCACGGGCAAAATACGAGGATATTACGGTTAGTAAACTATCGTTTTCCTGAATTTACCGCACGAAAGTGTAACGCGGTGAGGCGAGAGCTCGATGGGGGTTGAAAAAGGAGTGGGGGGTCGATATATATATATATATATATATATATATATATATATATATATATATATATATATATATTTAAAGCCAGAAAAAAAGAGAAAAAATGTGTATGGAGGGCAGGGCGAAAAAACCGAAGAGAAAAGTCCAATATCCGGTTGCAAATCGGGCCAGAAAAAGCGCCAGTGAGGGAGAAAAAAAGGCCGAGCTGGAGATTAATGTACAGAGAGAAAAAAAAATATGTTCGGCGAAGAGCGAATGAGACAGAGGCGAGAGGATCGTGCGAAACTTGGAGGTGACCTGAGAAAGAGAGAGAATCGATCCAACGCGCGAAATGCCCTTCCTTCGTCGAAAAAGAAAAAAAACTATCCTCGAGTTCCCGACGCTGTTTCGAGGGAAGAAAAAACGATAATTTTTGTCTCTTCACAGCGCTACGTGCGCTTAAAGATCATATGCGTTTCAGAATGTGTCTGACAGGTCGTATTTTACATCATCATTATTATTATTATTATTATTATTTTTTAATTCGGGATTTACCTTTTAGCAGTTATATCTCTCCTGACACCTTTCTCAACGCACTCTTGTCACATAAAACATACACAAAAACGCGCACGCACACTTGTCACACTCTTGGGAGGCGCACGACGAAGCACTGACAATTAATTGTCCGCGATTTTCAATGTGGGGATCGTGGAGGGAGTTTTTTTCTCCCCGCTTCTGCCGCTGATATGCTTCCCTCTCGGCCGCTTCCGAGACCGCGCCAATGGACAGCTGTGCTTCGCGGGGTGGCCGCTCGAAGCTCGAACGAGGATGGCGCTGGCGTCGCACGCCTTCTTTCCTGCTTCCGCCGCTCTACACCCCTCCTCGTTGAATGCACGAAAAAAAGCAGCCACCCCTTATCGAGGAAACTTTCGAGCTTCGGATTTTCTCTCCCTCTCACACTTCCACCGTGAATCTACGAGCCTGTGTATGGGGCATTCAACGTCAAATCGAATACTTTTGACCTCGACCCCCGTCGATTTGGCTGGAACTTTTTTATCTTTTTCTACTCTGTCGAACACATTTTTCAGAATTTTTTCCAACTTTTTTATCCCACCGATAAAAAGTTATAATTTTTCAACGAAAAATTATATTCAAATTATTTTTCAAATATCTATAACTTTTTCAATAATTGACTTATCGGGAAGTTTTTTTTCTAAATTTTTGTTTTTACACGTTCTTTTTCAGAAAAAATAAATTGATAAAAATTATTCAGACGATCTTCAATGTTTTTTCTTTTCAAATTAACCACTTAAAATTTTTGAAGTGGTTAATTTGTGATGGAATTGTAGCTATTGTATGTGACATTATTTAATAAACTATGGTTTTTGGGTAATTAAACAAAAAAAGCGCAGTGTTGAAAAAAAAAAATATGCAACGAATTCCATCACAAATTAATCATAATTTAAAAATATTTAAAAGCCTGTTGTGTCCAAAAATGAACCAAATAACAATTTTTTTAATTTTCTTCGTTTTTAAATGTTGTTTAAAAAATATATATATATAAAAATTATTCAAAACTATCTTCTATTTTTTTTTCTTACTTTTTCGAAAAACATTGAAATTTTTTCGATGAGTACCACTTTCAATTTCATTTATTATTTTTTTTCTCAAACTTTGAGGTTCTTTCAACATCCTCAAAAATCTCCAGAGTGGTATTATCAGAAATAAGCTGAGTTAAAAAATAATAATTTTTTTTTAATTAAAAAAAAAAAACGTTGAAGATGGATCTGAATAATTTTTTTCAATTTTTTTCTGAAAAGTACATTTAAAGACAAAAATTTTGAAAAAAAAAACGTCCCGATAAGTCAATTTTTGAAAAAGTTATAGATATTTGAAAAATAAACAGCTCATTTTTTTGGAAAATTATAACTTTTTATCGATTGGGTAAAAAAATTTGAAAAAATTCTGAAAAATGTTTTTGATAGAGTAGAAAAAGATGAAAAAGTTTCAGCCAAATCGAAATGGGTCGGGGTTAAAAGTGGTCGATTTGACATGGAATGACCCATAAACTTTTTAGCTAACGGATCATAGTGATCGGTTATTCCGTTCGGTGTCGTCACCGTCCAATATGCGGCGGCATGGCGAAAACTATCGACTAAACAACTCTACTCGAAAAATTCCGTCCCAAGTAAAATCCGAAATTTATCGGACTAGAACTCTTCCCGATTAAAACTCTACCGGAAATAAATCGGCTGACATTTCGGCGAAACGAAACTCTCCCGAAAAAACTCGCAAAGAAGCGCGACACAACTTTTCCGTAACGAAAATCTGAAATACACCTCGACGAGGAACCCAATTCCAATGAAATCTAGGCAATACCACTCCGGCAAGGATAATGCTTTCTATGTAAAGTATCTATAATAAAACACGGTTTCAATTGCTGAATTATACGAATAATTGTAAGATTCACTTGTTTGAAGCACTGCACTCGCGCTGTTATCAACAGTCGGTATACGCGAGTTTTTGGCAAGGAACGTTACTCTGTCGGTAACAAAGATTCCGCGTGATCCGGCTGTCGGTCATACAGGAAATTTCTCGAAATTTCCCCGTCATTTGTCCATCATTAAAAAAAAATGCATCTCTGAAAATATTTTGCAACGTTAGAAGAAAATTGGTGAAGAAAATTTACGAGTCAACTTGACACTAAAATTTATTCTTAATATATTACACAAAAGCCGTATATCATCCAACATTAACGATCGGAGAATAAGACTTGAAATCTGGCAAATGCCATTGAAGTACTGATCGAGGTTTCCGGTTTTTGTCGATTTGGGATCATGGCACTGCGGCGTTTTTTTCAGAAAAAAAACCGTTGAATTCAAAAAAATAAATTCGATGTGGGCCTCGGAAAATTCGAACCACATATCCTGGGACTTTTTTTTCCCGTAGCAATGACAACATCATGTTTTGACCTTGTTTTTCAAACGGGATCTCAATTGTTTATTTTCAGTGGTAAAGTTGTTTGCCGAAACTTAGGATACAAAAAAACAGCGGCAACACTTTTCGAGGATATACAGAGAGAAATCTTCATCCTTCTTTCGAAACATTTGGACATTTATATAAACTTATAATTATCAAATCGTAATTCGAACTTAGCGAAGGTAAAAGATCAGTAACACGGCTTACAAAAGTTCGATTTCACACTGAAATCGGTAAGATAATTAGCTTACACTTTACGAGAGAAAAACGAAACGAGTTGCCGTTTGAAATCATCCGAAAAGACGATTTCATCGTTAATTCGACGCAATTGTCGATCATTGGGATTGTTTTTCTTTTAAGCCAATACGTGATATGATCCCCAATCGTTAAAAAAATAATTATCGATTACCTAACAATGATCCATTATCAATTATAGCGCGTTATCTTAAACTAGTATCACAATGTCTTGAGACAATCAAGACTTTTCGAATTAATCGTGGACATGAAATTTTTTTTTTCTTGCACAAAAACTACCATATATATGTATGTCATATATATATTTTTTTAAATTTTACGTGCCTTTCTCGCAAAAAGGATTATCTCGCTCGACGATCAGAAATATACAAAGATTTTTGCTCAACTGGTTATTTAATGAAAAAAAAATTAATTAAATTTGAGAATTTATAGTCAAATATTTCAGTTATTATTCGGAGTTGGCAATTTATTCCATAACGCAATAATCACGAATCTTGAAAGGCACTGCCTCATATTTTTTTTTGTTTTCGTGATTCGTAAATTGTTAAATTATTCAAGGACATATAAATAGGAAGAAATGAAAAATGAACGTTGCAAAATGGAAAAATCGACGGTATTATATTTGAGAATGAGAAAAAGAAAAATTTGTACGTGTGCTGCAGTTTTCTAAATAAAATAAAATTCTAAAACGAGCAAGTCGTTAATTTTTTTAATAAATAATAATGGTAATTATTGGGAAGTGCGAATCATCGGAAAGGTGCATCCCAAATTTTTTTTTATTATATTCTATCAGATAAAAAAATAAATATTAGCTCGGGGGAGGCCAACTTTTAATTAATTAATTATTTTTTAAAGATTAATAACTTTTTTAAGGAAAAAAGGAATTTAACTACTAGAATAGATATTCCTGTTGCAGAGTTTCTATCGTTTTGTTGACTTTGATAAAAAACGGTGGATAAAAAAAATTATAAAAAGTCGGTTTTATAATTTTGTTTAAATCCAACTTTTATCAAACCCAAAAAAACAACAGAGACTTTGTAACGGGGATATTTATTCTATCAGCTAAATTCCTTTATTTATTTATTTTTTTAATGTAAAAAGTTGGCCTTCCCCGAGCTAAAATTTTTCTTTATCATTGTCTAATAGAGTATAATAAAAAAAAAATTTTGGGATGCGCTTTTCCGAATAATTACCATAATAATTGATCTTTTCGCGAATATTCAATGAGAGGTCTTTCGTAATTTTGATGTTTTTTTCCATTATTATTCCTCGAGTCGATCATTTTTAAGTTTGACAACAAATAATTTTACGCGCGAATAAACGTAAACGAAAAATCCGATCAGTTTTGTTTGCCTAAACGTGAGCGGAAGTTGCACAATTGATTTTTTTCCGAAGTTCCAGATATAGACTCAATCGTCAAAATGTCGCAGGTTCATAAATTGATTTGCGCGAATTTCGTTGCGATTTCATTTTTCCCCCTCTCTTCGATTTACCATCAACGATTTTAATTAACTCTGTAATGCAAGCCCGAAATATTGTACAAACTTATTCGAATAATGGCAGTGTTTTTTTTCTAAATGTTATATGTACGGCAATAAAGAGCAAAGTGAGAAAAAAACCCGTAAATTTTAATTCAAGAATTCTCAATATCGAGGAAGAATTTGCATTGCTTGAATTTTCATCGAAAAATCGGAATCATCGCCTCGAGGGTCAAATTTCGTCATTTTATCGGCTATAACGAAATGAAAAAAAAGACGATGAAATCCGTAAATCTACATGTAAAAACGCGCAAAAATTCTTTGAAATTCTATCGTGACTTAAAAAAAAAAAAAATTCGAGTCGAACGTCATTCGCGTCACAATCGTGAAATCATCTACTTTCGGCTTTGGTCGTTAAATATCTTTTTTTTTCTCGCGGCGTCGATCTAATGGGTGAGATTTGAAATAAACGACGCCTAAAATTATTATCAATTTCATGTAAAAAAAAAAATACGTGCGTATTATTGAAAATATTGTACAACGCAGCGATTTAATCGATAAATTACGTGAAATGGCAATTTTTCAATTCCCATTATTCCTCAATTTTTAGATTTTTTTTCTGCTTCATCGCCTTCAGCACGATCGAAGATTCTCGCGGATGTTCGATCACAAAGATGCGCAAATTGCGCAACCCGCGTAAAAAAAAAGAATCTTTGAAAGAATCTGTAAAAAAATCTTTGAAAGAATGAGGTTTCGGTAAAACCGCACGAAAAACTAAAAATTTACCGATTCGAGTCAATTTTCGAAAAAGAAGAAATTTGCGAAAATCGAAAAACTTCATTTAGGAAAAAGATAGAAAATCAAAAATAAAGATGACCCTCATGGCCAAAGTCCGTTTTAACACGGCGTTAAATCTTGGCAAAATTTATTCAAAGAATCCTGGACAGATTCACTCAAAGAATCTTGGAAAGATTAATCGGAAAAATCTTGGACAGAATTATTTCCAAGATTCTCCCGACCTTGTTACAAGATTCTTTACATCAGTCTTTCCAAGATTTTTCCAATTAATCTTTCCAAGATTTTTCCAATTAATCTTTCCAAGATTTTTGGAACGAAACCTTCCAAGATTCCTTCAATGAATTTTTCCAAGATGCTTTAAATGAATTTTTCCAAGATGCTTTAAATGAATTTTTCCAAGATTCTTCCAATTAATCTTTCCAAGATTCTTCCAATTTATCTTTCCAAGATTTTTCCAATTAATCTTTCCAAGATTTTTGGAACAAATCTTTCCAAGATTCTTTAAATGAATTATTCCAAGATGCTTTAAATGAATTTTTCCAAGATGCTTTAAATGAATTTTTCCAAGATGCTTTAAATGAATTTTTCCAAGATGCTTTAAATGAATTTTTCCAAGATTCTTCCAATTAATCTTTCCAAGATTCGTCCAATTAATCTTTCCAAGATTCTTTCAATTAATTTATCCAAGATTCAACGCCGTGTTAAAGCGGACTTTGGCCATGGGGGTCATCTTTATTTTTGATTTTCTATCTTATTCCTAAATAAAGTTTTGCGATTTTCTCAAATTTCTTCTTTTTCGAAAATTCACTCGAATCGGTCAGTTTTTAGTTTTTCGTGTGGTTTTGAAGAAACATCATTCCTTCAAAGAATCTTTGAAAGAATCTTGCTCCGGGTCCTATCCGTGATTCTTTCAAAGCTTCTTTTTTTTCTACGCGGGAAACTTAATTATAAATAATTTAAAAAAAACACAATTGTATATTTACATGTTTAAATTTCTAGCTTAATAATTAAGGCCGGTTAGGGTGCCTCGCGAAGATAGGCACGCGCTTTTGCCGTCATTTTTCTAACTCGTCCTCTGCTGCTTATACTTATACCATGCTCGGGTTGGCTCTCATCGCTGTCTTCGGCGTAATAACGTCTTTTAACGCTGCGACGATTTCTAACCGGAGCGGTACCGCTGTCGTCACTGTCGACGTTGTAACGCGGTCTTTTGCCGGCACGTCGTAAATTTTCCGTCTCATCGGCATCCGAACTCCTCGTCGAGCGAATTTTTCTTTGGGTTCTCGTTCTCTCGATATCCGAATCTTGGCTATCGGTATTGAAATCGGCATTTTCACGCTGATGTCTCGGTTTTTCATCCTCATCGTCGTCGTCGTCGTCGTCGTCATCGTCGTCCTCGCTCTCGGAATCTTCGCTGGCCTGAGCGTTACTCGCGTTATTGATTTGTGGCAAATTTTGCGTCACAACTGCCCGAGACCGCGAATTTCGCGTTACAATCTCCTCTTCCTCATCATCGTCGTCGTCTTCCTCCTCCTCATCATCCTCGTCCGAATTTGCCAGTATTTGTGCTCGTTGAATAGTAATTACATTTTCATCCTCTTCCTCCTCTTCCTCGTTATCGTCCTCCTCCTCTTCCTCTTCCTCTTCCTCCTCCTCGTCTTCGTGGACGATCAACCGACGTGGTTGAGCTTTTTGACGGCTATTCTTGCTATTTTTTGCACGATTTTTACGCGTTTGCTTGCCACGACCGCCGGGCTTGTAACTGTCACCCGAATCACTGTCATCGACACCGCTGCTCATTGGCTTTCGCGTCCTCGTGCAACGTCTCGTATTCTCGTAACTACTGTCACTGTCCATCGTCACCTCGGAATCGCTTGCCTCGCTGTCAGTGTTTGCCGCTTTCTTCGTAACCGCGTTACGAGAATTTCGCAATCGACGCGACGAATTCCCCGATGATTTTGAATGACCGTTCGTCATACGAGAAGTCGAAGGACCTGAGTTAGGAATTGGATATTAGTTTTTTTTTCTTACTTTTATACAACGGCGAAAAGTTTCCCGGCAAAACTTCAAAAAAGGTCTGGAACGTTTTATGCCATTTCACCGGAAATCAGAGTAAATTAATTTAACAAACGGCATTTTAAAGGGGAGAATTCGGCTTCGTTTCCTGTTTTTATTCATTTTTATAATTTGTTCTTAGATTTGGACTCTATTTTGAAAACAACTGTTTTTCGGCGTTTTCTTCCCTCTCTTCAGGTACACTCATCTTCGAGAGCAAATTTTTTTAATACATTTTTACGATTGGATTTATAGAGGAGAAAGTTTGAGCTTCAGTTTCCTTTTTTAAACTTTGAGCGATTTTTTTTTCCAAAGTTATTCTGTTCGTTGAGAAATTTGAAAAATCCCGAATAACACGAGAACAAAAAGGATTCATGAAAAACTTTAGAATAGCAAAAAGTTACGTCTGTTTTCGTTGAGTTCAGAGAAATTTTCTCAGAATTTTTGTTCTAAATTTTTTTTTTCGCATGTTGAGGCTGGAAAAAAAATTCGGGAAAAAAATGTGAAAAAAAATTCCAATGCGTTGAAAATGGTAAAATAAAATATTTTGCCTTCTTGAAATTTTATCAATAATCCCAGATTCATAAAGGAGAAAGTTTGAGCTTCAATTTCCTTTTTTTTTAACTTTGAACGATTTTTTTTCAAAAGTTATTCTGTTTTTTGTGAAAAAAGAGGAAATTTGAAAAATCCCGAATAACACGAAAACAAAGAGGACGAAAAACTTAAGGATAGCCAAAAAGTTGCGTCTGTTTTCGTTGAGTGCAGAGAAATTTTTTCAGAATTTTTGTTCTAAATTTTTTTTTCTCATGTTGAAGCTGGAAAAAAAATTCGGGAAAAAAATGTGAAAAAAAATTCCAATGCGTTGTAAATGGTAAAATAACGTATTTTTCCCTTCTGAAATTTTATCAACAATCCCATAGTTCTCGAGTTATGGTAATTCAATAATCTGAGCTCCGACCCAGAAAATGAGAAAACAAAATTTTGGAAAAAAAATTCTGAAAAAAATTCTCTGGGCTCAACAAAATCAGACGCAACTTTTTGCGTTCATGAAGTTTTTCATAAATCCTCTTTGTTTTCGTGTTATACGGGATTTTTTAAATATCCTCTTTTTTCACAAAAAAAAATAATATCTTTGGAAAAAAAAAATTGCTCAAAGTTTAAAAAAGAAGCAAATTGAAGCTCACAATTTCCTCTTTATGAATCCAATCGTAAAAATGTATTTAAAAATTTTTCTCTAGAAGAAGGGTGCACCTGAGAGAGGAGAAAAAAGACGAAAAAAGGTTGTTTTCAAAATAGAGTCCAAATCTAAAAACAAATTGTAAAAATAATTCAAAAAACAAGAAATTAAGTTTGTCAAACGTGAAAACAACTCGAAAATATTTAATTTTATGTTTTGAAAATGTATGGAAATCAATTCTTCATTTTCTAACGACTTTGTGAATTTCCAATGTGCGAATTTATGAAAAAAAATTAAAATTTTATAAAATGTTCTTGAATCAAATTTTACCAGATATAACAAATAATTTTGAAATTACACCAAATCACGAACGAAACAAAAAACTGCATGACTTTTAAGGAACTCAGGTAAATTCGTCGCTGCTTACCCGGAGTATCAAGATTTTGAGGCTTTCTTCTTTGTCTCGTCGAGTCATCATCGTCCTCTTCCGGTTCCTCGATCTCTTCGTACTCGTTTTCGAGATTAACGTTGTCATCCTCGTCCGAAGTGTCAGCGCTTTTGGCTCTCGATGGTCCTGAACGGCGAAAAACAATTCAATTCATTTCATGTATTTTGTAAATTTATCGAAAAAAAAAATTAAATCGTTAAAAAAATGTTTCTTAACTTTTTTTAATAAAATCCTACAGAACAGTTCTTTATTAACTCTTAATTAATATAATATCAGAAGCTCGAAATTTATCTCCCAAGATTTTCAATTCTTCATCTTGAAACTTTATTTTCCAAAACATTAACCACGATTAGCAATAAAGAGGCTCATGGATTTGGAATTTGTACAGTAAATATTTAATATTTAAATAAATAAAAAATCACATTGTTATTTTGGTGATCAAAAATAACGTAAGGATGACTCACCAGCTCCATTCGTTAATCGCGGCGTATTTTTTCTCCCACTTTTTGCTCCTTTCGCCTTGGCTTTGGCATTTTCTGACCGTCGTCTTGCCGATTTCCAAGTCGATAATATCTTCCGCATATGTTCCTCGAACATTGCCGACATTCTTATCGTCATCAGGTAAATCTGTCGATGGGGAGGTAAAAAGAAACGACGAATCGAATTTTTCGTTATTCTCAAATCAAAAATTTACTTTTCAAATTTACTTTTTAAATTCGATTAAAATATATTTAAAAAAAAAGATGTTTTCGTTCATCGAATTTTTCTTACTTACTCTCGAGCGTTTATTTGTATTGTAATTTTTCAAATTAAAAATTTACTTTAAATTTAATTTTTAAATTCGTTTAAAATCTATTTCAAATGAAAATGTTTTCTTCTATCGAATTTTTCTTACTTACTCTCGAGCGTTTATTCGTATTGTAATTTCTCAAATAAAAAAATTACTTTTCAAATTTACTTTTTAAATTTACTCTTTAAACTTACTTTTTAAATTTATTTTTTAAATTCGATAAAAATGTATTTCAAACAAAAATGTTTTCGTTTATCGAATTTTTCTTACTTACTCTCGAGCGTTTATTCGTATTGTAATTTCTGCTATTTGTGAATATTAATTTCATGTCTTTGGCAAATTCGGCAGGCGTCTCATAATTGCCACCCAACAAGTCTTCCTTTACGGTTCTAAGATCCATCGGTGTGTCAACTATGTGATGATAATCGGGATTTTCCAATCGATCAACAGGTTGCCTTTTGTGAGAAAAAATTAGTGCAAGTTAGTATAATTCATAAATTTATGAAAACTGCTTAATTGGGTGTCCTGAATAAGAATGTTCTGAAACCTCGTTTTTTTTGTGATTTTTTTTATAAGGGAAAAAAAGGAATGAAGGTATTGAATGTTGAGGTATGTCTTTATACATATTTAACGAATACAAAAAAAAATGTTTACAGTAAAAAAAAATTATAACAGATTTCTAAGCTTTTTCTCCAGTTTTTATTTTCACGATTTTTCTAAATTGAACCAAAGTTCTTCTAATTTAGTATTAAATTCTCTTCTAAGTGAATTAAAAAAGTTCGTCGAAAAGTCTATTAAAATAAGTGTTAAAGCACCTTAAAGTTGATTTTTTTTAAATACATTTTTTTTTTTGTAAACCCGCCCAAATTTTTTACTTCACATTTTTGTCTGCCTTTTTTAAGTTCACCCAGAAGAAAATTTTATAATAAATTTAATTCTTTTTTGGTTTTTTGTTTCGGTTAAAAATTACGAGGTAGATCTTTCCCGCCGATCGAAGATTACAGCGACATGACGCCCATGAAATAGGTTTAGAAATCTGTTGTAATTTTTTTTTCTGTAAAAAAAATTTGGATTCGTTAAATATGTAAAAAACCATTCCTCAAAATTCAATACCTTCATTTCTTTTGTCCCTACTAAAAAAAAATCGAGGTTTTAGAACATTCTAATTCAGGACACCCGCTTAAAACAATCTATTTTTCATAAAATTACGATGAGATTCATCAGTCACGCACCTAAATGGAATGGAATCTTCGCACTGCCACAAACTTTCTAACAATTGTCGACAGGCGACTTTCCAATCTTGAGAGACCTCCTGAGAGCGTAAATTTCGACTCGTCGTTGGTCTCTGTCGACTCGTCGAGGGTCTTTCTCGGTGATCTTCGATCTCGTTTTCCGAATCCGAAGAGTGATAAGTGTCGACAAGCTGATGATAGACAGCCGGTATGTCGATCTCATCATTTTCTCTGTGAAAAAACATTTTCGTCACATGAAAATAATTCAGAACAATTTATTCAAAAGTTTAATAAAATTTTACAGGGTGAAGTTCTTCAGACTTGTCATATAATCGTTACACATTTGTAATTAAAATTAATCGATGATAAAATATTTTGAGCATTGTAATGGAATTGTAATTTTGATGGTAATTATTTTCAGCATTGTATTTAGTCCAGAATTCCATTACAATGCGGGATGTAGTTAGCATAAAAATTGAAATGACGCCCGAAAAAATCGTTGTTCCATATAATTTAATTACATCCGTGTAATTTAATTATACAAATGTAATTCAATTATACCGCAGTAATTAATTGATGATATTGTGTTTAAATTACGAGGATGTAATTGAAGTACGTGAATTGGAATATTTTTGGGTTTATATAATTTCATAAACGTTTGTGCTCAGAAATATTCCAATATCAGTATTTGTATACGAGGTATTCCCGCTCAACGGGACCCCCTCTTAGGCCGACCTCTTTCGATTTTCTTGAAACTCGAGTATGCTTTAGTCTTGCCTGAAAGTATATTGTACACCAATTTTTACATCTCAAACTATAATACTGTTTGGAATACACCAAAAGTTATATTTCAAACTTTTTGCGTATTCCGCGCTTCGGAGCTTTGGCACGACGCGAAATAAAATCGAAAAAAATCTTTGACAACAGCTTTCGATCGGAAATTTCCTGCGCTTTTCGAAAAAAATATCAGCCATTCCGAAAAAAAACGAATTCATTTAAATTTCGGCCAAAAACCGAAAAAATTGATTTACAAAAAAAGAGCATAATTTAATTCAGCGGGACAATTTTTGTCATGTTTTGTATATATCTGAGAAGTCACGATATAAATTTCAAGTTGGAACTCACATCCGTTTACTAATGCCAAGTCTTTTAGTAGGATAAAAATTCTTAAATATCGTGTTTTTCGTATTCAACAGTTCCCTGATGTATTATATAGCGTTTATTTAACGAATTTTGAATTAAGTAAATTTATTAAATAATCAAATTTATTCAATTTATTAAATTTTGAATTTAATAAATTTATAAAATTCGAAATTCGTTAAGAAAACTATATAATATATCAGAGAACTGTTGAATACGAAAAACACAATATTTAAGAATTTTTATCCTATTAAAAGACTTGGCATTAGTAAACGGATGTGAGTTCCAACTTCAAGTTTATATCGTGACTTCTCAGATACATACAAAACATGAACAAAATTGTCCCGCTGAATTAAATTATGCTCTTTTTTTGTAAATCAATTTTTTCGGTTTTTGGCCGAAATTCAAATGAATTCGTTTTTTTTCGGAATTGCTGATATTTTTTTCAAAAAGCGCAGGAAATTTCCGATCGAAAGCTATTGTTGAAGAATTCTTTCGATTTTATTTCGCGCCGTGCCAAAGCTCCGAAGCGTTGAATACGCAAAAAGTTTGAAATATAACTTTTGGTGTATTCCAAAGAGTATTATAGTTAGAAATCTGAAAATTAGTATACAATATACTTTCAGGCAACACTAAAACATACTCGAGTTTCAAGAAAATCGAAAGAGATCGACCTAAAAGGGGGTCTCGTTGAGCGGGAATACCTCATACACTCCGTTTATATATCAAGAGACGCGGCAGCGTCTCGACGCCAAGTGTATATATATATACCCAATATTGCCACATTGGGTTCATTTGTTTCACACAAATGGATTGAAGGATAATGATTTTTGTATGCAATTTTATGAGAAAACTTTGAGGCGCTGGGATCAACCGCAAAATAATTAGCTGAAAAGTAACCCAGAAAATTGAGTTGAAACATACATATTGTTCATTGGAAATAATGAAGCGATCGCTTTAGGTTATGCAAATTTTACGATATCGGGCTACATTTTTTTATACAGATAATTTAAAACTTCCCTATTAGGCGAACTCATCAAGAGCATATAAATAAAGTTAAAAGAATCATTACTTGATTACTGTACCGATGTAATTTTTAATTAATCCTTTTGCGTCCTCATAATTTTTATAACCCATACCTCATGGTTCTTCTTTTATGTATGAAGTGCAAAAGGGATGATCTTTGTTTTAGAAATAGTTGAAAAATTATAAAAACTAAATTAATTTACTGACGTTAATGGAAACATAATTGGCCAATTATTTTGCTGAATTAAATTAGTTTTAAAGTTCCAACGTGTCATGGTAAACCATCCTCAGAGTGTAACCTTGAAATGTTTGAAGCGTTTCTGTATTTTTAAATGCATCAAGTTTCTCGAGCATCGATTATAGGTAATGTAATTACTTTGAGCATCAGTTACAAGCAATTGCATTACTTCTAGCATCAATTACAAGTAATTTTATGACATGCTTCTGAATTACGTGTAATTAAAATGTATTCGGTGATCGATGACCGAAATAATTAGCAATTGAATCCAATTCATGGCTCAAAATGATATGTAATTAAATATGTAATTTAACTGAAAATGTAATTGATGCTGCCCAACTCTGTTATCAACTGCGTTTGATAAAATATTGAAAACCAACCTGGTTTTGGACCTTTTTGGACCCTTACCTAATAATAATAATCCTTACTTGATAATTCTGAGGCACAGATCGGTGATTATTCTCGCACGTTTGACTATCTGACTGTGAGGTTCGTTGAATTGTTCGGCATTCGTGGCGAGATATCTCACGTCGAATTGGGCCGAGGTGATTCTCCGATAAAAATGGTTCTCCAATCTCGCTTTGATGGTCGAAAGGTCGATCGGATATTCGACGATGAAAGCATAGATCGGATAGAGGTTGAGATCGACCGGGGCTGTGAAGGGCTCGGCGATTGCGAAACTCATCACTTGATCCAAGCCCCGTGATATTCGTCGACAAGCGGCCTCACGATCGCCCATTGGCCATTCCTCCGGTTGCGGCTGGTACAGAGTAGCTTGAATTTCCTCTGGCAAAATGGGAACGGCACCACCGATTACTGAGGGAAGCCCTGTTGGACCCATTAAGGTTTTTCGTTTATGACTAACTTTCCTTTTCTTGTGTTCTTTTCACGATCTTTCAAACGTTTCAATCTAACGTTTTTCTCCTCGTTTCTCACAAAAATCTCCCCGTTGATTCTATTTTTTTAAATTTAAGATAACCGGGATAGGGATAACTTTTTTTTTTTAAACTACATCCTGATATATTTCATTGTTTTGTGTGTATTTCGGGAGAAATATTCTATTTTGATTTCAGGAAATTCAAAATATTCTCAACGATATCTAATGAAAAATTTTGTTTCCTAATATTTGTGTTTGAGAAAATGTTTTTTCAGTGTTTTTGTGTTTTGCTTCCTCATAAAAGAAGCTTTGTTTTCGTGAATTTTTTTTTAGAGATTTTTATGTAAATCTGTTCATAATTTCCCAAAACATCCAGAAATCATATTTAGAAAAAATGTCCGGATGGACATTAACTTCTCCTAATATATAAATTTATCGAAATTTTAAAATTTCTTGTCATTTTAAATTCTAAAAATTAAGAAAATGATGTATTTACTTCTCCTAATGCATAAATTTATTTGAATTTTCAAGTTTATTCCATACTAAATTTTAAAAACTAAGAAAATTATGTATTAAATTCTCCTAATGCATAAATTTATTTAAATTTTTAAGTTTTTTTCATATTAAATTTTAAAAATTATGAAAATTATATATTAACTTCTCCTAAATTTTAAAATTTTTTCATTTTAAATTCTAAAAATTAAGAAAATTATATATTAACTTCTCCTAATGAATTAATTTATTTAAATTTTCAAGTTTTTTTCTATTTTAAATTTTAAAAATTAAGAAAATTATATATTAACTTCTCTTAATATATAAATTTACCTAAATTTAAAAAAAATTTCATTTTTAATTTTAAAAATTAAGAAAATTATATATTAAATTCTCCTAATGCATAAATTTATTGTGTGTGTGTGTATGTATCCTGAGTTTCTGATGTAAATAATTAATAACTCAAGAACGGTTCGAGATATCGAGCTGAAATTTGGCTGAAATTTTTTTGTTTTATTTCTGACGGGTGTTCAGATTTTATAGACTTTTTTCGTTTTTGCAACAATGGCGTAAACGTTCTAACATCTGCAATTTTCAAGATATTGCACCCAACCTTCGTACAGAATTACTACAGCTATTGAGGTTGTTTGGTATTGAATTTGACAAAAATAGATCGGAAGATTAAATTTTTATCAAATTTTGAATTTTTTGAAAAATAGCGTAAACGCTCTAGCTTGCACAATTTTCAAGATGTTGCAGTGAAACTTTGTAAGGAACTGGTATAGCTATCAAGGTTGTTCACTATTGAATTTGGTGGAAATCCATCGAGGGATTAAAATTTTATGAAATTTTTAATTTTTTGAAAAATAGCGTAAACGCTCTAACTTGAACAATTTTTAAGATATTGCACTGAAACTTTGCACAGAGCTAAGATAGCTATCGAGGCTGTTCGTTATTAAATTTGGCGAAAATCAATCGAATGATTAAAATTTTATCAAATTTTAGTTTTTTTGAAAAATAGCGTACTCCAACTTCGGCTATTTGCGAGATATTGTACTGAAATTCTGTACACATTCAAAATAGTGATCAAGGTTGTTCGCTATTGAATGTGGCAAAAATCTGATTTGGCAAGAAGTAAATTGGAAATAATTTGGCAAATTTGCACGTTGATTACTCATGTTTTTCGATAGTTAACACAGCTTCCTTTATGAGGAAGCCAAATTTGATTGCCATACTTTGTGATAAAGGAAGCTGTGTGAAGTATGCTTAAAGATGAGGAAGCAATGTGCAAATGTCCAATTTGCAGGGTTTTTTTTCTCGTCCCATATAAGTAGAAAAAGAAAACGTACTGTCGTTATCGATTGGCTCGAGATCCCACGGGCTCATTTTCTCAATTTCACCGTTGTCCCATCTTACGATGAAGCACATGAAAAATGATTCCGGAAAATCGTCCTCGAGCGGCTCCATCGATATTATCTGTCCCATCCACCAACCATCGTCAATCATACAACGAAAACGATCGCCCTCGGACCAGCTTCGCGCCAATGCCGTGTCGAATGTTTGTCGCAGTACCAGAAAATCCAACACATCCGGTATATCGTGATATTTTATCGTAAAATTATCACCCGTTAAACGACCGTCCTCGTCCATGAGCGCCAATTTTAAACAGCAAAGACGTGGCGGACGTATTTCGTACTTAATACCGACAACTTTCACGAATTCTTGCGCCTGTCAAAAAACATTAGAAATTAAAATTAACAATCATCAAATCCGAGGTTTTACGATCAAAAATAAATTTCAAAGTAATTTATTGTTTTAGAAAATATTTAAAAAAAATTAATTTTGAGAAATTACCATCAACGGGATTTGCAAAAAAAATATCTAGCAATTGGAAGCAAATATTTTGGAATTATACCAGAGTTGCGAAATTTTTAATGAAAAAGTAATGCATTAACCATTACTTTTTTAATGGTTAATGAAAATGCAATTGAATAAAAAAAAGTAATGCATTATTTGCAACCCTGCCCATTACAATGTACCGTGTAATAGAAAAAATTTCCATTGCCCATTGCAATGTAATGTGTTATGGACAAAACTTTGATTGCAATTTTGGGAATGGAAAAATATAGATAAATAAATTATTGCAATTTTGCATGACATTTTATTGACTTAGGACTTAGATTTTCACCTTAAATCCTAAAAAGCATCTGCATTATAATTCTAAAAATCTAAGTCCTAAGTCAATAAAATGTACTACAAACTGCAATAATTTATTCATCTATATTTTTCCATTCCTAAAATTGCACCAAAGTTTTGTCCATTACACATTACATTGCAATGGGTAATGGAAATTTTTTCTATTACACACTACATTGTAACGGGCAGAGTTGCAAATAATGCATTACTTTTTTTAATGCAATTGCATTTTTATTAACCATCAACATTTAAAGGTTAATGAAAATAATTTCAATTAACCATTAAATTTTAATGGTTAATGAATATAATTTCCTTTAATCATTATATTTTAATGGTCATTGAAAATAATTTCCATTAACCATTAAAATGCAAATGCATTAAAAAAAGTAATGCATTATTTGCAACCGTGAATTATACTATATTTTTATCTCTCTTTCAACTCCAAAATTTAATTTTTTTGATGAAAAACGAAGAATAAAAATAGTCACCCTTATGTTAACTTTCGACCAAGGCTCGCATCGAGGTCCGAGCTCGTAAAGTTTTTTGTTTCTAACGGCATCGATGTAAAATTGATGACCCTGACGAAAGTAGACGACTTCGTCGCCCATTTGAGGATAATAAGGAGTTTTGTGAGGTATAACTTCGGTGAGCCATTCGGAAGGACGAAAGAGATCGGGAACTTCCGTGACCTCGGTCGGCGCAACTGGTAACTAAAACACAAAAAACGTTCAGTCTTTGTCTGAATTTTATAAACAAAATTAAATTAAATTAAATTTAAACAAAAAAACCTAGGTCGAGATTTATGAGGAATAAAAATTAAAGATGAATTGCCTTCTTTTTTCGACATTCCTTTCTCTTTCGATCCGTGTCGCTCGGAGGTGCGGGTGGTGCTTTGTTAACGGGTTTTCGTTTGCTGCGTTTCGGTGGCTCGAGATTCAATCCGTGATCGGCAATCCAGTCGGAATACTCGCTCGTTGAATCGGACGTCGTACTGTCGGAGCTCATCTCCTCGGCTGTTGAATCGTTTCTGTTGCTGCTCGCTGAACTTCCGGTTCCAACGACATCGATATTCTGCACAAGTTATCAAATTTCAAGGATCAGATTTTAACCCTTGAGAGAAGGCTCAATCAGGGTTGGGCAAATTTATAATTAAAATTAATCGATGACAAAATCGATGTCACATGAAAATAATGCAGAACAATTTATTCAAAAGTTTAATAAAATTTTAGAGGGTGAAGTTCTTCAGACTTGTCAAATAATCGTTACAAATTTGTAATTAAAATTCATCGATGATAAAATATTTTGAGCATTGTAATGGAATTTTAATTTTGATGGTAATTATTATCAGCATTGTATTTAGTACAGAATTACATTACAATGCAGGATGTAATTAGCATCGAAATCGAAATGATGCCCGAAAAAAACGTTGTTCAATATAAGTTCATTACATCCATGTAATTTAATTATACAAATGTAATTCTATTACACCATAGCAGGGTTGCGAAATTTTTAATGAAAAAGTAATGCATTAACCATTAAAATTATTTCCATTAACCATTAAATGTTAATGGTTAATGAAAATGCAATTGCATTAAAAAAAGTAATGCATTATTTGCAATCCAGCCCATTACAATGTAGTGTGTAATAGAACAAATTTCCATTACCCATTGCAATGTAATGTGTTATGGACAAAACTTTGATTGCAATTTTGGGAATGGAAAAATATAGATAAATAAATTATTGCAATTTTGCATTACATTTTATTGACTTAGGACTTAGATTTGAATCTTAAATTCTAAAAAGCATCTACATTATAATTCTAAAAATCTAAGTCCTAAATCAATAAAATGTAATGCAAAACCGCAATAATTTATTCATCTATATTTTTCCATTCTCAAAATTGCAATCAAAGTTTTGTCTATTACACATTACATTGCAGTGGGTAATGGAAATTTTTTCTATTACACACTACATTGTAATAGGCACGGTTGCAAATAATGCCTTACTTTTTTTAATGCAATTGCATTTTCATTGACCATTAACATTTAATGGTTAATGGAAATAATTTCCATTAATCATTGAATTTTAATGGTTAATGGGTAATGAAAATTATTTCCAATGACCATTAAACGTTAATGGTTAATGAAAATTCAAATGCATTAAAAAAAGTAATGCATTATTTGCAATCCTGGAGCGTAGTAATTAATTGACGTTATTGTATTTTAATCACGAGGATGTAATTGAAGTACGTGAATTGGAATATTTTTGGGTTTCAATAATTTCATAAATGTTTGTGCTCAAAAATATTCCAATACAGGATTTGTATAATACACTCTGTTTATATATGAGGCGTTCCATCCCAAATCGGACAGTTTGAAAAACTTTTGTTTTCCTCAATGTTTTTACATTTTTAGTACCCATCAAAAGGCCCTTCCTGTTAAATTTTGAGATTTTTTTTATTACCCGTTCAAAAGATATTAAATTAACAAAAAAACCTCTCTTTTTTTTGGTATCTTGGTCATAACTTCTTTGATAATAATCCAAATTAAAAGTTTTTTTCTTCAAAATTTTTGTTTTCTTATGGCCTTTTCAGAAAAAAAATACAACAAAAATATTCGACGATCTTGTGAATGAGTTTTTTGAGCTTTAAACTTAAACTTCAAATATGTAATTTAATTGAAAATGTAATTGATGCTGCCCAACTCTGGGCTTAATTCTCTCTCCCCACCTTTTTGCGCTTGGAAGTGCAAGAGATAGATAAAATTATAGAAACAAATTTTTCAAGAATTACTTAATGGAATCAAAGTCTGTAATAAAGGTTTTGAGGTAATCCTAATAAAATTTTTTTTTTTAATTTTGAAGAAAAAATTACTCAAATTTGGGAAGACTGTACATTAATTGTGTATGAAATTTCTATATTTTCACGCCAATTTTCTGATTGGTAAAAAATATTGAAAATCAACCAGTTTTTCTAAAAAACTGATTTAAAAAAACGTACGTCAATGTCGTCGTCCTCTTGCTCCTCGTCCCGTGCAGCGCGAGTTCTGTAACCGTGTCTTATGCCACGATTTCGTTTTCGATTGTTCAAACGATTGTTGAGATTTCCCTGAGTCGCGAGCGCCGTTGCGGCTGTCTGAGGTCGGCGTTTCATCTCGCGCCTCCAATTATCCAATTCCATATCCGCCATTGCGTTTCTGCAAAATTAACGAAAATTAATTACAAAGACAGATCAATTTTTCAACAACCAAACGAAAAACCGTGCAAATTCCTTCCTCTTTATTATTCTTTCAAGGATTTTCAAACGTTTTCTTAACACTTTCTAAATATTCACTCCCTTGCGTCAGAAATTTCATTCAACGATTAAATTTTCAACAAAACGGAAAAACTAAATTTTTCACGACACGAATACGATTTTTGAAAAATTTGATACTATTTTCATAAAGTAATCGACGATAAGAGAAATTTATATATTAATAAATATTTTGACAATTTACAGTGCTCTCGATTGTGTCTCGCGAACAGCGGGATGAATCGGTTTTGCGAGGATTGGTTTGTTCCAGGGTGTCGTATTGTCCCTCTGCCAATCACCGCTCGTCTGACGAATTCCCTCGACGTCACCGGCGCGTCTTAATCCCGGTCTGTTGCCACGTGGACTTGCAATTTGACGAACCTGATGCTCGCCACCATTTTCATCGCGCTCCTCCGCGGCTTCACCCTCGACGCCGTGAATATTTTGTCGCTGTGCCAGAGCCTCAATGAGCCTGTCGATATTCGATCGAGGCTCGTGATTCGGCAGGCCTTCGATCACCTCTTGCATTCCTATGAACATTGTTTTTTTTTTTTCACAATATACAAAATAGTTCGGACGTGTTGGAATCAGAGTTGTGAAAATAGTAATGTAAAAGTAATGCATTGCCCATTACTTTAAACAATGTGCATTGGATAACTTTTCCATTACAAATTATAAAAGTAACGTGTAATGAACGAATGTTCTATTACAAATGAAAATAGTAATGTGTAATGGATGCGTGTTCCATTAGAAATAAAATTAATGTGTAATGGATGCATGAGCCATTACAAATAAAAAAGTAATGTGTAATGGATGCATGTACCATTATAAATAAAAAAAAGTAATGTGTAATGTATGCATGTTTCAGTACAAATAAAAAAAAGTAATGTGTAATGTATGCATGTTCCATTACAAATAATAGAAGTAATGTGTAATGGATGCATCTGCCATTACAAATAAAAACATAACTAATGAACGAGTGCTCCATTACAAATAACAATTGAAAAAAAAGTAACTTGCAGTGGAGAATATTCCATTACAACTTAGTGTTTCTGAGACAATTTGGAGCAGGTAGTATTTTGCTCAAAGGTAAGTCTATTTTTTTTCAATTAAAATAATCGGCGTCTATCAAGTTTTTATTAACTTTATACTATCGAAGTGGTAAATGTATGAACAGTGATTTTTTGGAGTCATTTTTACTCCATTCTTGTAAAAATTACAGGTCAAGAATGGAGTAAAAATTACTTCAAACAATCACTGTTCATACATTTACCACTATGACAGTAAAGTTAACAAAAACTTGATACATACAAATTTTTCAATGAAATTACAACAACAAACAATTTACAAAAGTAACGTGTAATGGATGCGTGTTCCATTACAAATAAAAAAGTAATGTGTAATGTATGCATGTTCCATTACAAATAATAAAAGTAAAATGTAATGCTTGCATGTGCCATTACAAATAAAAAAATAACATGTAATGAATGAGTGCTCCATTACAAATTAAAATTAAAAAAATAAGTAATTTGTAGTGGAGAATATTCCATTACAAATTGTCGTAAAAAAAGTAATGTGTAATGTATGCATGTTCCATTACACATTACTTTTTTTTATTTGTAATGGAACACGCATCCATTACACATTACTATTTTTCATTTGTAATGGAACATTCATTCATTACACGTTACTTTTGTAATTTGTAACGGAAAACTTATCCAACACACATTGTTTAAAGTAATGGGTAATGCATTACTTTTACATTACTATTTTCACAACTCTGTTTACAAGTAAGATGCACTTAATTATTAACTACCGTAAATCTCAATGGAATATTTTTATAAATCGCACGATATGAGTGATGACGGATTATTAAAAATCATTGAAGTACAAAATTTGCACATCGCTTCTTCATATTTTTTACGCATTCAAAAATCTTTCTTTACAAGCAGAGTTGTAAATAATGCATTATTTTCAAAATGCATTACTGTATTCATTACCCATTACACTGCATAATGTAAAATGGACAAGTGTACCATTACAAATAAAAAAGGTAATGTCCATTACAAAATACAATTGAAAAAAAAGTAAAAGTAAGAGTAAACAGTAAAAACACACTAATTTGTAATGGAATATTCTTCACTACAAATTACTTTTTTTTTAAATTGTAATTTGTAATGGAGCACTCCTTCATTGCACGTTTTTTTAAATTTGTAATGGCACATGCATCCATTACACATTACTTTTATTATTTGTAATGGAACATGCATACATTACACATTACTTTTGTATTTTGTAATGGTGCGCTTATCCATTTCACATTATGCAGTGTAATGGATAATGGATATAGTAATGCATTATTAAAATAATGCATTATTTACAACTCTGGTTGGAATTGTCATTGAAAATTAATGCTTTATTTGTTTTAGTCTTACCGCTCGCGCCGACCGCGATATTTGGTACAAGTTGCTCCCCGCGGCAATTTTCACGTCCCGGAACGAAACGCTGCAATACAGGAGGATAAGGATTGCCATCGACGTCAACGAGGAACGGCGGTGGCATCAGATGCGGGGCGGTTTGCGTTTGTTCGTCGAGAACGTAATTATTAGTGTCGCGTATCAACGGCCGATAATCCGTATGAAAGAACAATTCCTTTGGTACCTGTGAATGAAAATTAACGTAAAAATGTTCATATACCACTTATTTAAACAATATTTCGCTTCGCCATCGGGCTCAAAATTTTTATGAGCTTGGGTCGAAGCCGGATTCTCGCCAAATCCAAAATCAAACAAAGTTATCACCCAGCATAAATCCGAAACATTTTTTTTTTTAGCCTAGTCATGATATTCCAAAAGTTGAAGCGTTTGACACGCATTTTTGGGATACCAAAAAATTCTATACAATTTAAAACCTAAAAGCTCTCATCGCTGAAATAAATACCAATAATTCTGGGCGATTAGTGAATGAGGAAATTTTTCGAACACGATAGTTGAAAAATTATGAACCCAAAGGGTTTATAAGAATTTTTTTTAATTGTTTCTCAACGTTTTTGGAAATTATTGTTAAACTCACAATTTTCAATCTTGGAGGACCCGAGCCGAAGCCGTACATCAACAAGTGACCGTGTGAATCTGTAGCAGCGAGCATGGTTCCGTCCGGTGACCATTTAGCGTCGAACACAGCGCCGTTTCCCTGTCCAGCGATGAAATTTTGAAAACATGCTATCGGCTCGTTATTGAGAACGTCCCATATTATCAATTGTCCATCGTGTCCGGCGCTAAGGATGACACGCGGATCGATCGGATGTGACTCGAGAACGAAAACCTCGTCCTTGTGGCCTCGTAATACTTTGGTCAATTCGCCGGTTCGAGCGTTCCAGACTCTCAACGAACTGTCGCTGACAGCGGTTATGACCCACTGATCGCTAACGTCCCAACTCACCATCGTTACTTTTGTCTTTTTGCTCCCATCGTCGTCCGGCTCGGGTTCCCTGAGGAAAAAAAATGATTTTTATTGTTTTGCTACCTCATAAAGGAAGCTTTGTCCCAAAACAGCGAGAAATCCTATTTAGAAAAAATGTCCGGATGGATGTGTGTGTGTATGTATGAGGCATTCCATGTCAAGTCGGCCACCCCATTTTTTGAAATCACCAAAAATCGCATACAAATTTTTATAAAGTAGTTCTAACTGTCGAGAAAATTCGTGATTTTTTTCCGATTTTTATATTACATATTTTAGCCGGAAAAAAATACAAAAAATTTTCTTGTTCCATTTCGTAACTCGAAAATTATTAATCGTACGAAAAAAAAAAGTAGAACATGAAATTTAGGATTTTCAACGTACTTTTCGCTGAAATTTTTTACAAACTCTTCCAAAAGCTCTATATGCCATGCAATAATGGATTCTCCACTACGCCAATTTTTTTTTACTCTGTAAATATATCAAGTAAAAAACTGTTAAAATTACAGACGAATCACAGATGTTAATTCTGAGGAAAAAAATATCAAAACATGATTTGCTCCAAAAATGGCATATAGAGCTTTCGGGGAAGTTTGTAAAAAATTTCAGTGAAAAGCACGTTGAAAATCCTAAATATTATGTTGTACTTTTTTTTTCGAACGATGAATAATTTTCGAGTTACAAAATGGGACAAACAAATTTTTTGTATTTTTTTCCGGCTAAAAAATGTAATTTAAAAATCTGAAAAAAATCACGAATTTTCTTGATAGTTGGAACTACTTTCTAAAAATTTGTATGCAATTTTTAGCGCTTTCAAAAAATGGGGTGGCCGACTTGACGTGGAATGCCTCATATCAGTGATCAGCAAAAAATATCTATTTATTTTTATTATCAAATTTTTTCTAAAAATTAATAATTAGCAAAAAAATATTACTAATCTTTATCAAAAAATTAGTTATTAGCGGGAACGTATTACTAATTTTTCTAAAAATTAGTAATGATCAAAAAAAGATTACTAATTTTTCAAAAGAAAAGAGTAATTAACGATAAAGTATTACTAATTTTCTCCAAGAATTAGTAATTGACGAGAAAGATATTGCTAAATAACCAAAAAAATCAATAATTTGTGGAGCAATGTTGTATTAATTTTGGAAAAAATAATAAATAAATAAAAAATTACTAATGCATTTTTTTAAATGAGTATTGATTAAATATTCCTATTAATAATAACTTCTATGATATCGTATAACATTCGATACAATAAATACTAATTTGTGAAACATTCAAAAGATCTAGTTATTATAAAAAATAAAACAACTTTTTTAATAGAGTTGTTTGAGCTTATAACCATGACTCAATCGGAACTCTAACTTACACAGTTTTCAAGATATCGCAGTGAAACATTGTAAAGAACTAGTATAGCTATCAAGGTCGTTCGTTATTGAATTTGGCGAAAATCCATCGAGGGATTAAAATTTTATGAGATTTTTAATTTTTTGCAAAATAGCGAAAACGCTCTAACTTGTGCAATTTTCAAGATATTGCACTGAAACTTTACACAGAGCTGATATAGCTATCGAGGATGTTCGTTATTAAATTTGGCGAAAATCGATCGAATGATTAAAATTTTATCAAATTTTGGGTTTTTTTTTAAAAACAGCGAACTCTAACTTCGGCTATTTGCGAGATATTGTACTGAAATTTTGTACATATTCAAAATAGTGATCAAGGTTGTTCGCTATTGAATTTAGCAAAAATCTGATTTGGCAAAAAGAAATTTGAAAGAATTTGGCAAATTTGCACGTTGATTACTCATGTTTTTCGATAGTCAACAAAGCTTCCTTTATGAAGGAAGCCAAATTTGATCGCCATACTTTGTGATAAAGGAAGCTGTGTGAACTGTGGATAAAAATGAGGAAGCAATGTGCAAATGTCCAATTTACAGGGTTTTTCATCTGTTATCAAGGATTTTACGACAAGGGATTCTACGATAATCGTACCCTGGAAGCTTCGTGGTCATCAAAAGCTGCTTGTGCACCCATTGCTGCTGTTCAAAGTGCCAAACATTAGCGGTGCCGTCTTTTGAGCCGGAAATGAATTTTAAACCACTGTGAGCCCATTGTATACTGTCGACTGTGTCTGTGTGCGCCTCGACCTCGAGAACCCGACGTGGACCCTCGTCGCCGAGCATCGCGTAAACCCGAACGTGATGATCGGCCGAACCCGCTGCCATAAATGCACCGCCAGGACTGAACGAAGCGCAAATCATTTGCGCTTGTCCAGGACGCATTTTTTCGTGATACTGGATCGGCTTCGTTCTGTTTTAGATGAGGTAATTTATTTAATTAAAAACCATAAATTACCAAAATTCTCGAATAAACAGTGTCAGTCTTTCTAGTAAAGAAATTTTCCCCCTCACTACCAAAGTAAAAACTCTGAACGCCATTTTTTGGATGCAGAATAAAAATGACATAAATTCTCCATAAAAATTAACAATATTCACAGTACATCGACTAACAATCGATGAAAAAAATTGAATTGTTCATGTAAAATTTTATGAATTTTTCATGTAAAACGTTATTTAAGATAGGAAATTTTTTTTTCTTGCTACGCTCTTTAAAGGCCCTAGGGGTATAAGGATGGTGAATCTTCCCCTTGAAAGGTTTTTCAATGATACTTAGAGCATAAGTAGGTACTAATAAAGTAACAAGATCCTGAAAGTTTCAGATCCCTAACTCAATTGGTTATTGAGAAAAAGTGAAATATGTAAAAAAACAGAAAAAACAATTTTTCTCAAGATTGACCGAACCGATTGATCTATATTTTTTATATGTTTTGGGGGCTGATAATAGCTCCGACAAAAAAATTAAGAGCTATATAGCTCTATGAAATCTTTGAAAAAAAATTATTTTTCTTTTATTTTCAATTTTTAACCGTGATACAATTTTGGCACAATCATGAAACCATTTTTTTTTCAAACCTTCTGTATTTCACTATAACACTATGAATTAAAATTTTTTTTTAAAACGATACGCCATAGTAGAAAAAAATAAAAACCACTTTTTGTCTCAAATAATGAATTTATTTATATGTTTTGAGGTTTAATTTTTGGTATTTTAACGCGTATATCTTTGATTTTGAGATAGTTGTTTGCCTTTATATTATTTATTTATTAAAAACTGTTTTTTGTGTTATAATTGTATTTTACAGTATGTCTATCAATCTTTAACAAATTCCTTTATTAGTGTGAACTGTTGGGTTTATTAATTTTTAAGAAAAAACAATAAATGAATAACATTAAACTTAAATTTTTTTCAAAGTTTACATTTGTTCAGAAAAAAAATGTTTTGTCTTTCATCAAATCGATAATTTTCGGTTATCTCTATGTCTCAAGTCTATAAAAAATATATAAATAATAGAGTATAATAAAATGTTGTTCCTAAAAATATTTGTTAAAATTACTATAAAATTGATTATTGATATTTAATTGGTTTAATTTTTGACTGTGGCAAAAAATTTTTTGTTGTTATTGTGAATATGAAATATTATTTTTAATAAATACGAATTATGTAAATATGCGTTAAAATACCAAAACGTAAACCTCAAAACACATAAATAAATTCAGTATTTGAGCCAAAAAGTGGTTTTTATTTTTTCCTACTATGGCGTATTGTTTTTTAATTTTTTAAAAATTCATAGTGTTATAGTGAAATATAGAAGGTTTGAAAAAAAAATTGTTTCATAATTGTGCCGAAATTGTATCACGGTTAAAAATTGAAAATGAAAGAAAAATATATTTTTTTTTGTTTTTCAAAGATTTTATAGAGCTATATAGCTCTTAATTTTTTTTGTCGGAGCTATTATCAGCCCCCAAAACATATAAAAAACTTAGATCAATCGGTTCGGTCAATCCTGAGAAACATTTTTTGTTCTGTTTTTTACATATTTCACTTTTTCTCAATAACCAATTGAGTTAGGGATCTGAAACTTTCAGGATCTTATTATTTTACTAGTACCTACTTATGCTCTAAGTATCATTTAAAAATCTTTCGGGGGCAGGGCCTTTACCGAGGTATCTATTATTATTATTATTATTATTATTATTATTATTATTGTTGTTATTTATATTTTGTGAAAACTCACTGAAAAACCGCGCGCTCGTTGTATTTTTTCGTGTGGGACCAGAATGCGACCGAGCCATCGGTACTCGTGGACACTAAATAATATACTCCGTTGCACATAATCGGACAAAAATTGACCGATGTTATCATACCGGAATGACCGGATAGAACGGCAACCTGTAAAAAAATCAAATTATTAATAACATTCAAGAAAAATCGAAATAAATGAATGAAAAGTAATTTTTAAAAATTATTTCCACAAGCACCTCTCGCTCATGGGATTCCTCTCCTACAATATTTTGAAGTCAAAATATATTAAACATTTTTTTTATGTATATTATGAATTTTACATAAATACCGAAAATTTAGAATTTTTACATTTAAATCGATAATGAAAAATGAATCCCTGATTACGAAAATGCCATGAAAAAACCCATTATTTTTATATTTTCAACATATTTTCCACTATGAATTTTCATTGGAGTTAAAGAGGATGAAATAAAAAGCTTTCTCAGGACAGGAATTGTTTAAAACTCGTTTAAAGGCTATGATAATTGAATTAATCGTAATAACGGAAATACTAACCGGAGACATTGTTTGAAAGCACCACACTCGCAATATACGATCGAGACTTCCGGCGGCCAATAATGTATTATCGAAATTAACGGTAATGTCCATTATTTCGGCAGACGCGCCGCGAAACGTCGCCAATAAACGACCGTCCAGTGTGCTCCAAACTTTAACGAGCAAATCGTCAGCTCCCGTTATAACGTATTTTCCTGTGCGATCGTAGAGAACGCAATAGACCGCCGACAAATGACCGAGAGTGTGACGATACAATTGTAGCTTCGAATAAAATTTCGTCGGTATGACCTGACGACGGCAAAGGGGTCCTGAATTTTCGCGTCCTTGAAGCACCCGAACTGCAAAAAAAAAGAAAATTATCAATATTTGAAAAAAAAGAAAAGAAATGCCGATGATTTATGATTTAATTTCAATTTTCATGTAAAAATGTGATTTAAGGGGGAAAAAGGGTCAGGAAATCGATTTTTTTTCTGATACTACAACTTTTAAAAAATTTAGTCAGAAAATTTGAGGTCAATAGGAGCAAAACTTTTCAAGTTATAGACAATTGAGTTTTCGGTCTCCGGACAATTGAGTTTATAAAAAAGTTATTGAGGCGAGTTGCTTTATGGAGCTGAAATCGACGATGCTATGGACGTTTAAAAAAAAATTTCTCTATTTTATTCATGTATCAAACTTTAATCGCGTTTTTCTCAAAACTTTTTTTTCAAGTCGGTAGCCAAAATTTCTCGAAAACTTTTGGACCGATTTCGCCTAAGCTTTGCACACTTCTTTTACATACTAAATACTCGGTTCTGAAGGAAGGATTTTTTTTTTTCAATTACAACTTATTTTTCAATTAAACAAAAAGGGCAATTTTTGGCAAAAATCAGAGTTTTTTATCGCACCTTTACCAAAAATTCAAAAATAAATATTTTGTTAATTCCTTCGTTCAAATCCAAGATAAACTTATGTGCTAAAGAAATCTTTTTGGTTTTTTTATTTATTTTTTTGAGGTGACTCGGTTCTCACCACTAACACTGGCTTATTTTTCAACATTTTTTAATGAAAATTTAGTAGAATATTCTTAGAATAATGCTTAAGAATGAAAAAAAAAATTAAAAATATTAATAAATAAGGTGATTTGAAAAAAAAATCCCAAAAATATACTTTTTTTGTGTGTCTCAGACTCTTTTCTCCCCTTAAGACAACTGCGAGTCAACGGTTAAAATAAACATTCTGAAATTCGTGCAGTTGTTACAAAGAATTAATAATGTAGTGTCGATTATGACAAAAAAACGTTTTGTAGAATTCGACGAATTATTTCGTGAAATAACTTACCGACATTGTGACTTCCTAAATCTAAGGGTCGCTCGAGAAATGGACTTCCGCCGAGTCTTCCCGAATAATCGACGATCCTTCGAATTTGTCGCAGGACATCTACGGATAAAAATAAATATTTTTTAAAATATGAATTGAATTCATTCCTTTTTTTCTCTTCTGAAGCTGCATCAGAATTCTTTTTTTTAATTCCCAAATTGCTATGTTGAAATCATTGGTATTTAATTTACAAAGAATCGCTAAAAGGTTTCAGTTTTTTGAAAAATTTGAAAATTATGCCAGGGCCTTGCAAACGGCGTAGCTGCTATAATTCAACAAAAATTTAATTTTTCTATATAAGAAAATTATTTTTAATCAAAATAGTTTTTTTTTTACTATTATTTAAATTATCGTTAATAAATTTATTATCATTATTTTAATTTAAAAAATATATATGTATACATTTCTTATATATAAATATGTCGTACATTAAAATATGAACAGATGTTAGACATATATGTAATGTAATATTTTTAAGCATTGCAAACAATTTCTTTTTTAATTTGGAATTTTTTTTTTTTAATTAAATATTTTTCTTTACATAAAAAATAATATTTATACTTTTATCATTCATTTTTAAATATATCATTTTAATATACTTAATAAATACATAATTTTAAACGGCGCGAATTTACGTATGGATATTTTTGAAAATAGATACATTTTTTCATTTTGCTTCCTCATAAAGAAAAGTTTGTTTTCGCGAAAAAATTTTTTTCGCGATTTTTATGCCAATGTGGTCAAAATATCCTAAAACATCTAGAAATCATATTTAGAAAAAATGTCCGGATGGATATATGTGTGTGTGTGTGTGTGTGTGTCCTGAGTTTCAGATGTAAATAATTGATAACTTGAAAATGCTTCGAGATATCGAGCTAAAATTTGGCACACTTGTCGAGCACGAATTGCTTTTCATTACGAAAGAAATTTTGTTTTAATTATAACGGGTGTTCAGATTTTATCGACTTTTTTCGTTTTTGCAAGAATGGCGTAAACGCTCTAACCTCTGCAATTTTCAAGATATTGCACTCAAACGTTGTACAGAATTAGTATAGCTATCGAGGTTCTTTGGTATTGAATTTGGCGAAAATCCATCGAGAGATTAAAATTTTATGAAATTTTGAATTTTTTGAAAAATAGCCTAAACGCTCTAACTTGTGCAATTTTTAAGATATTGTACTGAAACTTTGCACAGAGCTAATATAGCTATCGAGGTTGTTCGCTATTAAATTTGACAAAGATCCATCGCGGGATTAAAATTTTATGAAATTTTTAGTTTTTTGAAAAATAGCGTAAACGCTCTGACTTGTGCAATTTTTAAGATATTGCACTGAAACTTTACACAGAGCTGATATAGCTATCGAGGATGTTCGTTATTAAATTGGACGAAAATCGATCGAATGATTAAATTTTTATCAAATTTTTAATTTTTATAAAAGAAGCGTTAACGCTATAACTTTTGAAATTTTTTAGATATTGCAATGAAATTTTATGAAGAGCCAGTATAGCTATCAATGTTATTCGCTATCAAATTTTGCGAAAATCGATCGAATTTGCACATTGATTACTAATATTTGTCAATAGTTAACAAAGCTTCCTTTATGAGGAAGCCAAATTTGATCGCCATACTATGCGTTAAAGGAAGCTATGTGAACTATGGATAAAGATGAGGAAGCAATGTGCAAATTGCAATTTGCAGAGTTTTTTTCATGAGGCTCTTACCTTCTTTCGTGCGAAGCAGCGATTGCCTTCCAGCTCCAAGAAGCGATACTGCTCCTGGTATGCATGGCGGTACTTCTTTCTCCAATACCGGACCAATTCTCGCGCATATTTGCAACAGGTGCTTCGATCCAATATGAGGATACTTTTTTCCCTGATAAAAGAAGACATCAAACATCATGAAAATGATTCTCAATAATAAACCAACAATAGTATAAATCTTGACAATAGTTTTTTTCTCAATTTTATTTTGATGATGACGTCGCTGCGAGGACTATGAAACTTTATCCTCACGAAACATTAATACAAGCCTGAACTATCTTTATCGATACAGCAAATAAAAATCTTACATTGATTCTCAAACTACCGAGAGAAAAAAGATGATAAATGTGAAAAATTTAAATTCATCAATGTAAGAACATCAATGACTTCATTTTTACATAGATTTGTAACATTGGGCAAAAAATTGTAATTCTGATGCAGTATCAATTTTAAGACTGTGTCTTTGTCCAAAGCATTTTTTTAGAAGTCATTTTTAGGAGGGAACGGCTTTTAAACTGTTAGAGTTGTGTTTCAGAAATGTTTCACTCATATTTATTGATCCTTCAAAGATATATACAGATTCTGTACAACAAGCAAATATATGGGGCATTCCACACCAAATCGACCCTTTTTGAATCCAACCTCTTTCGATTTGGCTGAAAGATTTTATCGTTTTCTACCCTATGAAAAACGTTTCTCAAAACAATTTTAAAAAATAGATATAGCTTTTTCAAAATTTGACTTAATGGAACGGTTTTTTTTCTTCCAAATTTTCATTTTTAAACGTACTTAAAAAAAAAAAAATACAAAAGAATTATTGAAACCCATCTTCATCGTTTTTTTTTTTTAGATTTTTGGAAAAAATCGAAAATTTCTCGTTCATTACCATTTTTGATTTTTTTTTCTTTTTATTATATCAGGCTTTGACATTTTCTGCGAATCCTCAAATTTTTTCAGAGTGCTGTTTTTTTATTTGTATTTTTTTTTTCAATTGAAAAATAACTTCGTCAACTACCCTTATTTTTTATAACACCATTTCTAAAATGTTAGAAGGTGTTCAGAGAACTTTCAAATTTGAAACATAAAATTGAAAGTGGTAATTATCGTAAAAATTAGATTAGAAAAAAAAAAATAGAAGCTCTGAACAATTTTTTTGCATTTTTTTCGAAAACTACATTAAAAAACGAAGGAATTGAAAAAAAAACGTTGTTTTTTTTATCCACTTTAGACAAATGACGTTCGACTTTCAGATTGATAAAAAAAAAATTTAAAAACAATTCGAGAGAGCTTCTTTGATTTGATACAACATCTAGTGATAATTTTGACGAATCAAAAAGTAGAAAATTTTTAAAGTGGTAGATTTGAGTTCAAATTCATTAGATGTCTCTTTTGAATGCCCGTCATTTGTCCAAAAATGGACCAAAAAATGTGGAACGCCCCATATATTATCATGTACTCATGAACGATCAGCAAATATGAGAAAAAATGTCTGAGGAAACAATCTTATCTAAATTCTGTGCCTACAAAGCTAAAAAAAAAAATAAAAAACCTGACAAAATTGATATTTAGAAACCCAGCGATCGTAATCAACGTGAAAATATGATCAACAACTTTATTTTCACATAAACCGATTATCAAAATCTCGCAAAGTAATTGGAATCCGTGTAAAATTTAATTAAGCGCGACAAAAGATTTCCCGCCACAATTTAAATCATCGCGAAAGTAGTCCCTCGGCTGAGGACCAATCGCGAGTCGGGAGAAAAATTTCGACCAATCGGACGGTCACACTCGTCGTTGAGTCGGGGCGATTCTATAAATAAGTCGCGAGTATATATATTCATTGATCAGCTCGTGGAAAATGGCCGGGGACGAGCGTTGATTGGTCGGCTGGTGAAAAGTGACGGCACAAAAGAGGGGGGTTAGAAGGAGAACGAAAGAGGGGAAAAGAGGCAATCGGAGAATCTCTTGTGCAACAAATCGCGATGTGGAAAGGGAAATGCCGTGAAGCATCTGGCGATAGGGGTGTGTGAGGCAAAAAGGGGGTTAAATCATGCGACCAAACATTACGTGGAACTTTTGATACTCCGAAAAACGCAACTTCACCGAGAAAAAAGGCTAAAAAGTCGCAAAAACATTGTCACGATCGCTCTTCTTTCCCCCTCCCCTCAACAGCCGAATAAAGAAACGCCATTAAACGCGTGAAATAAAATGCACCAAAAAGGGTTACTCACCAATTCTTCGAAGCTCTGATTGTGCGAATTTGCCTCCCAATCGAGTCTCTGGGGTAGAATCTGCATAAAAATAAGTTTTAGAAAAAAAAATCAGGAATGTTAAAAAAAAAATTTCCCATTCAAGCTCGAATTGAAAAATTCCGAGGTTCGACGACCCTTGCAATTCTAATGTTTTGACAAGCAGAAACCACGTGCAAACCATGTGGAGCCACCAGTTATGTGAAGTACGAGCCCCGGCAAAACGTCAAGTAACAACATATATATGTATATAGTACAAAAAAATAAATATATATATACATATATCCCTTACCTTAGCTCGCTCCAATTCCCGCTTCAGCGCCTGAAAAATACGGATCGCATTTGTTGTCACTCCGCATCAGCTCACAATTAATGGATAAACGAATAATTGTTTACAAAAACGTAACAATTATATATTGACGAATTTTCACTTACTTCGGCGGCTTCCCGACACGGTCCGTTCTCGAGAAATTTCGCTATGAGAAAGTACAGCTCTGGCGCGATGCGGGGGTAAATGAAAACAAAAAAAGAAAAAAAACGAACGCTCCGCTGAATTATGGGGTTAAGTTTTATTTTTTTTAATTTTTTTTCTATCAACGCAAACGCTCGTGTGTTCTTTCGTTTTCCGCGACGGATCGTCGTCGGACTCTCTCGTGAAAAAGAGACACAATCGCGTCGCAATTCTCAACAAAACTTTGTGTTTTCTAAGAAACTTACCTGGCTCTATGGCGTTCTCGCTCCTCGACGTACCGGCCTCCATTATCAAAAAGCTGAACGTGCGACGTTATTATTTTTTTTTTCACTCACCAACGATCCTACATACATGTATATATATATATATATTTTTTACTTTTTTCGGATCATAGCGCGGCATTAACATTTCCGATTTTTAGTGGTGCTTCATCGCAACCTCTCGGGAAGGCCCCTCTCTCGACCGCGTTACGCACACGCATGCTTCGACTACACGGACAAAAGTAGTTCCTCTTTCTCTCCCTCCCCACCACATAGTTTTCCCATGTAGTTTCCCCCACTATCGCTCAACGCCGCCGACGACAGCGCCCTCGCGCAAGAGCTTCTGACGCGCGTGCGCGCGCATCTCTCTCCCCGTGACGCGACGCCCAGGAGCGGACATGATGATTCTCCGGGCCTCGCGCTTATCCGCTTCGATTTTTTCTTCCCTTTTTCACCAGGATTCTCGTCGAATTCGCGATTGACAGCAAAACTGCAAAACTTTCAGACTTTCAGTATGAAACGCGAAGCGCGTCTAATCAACGCCGGAGAGTTTTTGTTTCGAACTCTGCATTTTTTTTCTCTCTTTGCTCGGGTTTCAGCACTGTTCTCTGATGCAATTTTGACATTCACTCGCGTTTATGTACGCATAGATATGTATATATGCATGAATAATGGAACCTGATAAGAAAAGTCTACGTTGAACCGGCACAAAACACGATGTTTTGCTATCGGCAATCGTCTATTGCATCGCCACAAGACGGACACGTCGTCTGTTTGTCCTGTGACGCGATTGACGCGAAACTGTATTCACGACTAGACGGGAAAATTTGCATCGACCAGTGTCGCATATAAGATCTTTTTCCACTCTTAATAATAAATGCTTACACGTGTCGTTGATTTTTTCTTGAAATCTCAACCTTCGCTCTCGTCGACTGGAACATTTTTGGAAATAGGTAATCTCATGTTCGTGCTAATCGCGGTCACGGTTTTTCATTCCTTTCGTCACGTGTGAATGTTTCAGAATCATGCAGAATTTTTATGATAACAAAAAAAATCCACTCGCTCACAGAAAACGCGTTTATTCCGATTTTGTTGTACAAAAATTCCTTTAAAATAATTTTTAAAAAATTCTCCAAATAATTCATAATAGTTCATAATAGTTCAACATTTAAATAATAATTCATAATAGTTCGAAACTTCTCTAAAATAATTCAGATCTATGAGAATATAATTCTAGAAATAAATTAAATTTAAAGATTATTTTGTACGAACATTTTATAAGAACAATTGAATTGTATGTTTACAAATGTTGCCGAGATATTCGGATTTTAGAATCAAGACAAATTTCCAGCTCTTAGAATCATAGAAATTTTGTAAAGTGCAATAAATTTCATGAGAAAAAATTAATGAAATAACGATAAACACAGAAATTTATACACTGAAAAGTTATTCTATTAATTAATTTTGCGTATTTCCTCGCTAAAAACGTAAATGAAATATTTTTGAATTTAAAAATGTGGTCAAACATCGCCTGATAAACATTCAAAAAATCAAATTTCCGTCTACGAAAAGTTCGAGTTGATTGGAAACAAATTCATATTTACGATTTTATAGGTTATGTTATCGATTCACAATGACAATAAACGTTCGTTTTTTGTTTTAAACAAATAAATATTCGTGCCTTTGCAAATTCACGCAGCAGTTTATATTCCTCATTAATTTCAATTATGCACTTAATAATAATAATAATAATAATAATAACAACAATAATAATCGTATGATCAATTCCTATTCTTGTGAACATTGAGAGAAATTTGATTATTTAAAAAATCGCAATTTCTGCACAGCCCTCGAGTATTCATTTACTAAATTCGATGCGGTTTATTCTCAGATTTATTTTGCTAAATCATTTTTTCTTACCTGTATTGAAAAGATTCAAAATTAGAGGCTTTTTCTCAGCTGACCCGCATTACCCCGCAGACTCATTGAATCGCCAAAAAGTATGAAAATTAATCGTTTATCCGTTTTCAGGAATTGAACCATGTCGTGGATAAGGGAAAATACGTTGAGTTTCTTTCAACTCCTTGCTGTGAAAATTCTAAAGACGGGACGCATTCCAAAACATGTTGCGTTTATAATGGACGGTAATAGACGTTATGCCAACAAATTGCATGTCCAGGGCCTAGAAGGTCATAGCAAAGGGTAAATATTTGGATTTTTTATTGTCATAAGGAAGTAAAATTTGCATATAAAACTTTGAAAAATCAAACAATGTAGATTCGCTCATTCTTCCTTGTTTTGATGATTTTGGCTTTCTTACGGAGGAAGCTTTGCAAATGCATAAAAACAGTGAGAAACAGTGTAAATTTCACATTTACACCATTTTATATATGAGAAGTTCTTTTTCAACCGGGCCACTTTTTTTTTCACCCTTTCTAATTTTTTTTCGAAATCTGCCAGTTTGAAATATTAGTCTGTGATTTTTTAAAGATTTTTTTAGGTGTCCGTTCAGGATTTTCAATTTTTCATTACGAACACTGTATCTCAAAAAATATTCATCAAACAAAAAAAACATAAGAATAAAAACTTTTTTATTTTTGCCACTTTATTCAAAAAATTAAAATAATAATTTTTCTGCATCGAGAAAATGGAAATTTGGCAAAAAAATAAGAATATAATTTTTTTAAACCTAATAACACACTTCCGATTTTGGTACAAATTTTACAGGATGTCTGTCATTGGGTGAAGAGTCTGCGAAAAAAATTTCACAATAGCACCTGCGGTCGTTACAATGAAAAAAAAATAAAAACTCTGCGAAATCTATATGCGGTTATGAGATTTTGCAGGGTTTTTATTTGTTTTCATCGTAACCATTGCAGGTGCCATTCTGAAATATTTTTCGCAGACTCTTTACCCAATGACAGACATGAAAAAAAATAAAAACCCTGCGAAATCATTATGCGGTTATGAGATTTCACCGGGTTTTTATTTTTTTTCATCATAACCATCACAGGTGCCATTCTGAAAATTTGTTCGCAGACTCTTTACCCAATGACATATCCTGTAAAATTTGTACCGAAATCGAAAGTGTGTTATTAGGTTTAAAAAAAATTTCATCTCATTTTTTTGCCAAATTTCAAGTTTCTCAATGCAGAAAAATTATGATTTTAGTTTTTTTCGATAGAGTGGAAAAAATAATTAAGTTTTTATTCTTATGTTTTTTTTTTACTTGATGAATATTTTTTGAGATACAGTGTTCGCAATGAAAAATTGAAAATCTTGAACGGACGCTTAAAAAAATCTAAATAAAATCACAGACGTTCCTTTTGACTAATATTTCAAACTGGCAGATTTTGAAAAAAATTGGAGGGTGAAAAAAAGTGGCCCGGTGGAAAAAGAACTCTTCATATAACAAGAAAACGAAGTTTTCTTCATGAGAAAGCAAATTCCAATGATTTGAAAAAAAATAATTATCGGAGCAGAAATAAATAATATTGAATAATATAGATTTTTGATAACTGCATTTTATTTCACAGATTTGACAAATTGGCAGAGACGCTGCAATGGTGTTTGGATCTCGAAATTCGTGAAGTTACCGTATACGCGTTTAGCATAGAAAATTTTAGACGAAGCAAAGAAGAGGTGGACGGTCTAATGGATCTTGCGAGAGAAAAATTTAAGAGACTCCTTGACGAGAGGTCTGAATTGATTTAATTATTTTTTCCGTTCCTACGTCTTTATGAAGTAAAATAAATAAATTAAATCTATTTTCAGGGATAAACTCATGGAGAGAGGTGTTCGTATACGTATAATAGGCAATATATCTATGATTCCTGAAGACGTTAGAAAACTCATGGCCGAGGCGATGATAATAACGAAAAATAATGATAAGGCCCTCCTCAACATAGCATTCGCGTATACTTGTGAGTGATGAATTATTAAAAATCGTTGAATTTCAAAATTTGCACATTGCTTTGCAATTACAATTATTTGCACATTGTTTTGCAATTACAATTATTTGCACAGTACAGAAAAAAAAAGTAATGTGTAATGGATGCATGTGCCATTAGAAATAAAAAAAATATTCATAAGAGCAAAATTTCAATTACCTGGTTATTGAGTAATTATTTGATCTAAATTACAAATTATAGGTTTATTGGATAATAATCGACCATGAATTCTCGAATTTTCGAATATTAGAAATACCTTACTGCTTAATTACTGAGTTCCTCAATAATGAGTACTATTTATTGGAACAATTATAAAATTTTCTAACACACAGTAATTAGCGGTAATTAGATGTACGAAAATATCGATTTTGCCAATCACTTACCTTTGAACAAAATAGTACCTGTTCCAAATTGTCGTGGAAACACACTAATTTGTAATGGAATATTCTTTTCTCAATTGTAATTTGTAATGGAGCACTCATTCATTACACGTAATTTTTTTTTATTTGTAATGTCACACGCAACCATTACACATTACTTTTATTATTTGTAATGGAACATGCATACATTACACATTACTTTTTCATTTGTAATGGAACACACATCCATTACACGTTACTATTTTCATTTGTAATGGAACATTCATTCATTACACGTTACTTTTGTAATTTGTAACGGAAAACTTATCCAATAAACATTGTTTAAAGTAATGGGTAATGCATTATTTTCACAACTCTGTTTACAATTAAGATGCACTTAATTATTAACTACCGTAAATCTCAATGGAATATTTTTATAAATCGCACTATATGAATTGCGTCTTTTCAGCTAGAGACGAAGTAACCGAAGCTGTCAAGGCAGTCGTTAATGGTGTTAAAAATAATGAAATATCACCTGACGACATAAACGAGGAGCTCATTTCCAAGAGTCTCTATACTCACGACTCTCCCGAGCCGGAACTTTTGATTCGCAGCTCTGGCGAGGTCAGATTTAGCGATTTTCTACTCTGGCAAGTAAGAAAAATTTTTCTTTCCTTCGTACAAAACAAAAATTGTTTTTCGAGAATTCTCATTTGCACTGATTCGAAATGATTGTTTTATCTTTTCTTTCAGATAAGCTACACCTGCGTGTACTTTGCTGAGGCTTTGTGGCCTGAATTTAGTATATGGGATTTACTCGCGGCGATATTTTACTTCCAAAGGAATTGCGACAGTCTGAGCGCGATCGCCAGAGAGAATCGTTCGAGAAATACACTTCACAACAATCGCGCGGCTTCTTACGTCAATAGATTGCACAGAGAGAGACAAATTATGTTAGGCAGTATATGTTCCGCCAGTAATGGATTTTAGTTGAATAAAAGACAAAGAAAATGTAAAAAACAAAAAAATGGGGGCAGAAAACAAAATTTAGTGAATGTATTTATCGGGTAAACGGGTGTAATCCTTATCGAATGTTAATGAGCCACGTGTATTTTGTCTTCTTCCATGGTTATCGAAAAATAATTCACAACTGATAAGGATCAGAGTTGGGCAAAGTACTTGCAAGTACTTCAAGTATCAATTACAAAGTACTTGTTACTTGCAAGTACTCGTAAAAACGAGTACTTCAAGTACAAGTACTTGAAAAAATCAAGTACCAGTATTGAGTACTTTTCTAGTTTTCGGGTACGTCTAGTAAATTCTGGTACTTCGGTCATTCCATGTCAAATCAACGAAGAGTTGGAATCGACCACTTTCAATTTCGATGAAATTTGGTCAGAAGTTTTGTTTTATCGTAATACCAAATTCTACCAAGGAAAAAAAATTAATTTTTTTTTCAAAAGTTATGCAAAATTCAAAATTTAACCATTCTTCAATTTTTTTTTCTAAATATCTTAAACACTATGATAGTTTATGACAAATCGTTTGTTTCGTCTTGAAGAGTATACTTGGGGCTACGAAAAAAACATATTCCGACAAAAAATGTTGAAAAATGATGAATTTGGAGAATGAATTTTATAAAATCATTCAAATCCACAATTAACATCGAATTTTTTGTTCAATTTTTTAAATATAATATACCTTGTACTGATTTGAAAAGATCCTGAAATATTCAGAAAGGTGTTTTTTTTTTTCAAAAATATGAATTTTTTTAAGTTGAGCAATCATGTAATTTAGTAATTTTCAGCAGTCAAAATTACATGATTGATCAACTTCACTTAACTTAGAGGTAAACAAAAAATTTACCAAAATTCGAAAATTCATATTTTTGAAACAAAAAAAAACACATTTCTGAAAATTTCAGGATTTCTAAATATCAGTACAAGGTGTTGTATAAAAAAATAAAACCAAAAATTTAATGTTGATCGTGGATTTTTATGATTTTGAAAAATTCTCCAAATTCATCATTTTTCAGAAATTCGTTTCGGAATATTTTTTTTCGTAGCACCAAGTGTGCTCTTTAAGACGAACCCAGAACGATTTTTTCGTAATTACGATAGTTTTCGAAATATTTAAAAAATAAACTTGAAAAAATGGTGAAATTTTGAATTTTCGAAAAAAAAATTTAATTTTTTCCCATTGTCAGAACTTTGTTTTATGATAAAAGAAAACTTCTGACCAAATTTCATGAAATTGAAAGAGGTCGATTCCAAATATTGGTCGATTGGACATGAAATGACCCATATTCAAAGGCCTTGCACATGCAACCATCAGCAAGACGCATTCAAAAGTACTTGATACTTGTACTCGAAAAAAGTACTTCAAGTACAGAAAAGTACTTGAAATTTTCAAGTACAGTACTTCAAGTACATGGAGTACTTGAAAAATTTAAGTACAATACTCGAAGTACTTTTGAAGTACTTTGTACTTGCACGTACTGTACTTCAAGTACCCGAAAGTACCGAGTACATTCAAGTACTGCCCGGCTCTGATAAGGATAAATAATACGGAAAAGGACATTTGAAGATGAACGGTTCAAGCGAATTATATTTTACGTCCGATCATCACTTGTAGATACTTTATATGATATATATATATGAAAAACATTTTCAAACGGTTTATTTATTCCGATGAAACAATATATTTACAATTTTCTAAATCTTTAATAAATCTAAATACAATATGAATATATTAAAATTTTATTCTACGTTGCATTTTGTTCTCGTTTGACAATAAAACTATCTTCAGTTTTTCTATTGTACATAAACGCTATTGTTTCAGTCGTACGAAATCGAAAATCGATTTTGGTCTGAATTACCAAAATCTAAAAAAAAAAAAAAAAAGAAATAGGATAGCTCGAATGATTGTCGCTTGATATTGCCATTGCATCTAAATCGAGTCGCAAAGGAGCATTTGTTGCAATTTTTTTTTGTCTAATTATAAAATAATTGCGTCAATATTTTTTGTTTCTTCGATCTTGATTTTCCCCGCTTAAATCAGCGTGACCGTTATCGGTTTGTCAAATTATTGTGCATCTTAAAAATTCGGTAAATCATATTTGTCAATTGTTTAAATAATATATACCATGAAAGCCCACTTATTCGAATTTCGATAAAACGTAAAATATTTACATTGCCTAAATTTTCTAAGTTTTTATATATCGGATATTCGATATTTTTAGGAAAATGATCGATACAGGATTATCGACCTTTAAAAATTATCATATTCAATTTTACAATGAAAAATAAAATAAATTATTTCCGTATCCACAGTTTCAAATATGTGAACAAAAACAATTCTAGAAATTCAAATTCTAGAAACACGGTATTCGTTCCACTATTGTGTCTCCAAAGTCCCTGTAATTATCTTTCTTAAGGCAGTTTTCTAGTCTAAAAGGCGAATTTTTCTCCTATTTTTGTAAAAGAAGAAAATGCGTTTATATAATATGCTTTTTTGATAGAGATTTTCCCTACATATTTATATTTTTTTTTTTTAAGTATGTTTCAAAATTTTTTAATTAGCAAATAACTATATACAAATATTGTATACAATATTTATTGATATGAACAAAAAATAAAATTATTAAGTTCATTTGAAAAAAATAAATCAGATTTATAATAAGCATGATTTTTGCTAAAAAAAAAAACTTATAATTACAAGAACGCCATTTCGAAAATGTGGCTAAACCACCAAAAGACTGTATGAATCTCAAAAAAAAAGAAAATTGAATTTCAATGGATCAATTAGTTTTCAAGATTTTGTGGCAGCCAAATTAAAACAAACATGATTTCTAAAATTCTTCTACCTAAACTGATACAGTTACAACTCAGCTTTTTAAAAAAAGTCAAGCCAAACATTTTTGGAGATATATTTTTCATGACCAACGTTTGGACGATCAGAAATAAAAATTCTCTCACCAGACTAAATTACTGCCTCAAATTTGCCGTCTTTGCGGTAGAGTAAGATCAATGATCTACCAAAATGTCAAAAAATTGTTTACTCATGTTTCAAAAGAGAAACCAGTGCGAACTAAAATAATTCTGAATTAAAAGGTTCCTACTCAGTGTAGAAAAAAATTATAATGATTTTACCACGAAATATGTTACTGCAATAAATTCGTGGTTTTTTTTTACTTGATTTTATAATTTCATTTCGATCTTGATGAAAGCTTTTTTGTTTTTCGAAATAAAAGTAACGGTCGAAAGCAAAACCTATGAATAATTCTATTCCAGAGTTGGGCAAAGTAAATTTTCAGAAAGGTGTTTTTTTTTCAAAAATATGAATTTTTTTAAGTTGAGCAATCATGTAATTTTGTAATTTTCAGCAGTCAAAATTACATGATTGATCAACTTCACTTAACTTAGAGGTAAACAAAAAGTTTTACCAAAATTCAAAAATTTATATTTTTGAAACAAAAAAAAAACAAATTTCTGAAAATTTCAGGATCTTTTAATATCAGTACAAGGTGTTATATGAAAATATAAAACCAAAAATTTAATGTTGATCGTGGATTTTCACGATTTTGAAAAATTCTCCAAATTCATCATTTTTCAAAAATTTGTTTCGGAATATTTTTTTTCGTAGCCCCAAGTATACTCTTTAAGACGAACCCAGAACGATTTTTTCGTAATTATAATAGCTTTCGAAATATTTAAAAAATAAACTTGAAAAAATGATGAAATTTTGAATTTTCGAAAAAAAAATTTAATTTTTTTCCTTTGTTAGAACTTTGTTTTATGAAAAAAGAAAACTTCTGACCAAATTTCATGAAATTGAAAGAGATCCATTCCAAATATTGGTCGATTGGACATGAAATGACCCATATTCAAAGGCTCTGCACATGCAACCATCAGCAAGACGCATTTCAAAGTACTTGATACTTGTACTTGAAAAAAGTACTTCAAGTACAGAAAAGTACTTGAAATTTTCAAGTACGGTACTTCAAGTACATGAAGTACTTAAAAAATTTAAGTACAATACTTGAAGTACTTTTGAAGTACTTTGTACTTGCACGTACTGTACTTCAAGTACCCGAAAGTACCGAGTATATTCAAGTACTGCCCGGCTCTGTTCTATTCCTTTTTTTTAAAATCGAATTCAATTAATGATCCTGTTGAAACTCCAAGGTTCTCTAAAAAATATTTTCCCCAAAATTGTGTTTCACAAACCTTAAAGGTTCGATCCTAATCTACCCCAATTCGCGTCAATCTCTCCATCGATAATTGTAAAATTTTTCAATTTTTGTCTTGGTATTTCATCGACTTGACTCGAATCGCAATTGTCAATTATAATATAGTCTCCTCGATTAATTAGGATCGTCATTGAACGTATTCGAGATTGTAGGAAGGATGAACGGTTCTCCTCGCAGCGGGTTGTCTCTGTCTGGCCAAGAAGGAATGACCTTGACTCGAGCTGAGCGCTGACAAATGTTGATCAACGGCTTCCCTCTGACAAGTAAAGCCAAGATGATAAAAAGCGGTGGTCATCATTTTTTCCTCCATTTCACGAAGTAACTTTGCCTCTTTCATCGATCTCTCCATATCCTCGATGATCTTCCTCTTCTCCATAATTTGATTCCTCAAAACGGCGATTTCCGAAGGTGAGGCGTTGCTCTGTTTCGGATCCAAGCTCCTTATCACGCTCTTCGCTTTCTCGATGTACTTCCGGTAGCGTTCTTCCAGTGCGTTGCACTCGATCTCCTTCCTCGTTAAATTTTCCTGCAGCGTGAAAACCTTTTGTTTCTGACTTTGGAGCGTGCCCTCGCGTTCGTCGACCTGCATGACAAGCTGTTCGCGCTCGGCATTCGATTTCTTCAATTCTTCCTGAAGATCAGCCAATCTTTGCTGAAGAATTGCCGTATTGTCGATTTTCGTCTCGTCGTTGGCGCGATTTTCCGTAATCTCCTCGATTTTATTCTCCAGCTCGATGATCCGCTGATTGGCGGTACGATTTTGTCCTCTGAGGGCGTTGAGTCGCTCCTCGGAGTCCTCGAGAAGCGCCTGGACCGTTGGCAATTTATCGTCACTTCCGGTCTCGTTGAGCCTCAACATTTTGATCTCGTGCTGGAGAAGCAGTATCTTTTCTCTCCATTCGTGGGGAACGAGCTCGTTTCCGCTTGAGTTCGCGTCCTCGCCGCGATCAGCGCCACCGGAAATGGCGGTTTTCTCGATATCGCGTCCCTGCGTGCAGCGCAACTCCTCGTTCGTTTCCCTCAGCGCGTCTCTCTCCATCGCCAAACGATCTCTCTCGCGTTGCAACGAGCTTATCTTCGCCTCGCTCTTCTTCGCCTCGAATTCGAGCTTGTCGCATTTGTTGCTCTGCTCGTCCAAACGACGATGGCACTCCGCAAGCTGTTGCTTGCAGACCTCCAGATGATTTCTGACGAGTGTCGCCCTCTTCGATTCCTCCTCCAGCATTATCCTCGATTCAACGTACTCCATATTCTTCTCCTCGAGTATCTTCACCTGACGCCTAAGATCGCTCATGTCCTCCATTTTCTTCTTGTAACTCTCTATCGTGGATTCGTACTTAACCGCTTTATCGGCAGTTTCCCGCAAAGCGTCTATCTCGTCCTTCAGATTATTGACCTCGTCGGCCGACCTCTGCAATTCCTCGTGACGCGATTGCAGCTCCAATATTTCCTTCTCCATCAGCTCGACCTTCAGCCTGTAATCGTCCCTCGACGTCTCGATCTTGAATATCTCGTCCTTTAGATCCTCGACCTGTTTTCTCAAGGTCGCGTAAACGTGACTCGAACTTCCGCCGGAAGGGCCGACATTTTCGTCGTTCAGGTCGAATTCGTCGAGGCGCTGTTGAAGCTTTTTGTTCTCCGTCAGCAAACTTGCTTTTTCCTCCTGGAGAAGCGACAATTGAAGATCCAATTCGTGACAACGTTGGCCCAATTGATCCTTGAGGTCGTGAGCTATCTGCAATTCCGCCAATAATCTCTGCTGGGTCATGTCCGTGTGACCTTCGATCGCGACTCCCGCCGTGTCGCAAGAATCGAGATTCAAACTCGCTCCGAGACTGAGTTTAGGACCGTGCATGCTTCCCTCCAATTCTTGGATGCTCTGCATTATCGCGCGCTGCACGGATTCCTCCATGCTCATTATAAGCGTTATGTAACGCTGTTTTCGATCGCAGTTGACGGCGCAGCCGAGAACCAGCTGAAGCAGACGACGCAGTTCGTCCCGGTCGGATTGTTCCCCAATTTTTGTGGCATCCGGCTTCGCATAACCCGAGAGCGGCTGATTGAGACACTCGACGTAATACTCCATTACGGCCTCGATGATTTTTTTGAGATTGCTTATTTTCAAACGCCAATTGTTACCGACGGAGAGCTTGATTTTCGAGCGCCAAGCAGCTGTGAACCATTCCGGAGCAATCTGGGCAAGTGCCTCCGCTATCGCCGCGCCGTCGCTTATTTCTTCGATCGACGTGTGACGCGCTTCGAGCTCGAACGTGTCGAGCCACTTGATCAAACTTTCGACTTGCTGGTCGTTCATTGTTTTTTAATGGTTTTGCTGGGTTAGAATTGGGTTTTTTACTCACGCTTGGACTCGTCGACGATGAGGTGAAATTTTCAACAAATTATTTGCTTTCCTGTATATTTTCGCCAACTTCGAAGGGATTGCTCACGCGGGAAGTAATTATATTGGGCACGATTGATACTGGATGATTTTTCTTAGCTGATAAGCAAAGCGGAACGACCATTGTTGGCCATTGTGAGCTAGATAAACGCGATAAACGAAAGGCGAGTGACAGCAAATCCGTGTACACGAACGCAGAGCGCAAACACACTATATATATATACACTGTCGCAAATGAATCATAAAGGCTTGAGGGGAGGAAACCCTACATTATCGACTCAAAATCGCCGTCCAAAATCTTTCTCCACTACGGGTAGATGAATATCAATGAAATTTATGAATGAATTATGAATAAATTGCAAAGTGTAAATGAGAGACATAAATCAACTATAACACCTTTTTCGTGTTTATTGTCACTGACTGAAAATTCGATGGTGCCGCCCTCTCTCGCTTTTCTGTGAACTTGATTCGCCATTTTGTTTTTTGACGGAGGATTGATGTAAGCCCGCGAATTTCAAATCCTGTTTCCGAAGAAGTCTAAGCACATCGAATCCATGCTAGTTAAACTAACAATATATGAAAGCGCGTTGAATCTATGTTTATTTGAATAATAATTGAACAATAAATGAATGGATTTGTGTTTTTTGTTCGTCACCGTTCCTAATTCCGAGGAAAAAAGCTGTGCATTCTCTGCAAGATGTCGCTGAGTGCTAAAGGAGGCGAGACAAGGATGGATGAACAATAAAGACAGCTGATAGTCAGAACGGCGTATTTCACGCTTTTCGACATCCCAATTTAACGATGAATTCGTCTTTTTGATTTTCAGCTATCGATGATTGTGATTATTATTTTTTATTCCACGACGGCGGCGACTTTGTCAAACCGGTTTGTTTGTTAATGTAAACGACTGTTTAACATTTATCAAATTTTGCAATAAATCATGACGTGTTGTAATACTTGTAATAGTTAAGGTTTTATGAGTAACCGTAATAATAATAGTAAGAGAAGAGCTGTATTACAAGGTAAAGTTTTTCTTTTAAACCTCGTACACTCAAATTTGGAAATTGGAACACCGTCCGTACTCCGAGTCGTTAAAGTCCTGCTAATGTTTTTTTTAAGAAAAAAACGTCAACAAAATCTGAAAAAATTCTGAGTTATTTTTATAACATATTTTTCCATGATCCAATCATTTATTTAACAATTTACAGTAAACAACATTTCTTACAATTTTTCTAATTCCAGAGATATTTAATTTGAAAATTTGGCTTGTGCCTTAAAAGACCCAGTACACGGACGAAGGGTTAAACAGTTGAACTATTACTTAAGTCAAATCTACGTACTTCAAATGATTGAGTGAAAAGAACAAGAATTGAAAAAAACCTTTTCTTCTCTTTTTTTTTGCCAGCACAGTTTTGTTAAACGGTCTTGCTGATCCATCTTTTGTTGCGATTATGGCGGTGCAAGAAGCGGTCAAGTCTGACGAGGTTCACGGTATGAAGAACGAAAATTCACGAAGTATGTTTTACAAAAGACCGATAAAAAAGGACAATTACAAGCTGGACATCGAAGATGAGGAATGTCCACAGGAAATTCGGCGGCAAGAACTTTTGCAGCGACAGAAAACGTGGGCAATGAAACAGTTGCTGTATGCTACTGAAAATAATATTGAATTTAGCAAAAATAAATTGAATTTTTTGTACAGGAGCAGAGAAACTGCGTTCAATGAGGGTCGGGCTATTTTGGACGCCGCTCTCGAATCTGACGAAGAAAATATAGAGGATATGGAAGTGGAGAAAAAGCACGGGCGCAATTTGAGAAGATTCAAGCAATATGCCAATAAATTAATGATGTCGGAATGGATGCTAGAAATACCTGAAGATTATTTGGAAAAGTGGCTGATAGTTCCATGTCCGGAAGGTCGAAGAACTCTACTTGTAGCTTGTAAAGTACGTTATTTTGTTTTAAATCGTAACCTTGGGAAAAAATTATAGCATAGTTATACACAAATTTACAAAATTACTGAAATGCTTATACTATTCGAATTTTGGTCAATAATTGAATTTTTGTTTGCTGTTCACAAATTTGCTCAATTTTATTCACCGCTGATTGCAAATCGCTCAGCGTTTTTTTCGAAAAAAAAAGTTGTTTATGAGAAAAAGGAAGGAAAAACTAAAAAAAATATTTTTGTTTTTGAATTTAAAGGTTTTCGAAGGTTTTTTTTCCGCGCCATAGTTGAAGAGTTATGTTCAGCCCAAAAATACAAAAATGCAGATGCAAAAATCTTGAGGGTCATAATTACACTAAACAAAATTGTAGGGAATTCAGAGTTGTGAAAATGGTAATGTAAAAGTAATGCATTATCCATTACTTCAAACAATGTGTATTGAATAAGTTTTCCGTTACAAATTACAAAAGTAACGTGTAATGAATGAATGTTGCATTACAAATGAAAATAGTAATGTGTTACGGATGCGTGTTCCATTACAAATAAAAAAGTAATGTGTAATGTATGCATGTTCCATTACAAATAATCAAAGTAATGTGTAATGGTTGCATGTGTCATTACAAATAAAAAAAATAACGTGTAATGAATGAGTGCTTTATTACAAATTACAATTGAAAAAAAGTAATTTGTAGTGAAGAATATTCCATTGCAAATTAGTGTGTTTCTACGACAATTTGGAGCAGGTACTATTTTGCTCAAAGGTAAGTCTATTAATTTTTCAATGAAAATAATTTGTATCTTGTTTTTGTTAACTTTAGTATCGTAGTGGTTAATGTATGAACAGTGATTGTTTGGAGTAATTTTTATTCCATTCTTGAATTGTAATTTTTACAACAATGAAGTAAAAATTACTCCAAAAAATAACTATTCATAGATGTCAGCGTATATTAAGTTAATATACACTGAAACCTATAAGTTTTTCTTGAATTGTAATTTTTACAAGAATGGAGTAAAAATTAGTCCAAAAAGCACTGTTCATACATTTAACACTACGATAGTAAAGTTAACAAAAACATGATACGCACAAATTATTTTCATTGAAAAATTAATAGACTTACCTTTGAGCAAAATAGTACCTGGTCCAAATTGTCGTAGAAACACACTAATTTGTAATGGAATATTCTCCACTCTCAATTACTTTTTTTTCAATTGTAATTTGTAATGGAGCATCATCCATTGCGCATTACTTGTTTATTTGTAATGGCACATTCATCCATTACAGATTACTTTTTTTTAATTTACACATTATCATTACACATTACTCTTGTATTTTGTAATGGTACACTTGTAATGCATTATGAAAATAATGCATTATTTACAACTTTGAGGGAATTATACTATGAAACTTATATGATTATCGACATTTAATTTTTTAATCTTCATTTGTTGGTTGAATCGATTTAAAATTCTTATTCAACTTTTACTTACTTTAATTTCTACAATGTACAATGGAATAAAAATGTTCGAACTTTCAGTCTACTTTCGATTTCACGTGTGTTTTGCAGATGTAATTTTTTCATGTTTGATTAAACAGGGAAAAACAAAAGCTTACAGCAGACGCGGCGACAGACTCGGAAGATTCAATTCCGCGTTACCCGGTGGAAATTCGAAGGATCACACAAACTGTTGCACAATCTTGGATTGCTTATGGCTGAAGAAAAAGAAACTATATTACGCCCTTGATGTATTGGCATGGTCGAATCAGCCGCTTCTGAATTGCGAGGTAAATCGTCCAACACCGTAAAAGTGCTTTCTAATGTAAAAAAGGCATTTTACCTCCATTTTTTAAATTTATTTTTTATTTATTATTATTATTTTTTTGTTGGGTCGCTTTCTTGTGCCGGGTGGAATTTCGTATGTGATTTTAAACTAACTTCCCGATGAGCTAGAGACTTGAAATGTTTAAAAATATCGTAATTGTGATTATAATTTTTTTTAAAAATAATTTAATCATTTTCTCAATAAAAACTGGTACAGGAACGGTTACCATAGCAACGTTTGGGGTTTTTGTTTTTGCTATATTTTCTTGATAACCCATATCTGGCTGACAGATGTAAACATATCAATTCTTCAATTCCTGTAAGGAAATCGTTGTCGAATCTTAAGTCTCTTATAGTCTTTATTGAGTAAAGTTTCTTATGGTAAACGAGACAGCGAGCCAACGCAGGCGACGCTTGGAAAAACAAAGTATTAAAAAAAAAAATTTCACTTACACATTTCTAAAAATCAGAAAATAAATTAAACAAATAAAAAAAAAATTTCAAATACCACGTTTTTAAAACGGACTAAAAAGTATAAAATAATTTGCCTAGGCTTCATGCAGAATTAAACAACATACACATTTCTAACCACTTACAGATTGTCCTGAAAATTTGTCATTGCACATTTTTGATAGCTATTAAAATAAATGTGAGATTTAAAAAGAAAAACGTGGGTCGCATGGAATCAATGAGAGAACTTATTTATCAGTTCACATTATTTGCGGTGTAATACCAATTGACAGCTGAACTATTAATGCATTTTAATTATCTGTTGCATGCGCCCCACGTTTTTCGTTTTAAATCTCACATTTATTTTAATAGCTATTGAAAATGTGCAAAGACAAATTTTCAGGACAATCTGTAAGTGGTTAGAAATGTGTATGTTGTTTAATTCTGCATGAAGCCTAGGCAAATTATTTTATACTTTTTAGTGCGTTTTAAAAACGTGGTATTTTTTTTTTTTATTTGTTCAATTTATTCTCATATTTTTTCTTCGATTTTTTTCAGGCAGAGTTTCGCCTATTTTGGCTAAAATCAAAATTCGAGGATACGCCCGATTTGCAATCGCGCGGAGTCTCCCTCAACACGTTTCCCATTTTTCCTTTACCAAGCGCATCTTGCAACGAGGATACAACGGAAATAATTGAAAAGTCAATTTTACTGGAACCGCTCGATGGCTTTTTGTTTTTTCATCGCGAGGGACAATACACAAATGGTCGAACGCCCCTCGTAACTTGGCTAAAGCCTTTTATGCTGAGCGAAATATTGGGCATCTCGATTCCATCGAGTATGGATGAAAAACCCGATGGTTACATCGATTTTCAGCATTACATGGAGAAACAAAAATCCAGGCCAAAGGATACAAAAGTCGAGTCTGAGGTACTTTAGAAATAATCATTGAAAAAAAATAAAAAATAGTAAAATAAAAATTTATTAAATGCGTTGTTATTTTACAGATGGATGTCGCGGACATTGACGCATGAGAACATCCAATTTTTATGCTATCTAGGACGAAATATGTTACGGAATATTTTATTTGTATATAAATCATCGAAGTGACGAATTTGACCAAAAAAGTGTCTTGCAAAAACGAGCGGAATGAGTGTGTATTTTATACCATTAAAAAAAGAAATGACGTTGGCTCGTGAGATAGTTGATGACAAATTTGACTTTTTTTTATCAACATCCATCCCTCATTTTATGATTTTGCGCATTCGAGATTTTCACATCTTTTCTCTAAAACATTTCCTAAATACTGATGAATGCCAGTTTTTTTTTACTACTGCCGCGTCAGTGTAGAAATTTTGCGAAAACATTTTTTTTTCGGAATTTCAGAATATGGATATCACAAAATCGCTTGATTTTATCCCAATGGCGAAAATTCTAATATTGCCGTTTTTGCCCAATTCTATCGACGATGCAACGATAAAAAAAACAGTGAAATTAGACAACATTCTCGGAAAGATCGAACTTGGAAAGTGATATTTTTTCCACTATTGTACTAAATTTTTTCAAATTCTATCGTTTACGTAGACGAAGAGAATCACGCGTCACGTATTCGTGAATGTATCGGAAGTGACGGTTTGTGTCGTGTCGTAATCTATCGTGTGAAGAGCTTTCAGGCTCTTGTCATTAAAAAATAGCAAAAATCGATGCAAAGCTTCAGAAGTGCCGGCTTTCATCTGAAAAAAAATTGTTTCGAGCCCAAAAAATTAATTTACTATTGATCTTAATTTTTCAGGAATAATAAATTATATAAATAAATGAACAATTATTATTCCAATTGGAAACTGCAATAAATAATAAATATATATGAGGTATTCCCGCTCAACGGGACCCCCTTTTAGACCGACCTCTTTCGATTTTCTTGAAACTCGAGTATGTTTTAGTGTTGCCTGAAAGTATATTGTACACCAATTTTTAGATCTCAACTACAATACTCTTTCGAATACACCAAAAGTTATATTTAAAACTTTTTGCGTATTCAGCGCTTCGAAGCTTTGGCACGGCGCGAAATAAAATCGAAAAAATTCTTTGAAAATAGTTTTCGATCGGAAATTTCCTGCGCTTTTCGAAAAAAATATTAGCGATTCCGAAAAAAAACGAATTCATTTAATCGTCGGCCAAAAACCGAAAAAATTGATTTACAAAAAAAGAGCATAATTCAATTCGGCGGAACAATTTTTTTCATGCTTTGTATATATCTGAGAAGTCACGATATAAATTTCAAGTTGGAACTCACATCCGTTTTCTAATGCCAAGTCTTTTGTAGGATAAAAATTCTTAACTATCGTGTTTTTCGTATTCAACAGTTCCCTGATGTATTATATAGCATTTTTTAACGAATTTTGAATTTAGTAAATTTATTAAATTAATTAAATTTATTAAATCAAATTGATTCAATTTTGAATTTAATAAATTTATAAAATTCGAAATTCGTTAAAAAAACTATATAATATATCAGAGAATTGTTGAGTACGAAAAACACAATATTTAAGAATTTTTATCCTACTAAAAGACTTGGCATTAGTTAACGGATGCGAGTTCCAACTTGAAATTTATATCGTGTCTTCTCAAATACATACAAAACATGAAAAAAATTGTCCCGCTGAATTAAATTATGCTCTTTTTTTGTAAATCAATTTTTTCGGTTTTTGGCCGAAATTCAAATAGATTCGTTTTTTTTCGGAATTGCTGATTTTTTTTCGAAAAGCGCAGGAAATTTTCGATCGAAAGCTATTGTCAAAGAATTTTTTCGATTTTATTTCGCGCCGTGCCAAAGCTCCGAACCGCTGAATACGCAAAAAGTTTGAAACATAACTTTTGGTGTATTCCAAAGAGTATTGTAGTTAGAGATCTGAAAATTGGTGTACAATATACTTTCAGGCAACACTAAAACATACTCGAGTTTCAAGAAAATGGAAAGAGGTCGGCCTAAAAAGGGGTCCCGTTGAGCGGGAATGCCTCATATATACAATCATAAAAATTGATGGAATAAAAAAAAACATACCCGATTGTCCATTATTGTGAAAAACGGAAGACTGATTTTGTTGAGGACGCAGAAACCCAACTGAAGGCCGGAGACGGTCAACATTTGCGTTTTTATAACTTGATGAAATTTCGCCACTCGTTCGGCCTTGAGAAACAATTCTCTCTCGCTCTCGTCCTCATCGTTTTCGCAGATTCTGAAAATAGAGAAATAAAGTATAAAAACACTGCAAATTGGACATTTGCACATTGCTTCCTCATAATTATCCATAGTTCATACAGTTTCCTTTATCACAAAGTATAGCTTTGTTAACTATCGAAAAACATAAGTAATCAATGTGCAAATTTGCCAAATTCTTTCAAATTTACTTGTTGCCAAATCTGATTTTTGCCAAATTCAATAGCGAACAACCTTGGTCATTATTTTGAATGTGTACAAAATTTCAGTACAATAACTCGTAAATAGCTAAAGTTAGAGTACACTATTTTTCAAAAAAACCAAAACTGAATAAAATTTTTTATCATTTGATCGATTTTTGCCAAATTTAATAACGAACAACCTCGATAGCTATATTAGCTATGTGCAAAGTTTCAGTGCGATATCTTGAAAATTACACAAGTTAGAGCGTTTACGCTATTTTTCAAAAAATTAAAAATTTCTTAAATTTTAATACCTCGATGGATTTTCGCCAAATTCAATAGGGAATAACCTTGATAGCTATACTAGTTCTTTACAAAGTTTCACTACAATATCTTGAAAATTGTGCAAGTTGAAGCATTTATGCTATTTTTTGAAAAAATCAAAATTTGATAAAAATTTAATCTTCCGATCGATTTTTGCCAAATTCAATACCGAATAATCTTAATAGCTATACTAATTATGTACAAAGTTTGAGTGCAATATCTTAAAAATTGCAGAAGTTAGGGCGTTTGCGCCATTTTTGCAAAAACGAAAAAGGTCGATAAAATCTGAACACCCGTTAGAATTGAAACCAAATTTTTTCATAATGAAGAGCAATTCGTGCTAGACAAGTGTTTCAAATTTCAGCAAGATATATCGAAGCTTTCTCAAGTTATTAATTATTTACAACTGAAACTGAGAATACATACTAGACTGTTAAAAAAAAATGCCTATTTTTTTTTAAAGAACATTGATAAATCGTCAGAGTATCCCTAAACAAATACCCTGTCCAAATATGAGCCCTTATTATTATTATTTAGAGGTGGCGATTTTCAATTTTCTTTTTCCATTTAAATAACATGGGAAAAAAATGTCTGAACTTTGGAATTTTATTACTCAAAAACGAATCACTGTACAGTAATAAAAAACATAGATTTTTTTAGGAAATTGAATGGTTTATAAAAAAGGTTTGAATGAAGATTTGCGTGAGGCGAGCCGTTTCGGAGTTATCAAGCCTTAACCATTGAACTGTTGAAAATGATGTTATTTACTTATAAACGCGTCAAAATCAACTCATATCACTTAAATACCCAATACTATCATCTTTAAAACAAATCTGCAAATTTTCAATAGAATTTTGATCAACATTTTTTATCAATCATCGATGAATGATTAATTTTATTATTCATTAATAAAATATACGGGTATATCACAAATATATATATGATGAAATTTCATCATAAATTTTATATATTATAAATCAATAATTTATTTTAATTCTTTATAAATTTGTTGGGTTTTTTAAGAATGAGTTATAACGATGAAAAGTTTTTTTTTCTTCAATCCTTTAAGTAATTAAAAGTTTTATATTGTTTAACTTAGGGTTACATAATTCATTCAAAACATTTATAAAGAATTGAAATAAATTTATTTATAATATATAAAATGTGGAATGAAATTTCATCATCTGTTTGTGATATACCCGTATTTTTTATCAATGAAAAATAAAATTAATCATTCATCGTTGATTAATAAAATTTTTTTATCAACATTCTATTGAAAATTTTCCCATGTTATTTAAATGGAAAAAGAAAATTGAAAATCGCCACCTCTAAATATTAATATTAAAGGCTCATATTTGAACAGGGTCTTTGTTAAGGCATACTCTGACGATTCATCAATGTTCTTTTTAAAAAAAGTCATTTTTTAAAAACATTAATACATACACACACGCATTCGTATTCTAAATATGATTCCTCGATGTTTTGGGACATTTTAAACACATTGCTATAAAAATCTCGAAAAAAAAAGTTTCACGAAAACGAAAGCTTCCGTTATGAGGAAGCAAAGAAGAAATATCGCGAATGCGAATGAGGATTTTCAATGTGACGAAAACTCACGTTATCCACAATTTCAGCAGAGCGGGAATTGGTAATTTTACAATTATGTTCTCGGACGTGGACATTCCGGGTATTCGATATTCCAGACGAATTTCGCCCTTTTCCGGTTTCTCACCGTCATCAGCTGGATTTAGCATAATTGGAACGAGCCACTCGAGTTCATCCTCGGTCGCGGATAACGACACAATGAGACAATCGAACATGTGACCGACGATCTTGTGAACAGCGTTCATTGCGCTCTTCGTACCGCGGCACAATAATAATGGCAATTTTGTTGAACCGTCGAAATTCGTTTCCGCAAGGACCGTTCTCCATGACATGAAAATTCCTGTATAAATTGACTTTTCAATGTCATCTTTGTTGTTGGTCTTTGAAAAAACTTCAATCTGCAATGAGATCATAATACATCAATTAATTTTCACAAAAAACCAAATAACTTTGGAAAAAAAATCGCTCAAAGTTAAGGAAAAAAGGAAATTGAAGCTCAAACTTTCCCCTTTATGAATTCAATCGTAAAAACAGTTGTGTTCAAAATAGAGTCCAAATCTAAAAACAAATTGTAAAAATAATTTAAAAAACAAGAAATGCCGCCGAATTCTTCCCCTCTGAAAGAGTCGTTTGTTAAATTAGTTTACTTTGACTTCCGGCGAAACGGCATAAAAAACGTTCCAGACCTTTTTTGAAGTTTCCCCGGAAACTTTCAGCCGTTAGCGTATATCTTAAAATCAATTTTACAATTTATATAAAAACGAGCAAGCGGTATTTGACTTACTTTTATAGCCGGAGGATCGTCGTCGCTAGGTCTCGATGCCTCGGTTTCGTTGACGCTAAATTTAGCACTGTAAGTTACATCTTCGTGCGGCAAAATAGCAGCCACTTCCTCTCTGAGTCTTTTAGCATACAGCTTTAGCTGCAATTCGTCCGGCTGAAAACCGAATAATGATGAGACACCCCAGATGTTCCACGTTTGTTTGAGCAGTTCTGTTTTATTGATGAATCAATAATGGAAAAGAAAAAAAAAAGATAATGGAGTAAAAAGAAACTTCTACTTGCAAATTTGATGAGAAAGCATGCAAATTGATGCAAATGCGTTTATAAAGTCCAAAAGTTTGAATTGCAAGATTCGTTTGTCTATGTGTATTTGTTGAAGTGAAAAGTTTAAAAACCTTCGAGCCATTCTGTCATCTCGTCCGTCAATGTATTGCGCTTTGGACCCAAACTAAAGCGTTGCTGGGATGCTTCCACGTTCGGCATAAATGTTGACAATTGAATATTTTGTTTTCGACGGTGCGGAGTTCGATCCATTATTCATAAACATGGAATCCTCGAGCGGAGAAAAATATAATGGATATTTGTTTTCAATATTTGCAATATTTCAATATTTGTTTTTTTGAATAAGAAACTTCAATTTCGTCAATGTTTTCCCGCGCTTTTTTATGTGAGCTCAAAATTTCTCGTAATTGAGGTTAGAACACGAAATAATGAATATTTATGATTTATGAGATTAAAATGTTATTTAAAAGGACTAAAAGTCTGAATAATAATTGTTTACGATCACTTTTCACTCTTCAATGCGAAACTATAGTAATGTTTATGTTCCCGCGATGCTTCGAAAATGACAACAACAAATTTCAAATCCTTTATGCACGATTCATATCGAAATAATTGCTACAAAATTATTTCAGCTTGCACAAATGAATGTTTATATTTCGGAGCTATTGTCCATAACGGAGTAAATCAAAACAAACCGGCGAGAATTGGCAGCGAGACATGTTTTAGACGCGCTGCGAATGGATTCTCGGCGACTGACATTTTGAAAAATGACCGTTATATTTTGACTGGACAGAAATATAAAGAGAGAGGGAAACAAAATTTGATCTGCTTACATGAATGCATGGCATCGATTTCATTGCTCAAAAATGTCAACGATAATCAATTATGATCTAGGAAACTACACGAAACTAAAATATAAGACTCATTATATCAACAATGAGAAAAAAGAACTTAGAATAGCTTGAAAGAGAGAGAGAGAGAGAAAAGCCACATTCGACTTGGACGCTTACGCGCTTTCAGCACGTATATATAGATATACATTGACATATAAAATGCTATAGGATGTGGCGCTCACAAGCGCTTAAAGCTTCCAAAACGAATGCAGGGTATATAAGTGTTATGCAACGTTGTCAGATCTAATGAAATGCAAAAAGAATCGCAAAAAGCGGCGTTGCCGTATTTTTTAGTTATATTTTTCTTTTTCTGCACAACTCCCGCGCGAAAATCTGCTCGCGTAGTTTTTCGTCAATTTCACGTAATTAACAGTGTTTTCTTCGATTTTATGAATGTAAATACGATTGTATGAAAAATCACGACGGTTTGAAATCATGGCGACGTTCGAAATACCGTTCCCGATTACGAATCAACCCGGAAAGATAATTAAGTGGCGAGTGAATCGCGGTACAATGGTCTCCGTTGGACGTATATTGTTGTTGTACAAATGCGTCGGTGGCGAAAACGGCGATACCACGGATAAAAAACTCCGGGCAACTCAATTTGGACGTGTTACAAAGCTTTACGTCAACGAAGGCGACACTGTGCAACCCGGGTACACTATATTTTTTTTTCCTAACCTCACTTTTTAACATAGTTTACTCATTTTTGGGCTTAACTGTGCGATAAACGTCGCGACGATTATTCTGAAATTTTTGAACGATACGCTGACAATGAAACTTCGCCGAACTTTTATCTCAAAATGAAACATGGAATTCCTTTATTTACAAAGTTTCAGCAAAATTTTTGGCGATCGATAAAATATGCGGGCACCGAAATGTGGGGGAAGCGGTACAGTCAATTCAAAAAATGTCTTCCCCCACAACAACGCTCTGTAAAATCCTTTTGTTTACATCTACTCCAAAATACTGTTTTGGAGCAAAACTAGTAGCGTTTTGGCAACAATGTGAGCTAAAACATGCCCTAAATGCGAGAAAACCTTCAAAATTATGAGAAATATGAAACATAACCTACAAATTGCAGGCGTTTGTTTTCTAGAAGAATCGTAAACAATGAAGTAAATGTAGATCAATTCACGGAATTTACCCGCTAAATCGATTTTTTCGATGAAATTGAGATCAGAGAACTATTTTATTTCCATTCCTACTCCAAAATATTCGATCCTTGAGCTAAAAAAACTGTTTTGAAAAAAGTAAATTTAGCAATTTGATCTCTCGTAATTTAATTTAAAACTTTGCTGAACTTTTATCTCAAAATGAAACATGGAATTCCTTTATTTACAAAGTTTCAGCGAAATTTTTGGCGATCGATAAAATTTGCGGGCACGGAAATGTGGGGGAAGCGGTACAGTCAATTCAAAAAATTTCTTCCCTTACAACAATGCTCTGTAAAATCCTTTTGTTTACATCTACTCCAAAATACTGTTTTGGAGCAAAACTAATCGAGTTTTGGTAACAATGTAAGCTAAAAATGCCCTAAATGCGAGGAAACCTCCAAAATTATGAGAAATATGAAACATAACCTACAAATTGTAGGTATTTGACTTCTAGAAGAATCGTAAACAATGAAGTAAATGTAGATCAATTCACGGAATTTACCCGCTAAATGGATTTTCTCGATGAAATTGAGCTCAGAGAACTGTTTTATTTTCATTTCTACTCCAAAATATTTGATCCTTGAGCTAAAAAAATGGTTTAAAAAAAAAAAATTCAGCAATTTGTTCTCTCGGTATTTAACGGCTTTATGCTTGTTTATCGATTATTCGTTCTTTGGAAATAATCTACCGTTTCGATATTTGTTGAACAAATAATATAGAGCATAAATTATTTGAAGTAATGTTTGTTTTTCTGGAGAAATTCCGGAAGTTTCCCGTAAATGACGATTGTTCGGAGATTCTAATGTTGTTACTGCGTTATTTATGAGTTAATTCGGGCAATTAATATTCAACTAATGAGAGGAGTAGAAAAAATTGACATTTTTAATTGCATTGCATTTATTTTTGAATTGTTTCGGAGAAAGTACTTGCATGTATGATCAAAAAGTACTCCTCAAATTTATTTTTGATGCAAAAGGCCAAAAATATCTTTAAAAACATGTTAATCGAGTATGAAAAATGTAATTTATGAATCTACTTTGAATTGTACAGTATCATCATAGTAATTTAGTGTTACAGGCAAGTGTTACTGTCGTTGGTGGGATGTAAGCACCCAACGGTGATGAAAGATCTGTGTGCAGAATGCGGCGTAGACCTGAGAAAGGAAGCGACGATAAAAGATGGAAAAATGGAGCCTGTGACAGAGGCGAGCGTGCCGATGGTGCACAGCATACCCGAGCTCAAAGTGTGTCCGGAATTGGCTGAGAAAATTGGCAAAGAGGACGAACAGAGATTACTGCAGGACAGGAAATTGGCATTACTAGTTGATCTTGATCAGACTATCGTTCACACGACGAATGATAATGTTCCCGTTAATATGAAGGTACCTGAAATATCTGGGTCATTCCATGTCAAATCGACCGAGAGTTGGAATCGACCCCTTTCAATTTCGATTAAATTTGGTCGGAAGTTTTCGTTTTTAATAAAACGAAGTTCTAGCAAAGGAAAAAAATAAAAAAATTGTTTTTCGAAAGTCATGCAAGATTCAAAATTTCACTATTTTTTTTAAGTCTTTCAAGTTTATTTTTTTAAATATCTCGAGAACTATCATAGTTATGAAAAAATCGTTCTGGGTTCGTCTTGAAGAGTATACTTGTGACTACGAACAAAAAAAATATTCCGAAATTTTTTTTTGACAAATGATGAATTTGGAGAATTTTGAATTTTTTAAAAATCGTGCCAATTTACGATGAACATTAATTTTTTGGTTTTTAAAAAAATATAATACCTTTTACTGATCTCAAAAGATCCTGAAATTTCCAGAAAGGTGTTTTTTGTTTTTTTGAAAATATGAATTTTTTAATTTTTTAAAATCCTTTAAATTTATGATCAGCATTAAATTTTTGGTAAAATTTTTTTATATAATACCTTGTACTGATCTTAAAAGGTCCTGAAATTTTCAGGACGGTGCTTTTTTGTTTCAAAAATATAAATTTTTGAATTTTGGTAAAATTTTTTTTTTTTACTACCAAAATACTGTTACCTTTTTAAATGCTCAAAACTACAAAAATACATGAATGCTCAACTTTACTTAACTGAGAGGTAAAAAAAATTTTTTTTTTGCCAAAATTAAAAAATTTATATTTTCGAAACAAGAAAACACCATCCGGAAAATTTTAGGATCTTTTAAGATCAGTACAAGGTATTATATAAAAAAAATTTAACCAAAAATTTAATGTTGATCGTGAATTTACACGATTTTTAAAAATTCAAAAATTTATATTTTTGAAAAAAACAAAAAACACCTTTCTGAAAATTTCAGGATCTTCTAAGATCAGTACAAGGTATCATGTTAAAAAAATTGAACTAAAAATTAAATTTTGATCGTGGATTTTCACGATTTTTGAAAATTAAAAATTTTCCAGATTCATTATTTTTCAAAAAAATGTTTCGGAATATATTTTGTTTCGTTACCACAAGTATACTCTTCAAGACGAAACCAGAACGATTTTTTCGTAACTATAATAGTTTTCGAGATATTCAAAAAATAAACTTGAAAGATTTAAAAAATTGTGAAATTTTGAATCTTGCATAACTTTCGAAAAAAAAATTTTAATTTCTTTCCTCTGGTAGAACTTTGTTTTATTAAAAACGAAAACGTCTGACCAAATTTCACCGAAATTGAAAGGGGTCAATTCCAACTCTTGGTGGATTTGACATGGAATGACCCATGTAACAAACATTCAATGGATACTCAACGAATATAAAGGGTTCCCCTCATAAAGTGCTAAAGAAGTGGAAGTATCTTTATGAATTTTGAAAAATAATAATAGATGTGAACGAAATTCAATTATTTCATGGTTAATATACTTTCTTGTCAAAAAAATGTTCCAAAATCGAAATTGAGATCTTAAAACATTCCATGCTCGAAAAAAAAAAATTCTCAATTATACTGGAATTAATTACGAAAATGAAAAAAAAAACAGTGTCAGAGGGTCCAGTTTTAAGATATTAATTTTTCAAAGACAAAATTTCATTAAAAATTCCATTTTTTGCGAAACGATTGAAAAATGATTTTCAAAGCGTGATTGTGCTCGACAGTTTTTATTATTTATTTAAATTGCAGGATGTATTTCACTATCAATTGTACGGACCAAATTCGCCATGGTATCATACACGTTTGAGGCCAGGAACTTGTCATTTTTTGTCGGAAATGAGTCGACTGTACGAATTGCACATTTGCACGTTTGGCGCCAGAAATTATGCACACACGGTCGCAGCGTTATTGGACAAAGAGGGGGCTTTGTTTTCCCATCGTATATTATCGAGAGACGAGTGTTTTGATCCCGCGTTAAAAACTGCAAATTTGAAGTGAGTAAAAAAAAAAAATTTGTTATTTTCAAATTTTCCTCAATGGATATCGATAAATTTCTAGATTAAGGGGAGGCTAAATACCGACATTAGCACCTCGAAATTGGAATCCAAACCTGCTCTGGCACGAGTGGATGGAAATCAATAAAATTTTGACAGTATCATCAGAATTATGGCACAAATGGTGCCCCACTAAAATTTTTTCGAAAACAAAAAAAAATTACAGATCCGATTATCATCAGGACTCTGTAATTGAAAATATTGAATTATAATGTTTTTACGGCATTTCGGCTAAAACCAAGAGTGAGGCTCCATTGCGAACACCAAAGTGGGAATATAGATACGTCTTCGACATTATTTTATGAAAAAACCGCGACGTCAGTTTGGAATCCAAATCACGAGATAAATGTTGATAAATTTAGTGTTTTATCGAAAAACAAAATGGCAAAATCAAGTTCGCAGAAATGCAAAAGCGGGCAGCACTATGGAATTCATATGAAATAAATATTATTCTCATCAGATTTCTATCCAAAATGTCTGAGCTGTGAGCAGAGTTGTGAAAATAGTAATGTAATAGCATTACCCATTACTTTAAATAATGTGTATTGGACAAGTTTTCCATTACACATTACAAAAGTAATGTGTAATGGATGCGTGCTCGATTACAATTAAAAACAATAATGTGTAATGGATGCGTGCTCCATTAAAATTAAAAAACGTAATGTGTAATGGATGCATGTGCCATTACAAATACAAAAAGTAATGTGTAATGTATGCGTGCTCCATTACAATTAAAAAACGTAATGTGTCATGGATGCATGTGCCATTACAACTACAAAAAGTAATGTGTAATGGATGCGTGTTCCATTACAAATAAAAAAGTAATGTGTAATGTATGGACGTTCCATTACAAATTACAATTTAAAAAAAGAGTAATGTGTAATGGATTGCAAATGGAAAAATTGCCGTGCTCGTATTAGAAACTTGCACATTGTTGTTTCATTATTTTATTTCGCTCACTAAAAGTTCATCCACAATAATCACAAATGACCCATAAAGTTAAAAAAAAAGAACATGCGCATTATTTAGGGATTCAATAAATCCACAAATTTTATTTTATTAAATTTTATTAGATTTTTATTAGATTGCTTATAATTATGGATAACAGCGTGTAAAGAAAGGTCAACATAAAGTTGGATAATTTTTGGGATTGAGTACATTTTCGTACTTTATATTTGACGATGAACTGTCTGTTTTTTTGTTTCTATTTTTTAACTTTATGGATTATTTGTGATAAATATGGATGCACTTTTAGTGAGCCAAATAAAATAATGAGACAGCAATGTGCAAGTTTCGAATATAAGCACGGCAATTTTTCTATTTGTAATGGAATATTCTCATTTCTCCACTGCAAATTACTTTCTTTTTAAATTGTAATTTGTAATGGAACGTCCATACATTACATATTATTTTTTTTATTTGTAATGGGACACGCTTCCGTTACACATTACTTATTTAATTTGTACGGGGACATGCATCCATTACACATTACTTTTATTTATTTGTTATGGGGCATGCATCCATTACACATTACTTTTTTTATTTGTAATGGGACATGCATCCATTACACATTACTTTTTTTATTTGTAATGGCACATGCATCTATTACACATTACTTTTTTATTCGTAATGGCACATGCATCCATTACGCATTACTTTTTGCATCTGTAATGGAACATGCATCCATAACACATTACTTTTTTATTTGTAATGGGACATGTATCCATTACACATTACTTTTTGTATTTGTAACGGCACATGCATCCATTACACATTACTTTTCTTTATTTGTTATGGGGCATGTATCCATTACACAATACTTTTTGTATTTGTAATGATACATGCATCCATTACACATTACTTTTGTAATTTGTAATGGTACACTTATCCATTTCACATTATTCAGTGTAATGGGTAAAAATGCAGTAACGCATTATCAAAGTAATGCATTATTTGCAACTCTGGCTGTGAGTGGCAATGAACTAAAACGTTGATTTATGTCGCGCATTTGCATTTTGCACGTCATTCATCATTCATTCATAAATTTAATTGATATTCATCCACCGGTATTGAAGAAAGTTTGAACAGCGATTTTGAGTCGATAATGTAGGGCTCCGGTAATAATGTCGGTATTTAGCCTCCCCTTAAGATAACCGATTAATGAAAAGAAAAAAAATCCTCAGGGCTCTATTTCCTTGCGGCGACGACATGGTCTGCATAATAGACGATCGCGAGGACGTTTGGCAGGGATGCGGAAATTTGGTTCAAGTCAAGCCCTATCATTATTTTCGTCACACCGGTGACATTCACGCGCCTCCGGGCTTGGAAAAAAACGATCCGGTGGATATTCCGGAAGTTACGATAGAAGATGTCGCCGAAGAATTACCGGAAAGCATCGAGGATGAAAAGATGATAGTGAGCAATGAAAACGGAAGTGACGATGTTGACAATGTAAAAATAACGAAAGAGGAGGATAAAACAGTATCAAAATCGGAAATGGGAGAGGAAAAGGTGGAATCCGTTGTGAAGACGAGTGCCAAAGACAATGAGGAAAGTAAAAATATGGAAATGGCGACAAATGAACGAATTGAGGGCGCAGATGCGCCGAAAAAATTGGAAAATGAAAAAAAATCATGCGAGATTAATGAAAGCGTTGCGAAGGAGGAACCGATCGATCACGAGGATCAGGATGATTATTTATTGTATCTCGAGGATATACTGCGTAGAATTCATGCGGAATTTTACGTCTACATCGACGAGGGCAAAGGACGAAAATCATTGAGAGAAATAATACCGCGCGTTCGAGCTCGCGTCCTCAAAGGACTTTGCCTGACCTTCAGCGGTTTAATACCGACTCATCAGAAATTGCATCAGAGCCGAGCGTACAAAGTCGCGAAAGCATTTGGCGCCGAAGTGACGCAGGTAATCAATTTTTCATTCAACTTTAAATGTTTCCCAATTTTTTTTTTTTACCTTGTTCTCTTGAAATTTTCTTTTCTCAAGAATTTCATTTCAAATTCATTTTTATTACACATAGCAAATAAATAATGTTCTGTTTATCAGGATCTAACGGAAAAAACGACGCATTTGGTGGCGATAAAACCGGGCACGGCGAAAGCTAATAACGCGAAAAAAAACAAAAGGATTAAAATTGTGAATCCCGATTGGCTGTGGATGAGCGCCGAGCGTTGGGAACGAGTCGACGAGAGACTGTTTCCCCTAACTGCAAAGGTATTGTCCCAAAAAGGAACAAAAAATGCTAATGGGTAATTCCATGTCAAGTCGACCGAGAGTTGGAATTTCGATGAAATTTGGTCAGAAGTTTTCGTTTTAAATAAAACGAAGTTCTACCAAAGGAAAAAAAAATTGACTTTTTTTTCGTAAGTTATGCAAAATTCAAAATTTCACAATTTTTCCAATCTTTCAAGTTTATTTTTTAAATATCTCGAAAACTATTGTAGCTACGAAAAATCGTTCTGAATTCGTCTGAAAGAGTATACTTGGGGCTACGAAAAAGAAAAATATTCCGAATTTTTTTTTGAAATAATATGAAATTGGAGAATTTTGAATTTTCAATAATCGTGAAAATCCAAGTTCAGTATTAAATTTTTGGTTCAATTTTTTAAATATAATACCTTTTACTGATCTTCGAGGATCCTGAAATTTTCAGAAAGGTGTTTTTTGTTTTTTCAAAAATATGAATTTATGAATTTTTAAAAATCGTGAAAATTCACGATCAACATTGAATTTTTCGTTAAATTTTTATTTATATAATACCTTGTACTGATCTTAAAAGATCCTGAAATTTTGAGGTGTTTTTTTCTTTCAAAAATATAAGTTTTTGAATTTTGGTAAAATAAAAAATTTATTTTTTTACCAAAATACTGTTACTTTAACTTTTTTTTACTGCTCTAAATAACAAAACTCCACGATTGCTCAACTTTACTTAACTGCGATGTAAGTAAAAAAAAAAATTTTTTACCAAAATTCAAAAATGTATATTTTTGAAACGAAAAAACACCATCCTGAAAATCAGGATCTTTTAAGATCAGTACAAGGTATTACATGAAAAAAAATTGAACCAAAAATTTAATGTCGATCGTGGATTTACACTATTTTAAAAAATTCAAAACTTACAATTTTTGAAAAAACAAAAAAAACCATCCTGAATATTTCAGGATCTTTTAAGATCAGTACAAAATACTATATAAAAATAAAATTAACAAAAAAATTAATATTGAATTTGGATTTTCACGATTTTCGAAAATTTAAACTTCTCAAAATTCATTATTGTTGAAATTTTTTTTTCGGGATATTTTTTGTTTCGTAGTCATAAGTATACTCTTTGAGACGAACACAAAAAGATTTTTTGGCAACTATAATAGTTTTCGAGACATTTAAAACATAAACTTGACAGATTTAAAAAATTGTGAAATTTTGGACCTCGCATAACTTACGAAAAAAAAAAAAATTTAATTTTTTTTCTTCGGTAGAACTTGGTTTTGTCAAAAACGAAAACTTCTGACCAAATTTCATCGAAATTGAAAGCGTTCGATTCCAACACTTGGTCGATTTGACGCGGAATGACCCAATGGAAAATCCAGCGCGATCGATCGCGACCATAAGCGTTTTTTTTCCTCATAGGACTTCAAACGAAACAAAAAAGTAATTTTGTGTTCAGGCAAGAGCATCAAGGATACCGCCTGCACATTGCAGCAGTCCGGATCGCGTCGAAGAGTCCCAAAATGAGGAGGTCGATAATTTCGCCGATAGTATAAATCCATTGATGTCATTCAGCGCCGAAGATATCGAGAATATGGACAAAGAGGTGGAGGAAGATATGAGCGATCAGGGAGAAACGGATTCGTTGGATTGCGGTGAATTCAGTCAAAAACGTGTCAATCCTCACAGTTCAGATTCGGAAAATTCCGCAAGTGGTTAGTTCAATTTTGCAAAAATAAAAATAAAGAAATTGTATAATTGCCAATTTCAAAACAATATTTTGATGTCTCATTGATTTTTTTTATTCTTGACGTTAATCCAAAAAAAAGGTAAAATTGCCAATTTAAAAACAATATTTTGATGTCTCATTGATTTTTTTTATTTTTGACGTTAATAAAAAAAAAAAATAGTAAAATTGCCAATTGAAAAACAATACTTTGATGTCTCATTGATTTTTGCTTCCTCATAAAGGAAGCTTTGTTTTCGTGAAAATTTTTGTATCCTGAGTTTCAGATGTAAATAATTAATAACTCGAAAACGCTTCGAGATATCAAGCTAAAATTTGGTACACTTGTCAAGCACGAATTGCTCTTCATTATGAAAAAAAATTTTGTTTTAATTATAACGGGTGTTCAGATTTTATCGACTTTCTTCGTTTTTGCAAGAATGGCGTAAACGCTCTAAGCTCTGCAATTTTCAAGATATTGCACTCAAACTTTGTACAGAATTAGTATAGCTGTTAAGGTTGTTTGGTATTGAAATTGGCGAAAATCCATCGAGGGATTAAAATTTTATGGAATTTTGAATTTTTTAAAAATAGCCTAAACACTCTAACTTGTGCAATTTTTAATATATTGTATTGAAACTTTGCACGGAGCTAATATAGCTATCGAGGTTGTTCGCTATTAAATTTGGCACAAATCCATCGAGGGATTAAAATTTTATGAAATTTTTAATTTTTTGAAAAATAGCGTAAACGCTCTGAATTGTGCAATTTTTGAGATATTGCACTGAAACTTTACACAGAGCTAATATAGCTACCGAGGATGTTCGTTATTAAATTTGGCGAAAATCGATCGCATAATTAAATTTTTATCAAATTTTTAATTTTTATAAAACAAGCGTAAACGCTATAACTTTTGAAAATTTTTAGATATTGCAATGAAATTTTGTGAAGAGCCAGTATAGCTATCAATGTTATCCGCTATCAAATTTGGCGAAAATCGATCGAGGGATTAAAATTTTATGGAATTTTGAATTTTTTGAAAAATAGCCTAAACGCTCTAACTTGTGCAATTTTTAAAATATTGTACTGAAACTTTGCACAGACCTAAATAGCTATCGAGGTTGTTCGCTATTAAATTTGGCAAAAATCCATCGAGGGATTAAAATTTTATGAAATTTTTAATTTTTTGAAAAATAGCGTAAACGCTCTGAATTGTGCAATTTTTGAGATATTGCACTGAAACTTTACACAGAGCTAATATAGCTATCGAGGATGTGCGTTGTTAAATTTGGCGAAAATCGATCGAATGATTAAGTTTTTATCAAATTTTCAATTTTTATAAAAGAAGCATGAACGCCATAACTTTTGAAATTTTTTATATATTACAATGAAATTTTGTGAAGAGCCAGTATAGCTATCAATGTTATCCGCTATCAAATTTGGCGAAAATCGATCGAATTTGCACATTGATTACAAATATTTTCCTATAGTCAACAAAACTTCCTTTATGAGGAAGCCAAATTTGATCGCCATACTGTGTGTTAAAGGAAGCTATGTGAACTATGTATAAAGATGAGGAAGCAATGTGCAGATTTCAATTTGCAGGGTTTCTTTTATTTTTGACGTTAATAAAAAAATAAATAAAAAAATGGTAAAATGCCAATTTAAAAACAATATTTTGATGTCTCTTTGATTTTTTTTTTATTTCAGAAGTTAATCCAAAAACAAAGAGAAGAAAAGTTTCGAACGAAAGTTCGAGCGACGATTCCTCCGACGAGAAGGACAAATATATATTCAAACGTTACAACGCCGATGACGATGCCGAGGACGACGATGACGATCCAATAGTGAGATTTCGAAGGGGCGAAGATTTACCGGACGATCTCGATCTCGGTGACAATTCACAGGAGGATTCGATCGGCGATGCTCCCGACGACGATCCCGACGACCGCGAATGGAACGCCCTTGGTGCAGCATTGGAGAGAGAATTTTTGTCCGAATGAGCCAATTAACGATATTACTTGAACGCGGAATTTATACACTTTCCTTATTTTCGATGTTGAGTCGCGAAAGACAAATACCTCATTTGAAAATTGTACATTATATTCGGATTTTAGACCACTCCTACAGTTATGAAATTCCAATAAAAATGTTTTCGAAACATTTTCAATTTAATTGACGCTAAAATCGTGCTAATTCGAATTTGCACATTTGACGAACTTTGGAATAATTTTTCCAATTTTGATTTCTTCATTCAGCCATTACAAATTTGTTGAAGTATGTTTTTTGAAGCATCACGTTACATGCACATGTGGGTCACACATATGGGTCATTTCATCGCAAATCGGCCACTTTTGAACTCGACCCCTTTCGATTTGGCCGAATTTTTTTTTCCCTTTTCTACACCATTAAAAACGTTTTTCAGGAAATTTTCAAATTTTTTTACCCAACTTAAAAGAAAAAGCTTTTTTTTTTCAAATAGCTATAAGCTTTCCAAAAATTGACTAATCGGGACGTTGTTTTTTCAAAATTTTCGTCTTCAAATGTACTTTCCGAATAAAAATACAATAAAACTTGTAGATATTAAAATCTACGATTTTTTTTTTCGGAAAGCACATTTAAAGACAAAAATTTTGAAAAAAAACTTCCCAATTAGTCAATTTTTGCAGAAGTTACAACTATTTGAAAAAAAACCTTTTTTTTGGGTTGGGTATAAAAATTTGAAAATTTCTTGAATAATGTTTTCAATGGGGTAAAAGAGGACAAAAATTTCAGCTAAATCGAAAGGGATCGGGTTTAAAAGTGGTTGATTTGACATGGAATGCCCCATATATATTTCGAAATTATTTTAAAAAATATTCTTTGACGGTTGAAATATTTTTTTAACGAAAAAAAGCTCGTTTCATGGGACAACGGAATAATCAAATAATCTCGTGTCATATTTATTTTGCTATTTTATTCATTATATACATACGTTTGTTTTAAATTGCGTGCGGAGGATTTTGTTTAGGATCTTCGAACTCGTGAAACTTGATGGTTCCTGGTTTGTGAGTGAAGTCGCGTATTCCTTGAGTCTTGCCTCTGGGCGGTTCTTTGTCGTAATCAAAAGCTTGATCCGATTCTCCGTAAATTTGATTAATCGCCTTGATATCATCCCTGTTGTTAAAAACATTTGAAAAATGTTAATTTTGCATGAAAAATTATGAAATTTGGTCATTAGATGAAAAAGGAAATCACAGATATTTTTCCTTTGTGAGCTGTAATGTCGAAAGCTCAATCTTTGCAGGAAAATGGTTGAATAATTTAAAAAATACTATCTTTTCACGTTTTTTAGACTCTGTATGGAATCCTTTAAAATTTAAGAAGCAAGATTTTTGTTAAGCAGTGAATGTCCAGTAGAATTTAAAATTCGTTGGGCATAAAAAAAATTTGATGAAAATATTGTAGGCACATTAGACTGTTTAAAAAAAATGACTATTTTTTTTTTCAAAGAACATTGATAAATCGTCAGAGTATCTCTAAACAAAAACCTTGTCCAAATATGAGCCCTTAATATTAATATTTAGAGGTGGCGCTTTTCAATTTTCTTTTTCCATTTGAATAACATGGGAAAATTTTTTTCTGAACTTTGGAATTTTATTACTCAATAACGAATCCCGAACAGTAATGAGGAACATAGACAGTCTGTAAATATATCAAGTAAAAAAACTGTTAAAACTACAGACGAATCGAAGATATCGATTCTGAGAAAAAAAATATCAAAACATTATTTGCTCCGAAAATGGCATATAGAGCTTTCGGAAAGAGTTTGTAAAAAATTTCAGTGAAAAGCACGTTGAAAATCCTAAATTTGATGTTGTACTTTTTTTTTCGTACGATGAATAATTTTCGAGTTGGAACTACTTTCTAAAAATTTGTATGCGATTTTTGGCGATTTCAAAAAATGGGGTGGCTGCCTTGACGTGGAAAGCCTCATCTATATGATGAAATTTCATCATAAATTTTATATATTATAAATCAATAATCTATTTTAATTCTTTATAAATTTCTTGAGTTTTTTAAGAATAAGTTATAACGATGAAAAGTTTTTTTTCTTTAATTCTTTAAGTAATTATAAGTTTTATATTATTTAACTTAGGGTTACATAATTCATTCAAAACATTTATAAAGAATTGAAATAAATTGATTTATAATATATAAAATTTGGAATGAAATTTCATCATATGTTTGTGATATACCCTTATTTTTTTATTAATGAACAATAAAATTAATCATTCATCGTTGATTAATAAAATTTTTTGTTAAACATTCCATTGAAAATTTGCAGATATCTGTTTTAAAGATGATAATATTGGGTATTAAAGTGATATGAGTCGATTTTGTCGCGTTTATAAGTATGTAACATCATGATTTTAAACAGTTCGATGGTTAAGGCTTGATAACTCCGAAACGGCTTGCCTCGCACAAATCTTCATTCACACCTTTTTTATAGAGCGTTCAATTTCCTACAAAAATGTATATTTCTCATTTCTGTACAGTGATTCGTTTTTGAGTAATAAAATTCCAAAGTTCAGAAAAAAATGTTCCCATGTTATTTAAATAGAAACGACGACGATTATCAATGTTCTTTAAAAAAAAAAAAAATAGGCATTTTGTTTTAAACAGTCTAAGGCACATCCCTCTTCATCGAATCAAAGTCCGATGAAATTGATCTGGAATCTATCTTACAGATCCAAAAAACAAGATTTCATTGGAAAAATTATGTCCGATAGAATTTAATTCGAACGTTTATATTTTTTGCATGCGTACCTGAACTGCGAGACCACAACTTTTCTATTCGTAATGGGATCCGTGATGTCACCGAGGGGATAAACGACTTTGATCACCTGCAAAATGAGTTCTAGGGTTATCTCGATCCCGAAGAAAATCGTGAAAATTTTTCATGTCTTTTTTTTCTCACCTGGTGAGTCACGAGAGTGGTCATTTTTTCGGGCAGAGTTTGTATCAGAACTGTATCACCGGTTTTGCATATTTTATTCGGATCATAGGCAAAGACGAAACTGTAATCGTTGAAGTACTGAAAATACAAACGCGAGTTACATAACCTCAAAATATCGTTCAAGGCACGGTTCAAAGTGTCTAAAGAATTAGTTTATCAGCGTGACATACCATGTTGATTCTTTCATCAAATTTTAACTTTTTTATGCGAAATCTGCTGGCATTTTTCTTCACAGTGGGCATACATTGACCCAATAAATACTTTATTACTGGCGCTTTGGTACCAACAGCGGCGGCCATTTTACTTTTTAGAGGGCTTTAAAAATCACGTGTCTGCGCATGTGCGTGGCTCGTGCGAAGCCAGCAGTGAAAAAACAAAAAGTGTCGCAATAATGCCAAAAATTGAAGGAATCGACAGATAACGTTAATTGCAAACCATTGATTCGTTTGAATACGTTTTAGAGTAGTATTATTTCTTTGGAAAATTCACTAGAATTTCACAAATTTCTGCGGGTAAGAGATTTGGTTGCTCTTTTTTTATTGACGGTCGGTAAAGAAGAACACTGCGCAGAACGCTATCCAATGGGCGGGAAAAAAATGTTTTCGAATTCTCGGAGGAATAAGATCTCCGTAGGTAAAATTGCATAAATTAATTTATTCATTGTAATATAATATCAATAACATCAGTGCCAATACAACGAATAATAGGACGAAATTAAGTGTATAAATAAGAGTTGCGATGATCTTAAGGTCTATTTTAGAAGAAGCATTCGAAATGATGATTTCTTGATGATATCTCCAGTGGAAAAAAGGTCACTTTCACTGGATCGAGTGATTTGAATGGAATGATGCGACGATCAACAATTATTCTGTTCCTTTTGCGTATATCGAGGCAGTATCGATCTGTTTAAGGATTTCACACATCTTCCGTTGTCGCAATACTAAAATTTATAAAAAATAAAAATTATTGTAATAATCCTAATTAAAGTGAAATTAAAAAAAGTTTATTTTAGAATTTTTATAATTGCCGGACTATACTTTTTGCTCTATATTGCGTTCAATCATACAGTAAATTAATTTTAATTTTATTAATTATATCAATTTTATTAATTAAATTTAAATTTAATTTTTTTTCAGTTTTGTTTGAAGATTATTCTTCTTACTTAGCCAGTATTTGAAGATCAATGAAAGATTAAAAAAAATTAGGAAGCTATGTGCAAATTTTCGATTTGCATGATTATTCATCATTTTTCGAAATTCAAGAAATGTTATAAAATCAGATTCTTCAAGGAATCTTTTTGAAATTCAATATTAGTCATTCTCGTTACCAAGTGTGCTTGTACAAAAAGTTTCAATTGCAAAATTGCGAATTTGGAGTGATCGAAAAAATTAATTGTATATTTTGACATTTTTTTAAACTGAAACCTTAAGCCATTTTTTTAATATCCGAAATATACACATAAAATTAAAAACCGAATAATAATAACAAACGAAGTGGGATGAAAAAATATTTGCATAAGTTATTACTTGTGTTAAATTAAAAAAACTGAATTTCATGAATAAAGATTGAGGGAGGAAAAAATGTTAATTTAAAATTAACGTTAATTTATTATATTTATTAATTTTGTGCCAAATTAAAATACAAATACTCACTCGAGAAGGTCCGCAGTAAGTTCCATTCATGACCGCGTAGAAACTGTAGCGGGGAATATAAATGGTTTTTTGCTCTTCCTTAGACCATCCCACATCTCGTGCGCATCGAATTTGCTGACACGATAATTCATCGAATTCAGCCTGATGAATAAAAATAAGTCGATATTTATTACGAATTTTTCCATTTAAACTTTTCGCAGAAATATTTCAATATCGTTTTTACATTCCGTAAACAACAATTATCAATAATGATATTGATTTTATTGCCCAAAAGTTATTAATAAATTGTTTAAATAAATAATCATTTAACAATTTTTCCATAAGTTTTTATTTCTTAAACAAATCGAATGCATTAGTTTTTCTGAAAGAATAAGAATTTTTTTCAAAATTTTTTCTCTATTTTGAAATATTATAAAAAACAAGTTTCAAAGACACTGGGCCAAAAAAATACATAAATAAGGTAAATGTCCCAATTATTGAACAGCTAAGGATCTGGGGAATGAATTCGGTGAAAAAAATGTAAAATCAAGAATTTGTAAAATCAAGATTTTTACTTTCGAAAAATCACCCTTTAAATTATTCTTAAACGATTTCAAATGAAAAAAAAAGAATAACAATGTGAAGCTTGCAAATGTTCCAATTATTGAACACTGGAAGTGCCTATGTCCCTAATATTGAACAGGCATGTCCCAGTTATTGAATACTCTCGAGAATTCTTTTTCCCTTCTGAAAATATTATTTTGGGTACAATATTAAGAAATAAAAGCAAAATCAAACACTCAAATAATCTTTTATTGATCATGTAAAAATACAAAAACATATATTTGGTCTCTTTTGACAGGTTTTTGGTTCATTCGCATTTGGTTTATTTTTGCTTTTCAGCTCGAACTTTATTTTATTTTTATTTTCAGCTTCTTCGATTTTATGTTCCGTTTTTCTTTGATTTTGTCGCACCTTTCTTGTTTTTCGACTGATATATCGGAGAGCAAAAATATTGAACATTACATTTGTATTTTGAGGTTACATTAAGGTTATATTCTCTTTTTACTTTTTTAAAATGTTTTTTGCACGAAAATACAAATAAAAAATATATTTGACGATCTTAGAGTTATTATTCAAAGAATAAAGGTAAGTTTATTCAGGAACTTACAGAGTTTTTGTTTGAATAAATCCGATTCACACGATCTGTCACACGTTAACTGTCTCGATGTTTTGATGGGTTTAATGACGCCATCTTGGAGAATTCGAGTGTTCAATAATTGGGACACACTGCATTTTCCATGGCCAATGATCGAACACCGTATTTTTTAACAAATAATTAATTTAAAAAATTGTTTAAAATTTGTTATTTGTAAGAAATTTTTTGAGGAACCGGAAACGCCTTTATTTGTTGAGATGCGACGGTTTTTGATTTTTTTTTGCCCTTACGCATGAAGTGGCGCGTCTTAGCAAAAACGATAAGCAGTTACCACGAGATGTCAAATCGGGTCACCGTTGCTGATTGAATAATTTTTTTCCCTATTAATTAAAGCTTTTTTTGCACAAGTAAGGTAACATTTTGATAGCCAAAAGTTACATATATGTAATGAAATTTTTATAAATAAGTAAATGCATGCAGGTGAATGAGAAATAATAAAAATACAAGATAGTGTTCAATAATTGGGTCCTGTTAAATAATTGGGACATTTACCTTACAGCCATTCTAAATATTTCAAAGCGTGAATTTCAAAATAGAGAAAAAATTCTGAAAAAATTCATATGTGTTCAGAAAAATTAACGCATTTGATTTGTTTAAGAAAAAAAAGAATTTATGCAAAAATTGTTGAATAATTATTTGTTTAAACAATTGATTAATAACCTTTGGGCAATATTATTATTGATAATTGTTGTTCATGGCATGCCAAATGTTGCTAAATTTTTTCAGATTTTTATTGTATCACGAAGTACGAAAATTTCAATAACATAAAATTTAGTCGAGTTTTGAAGAAATAAGGATTTTCTCACCTCACAACTTCCGTCGAATCCTTGATACACGCACTGTTGATGACGAGTTTTTACTGGTGTGACCCACTGTATCAAAAACATTTTTTCTCACGTTAAAAATTATGAGAAAAAGTTGCCCATGTCTCTGATGCAAATTAAAATACGACGGGGAAGCAATTTGCAGGATTTTTGTGAAAATAACTTACCGCTAAATATTGTTGACATGTTGAGGCAAAAAGAATGTAGCACAAAAGACAAGAGGGCACTGTTTTGAACATGATGATTGAAAATTGGTTTAGTCTCAATCGATTCTGCGAACAAATTAATTCACAGAGATCAATTTTAATATTACATTTAATAAATTCAATAATAATAATAATAATAATAATAATAATAATAATAATAATAATAATACATTTTATATGTAATAAATATAATTCAATTTTTTAATGAACTTCCAACAAAATTAAGAATTGTTATTTTCATTATTTTAATATTAATACCAAATTAATTAATATTTTGAGGAATTAATATTTTTTTTCTGAAAAATTTCCAGCAGATTCAATGCGACTATGAAGGGTTGGAAAATACATTAAGAATTCAGTTTGGTGTATACAATAATATCTTCTTAAATACTTGAGAAGATATTAAAAAAATAAGGGTTGTTATTAATGTTGGAAAGTGCATTAAAAAATTAATATATATAAAACAACCACAACAACAACAACAACAACAACAACAACAACAACGACAACAACAACAACAACAACAACAACAACAACAACAACAACAACAACAACAACAACAACGGCAACAACAACAACAACAGCAACAACAACAACAGCAACAACAACAATAATAATAATAATAATAATAATAATAATAATAATAATAATAATAATCATAATAATAATCAATTTTATATATGACAAATTTAATTTAAATTTTAATGTCTTAAATATATTATTACGATTATTACTACTTAAAAATATTATTATTTATATGAATTACATATTTTTAATGAAAATTTTGAGCAGAGTGACTACAAAGAATTAAAAAATGCATGAAGAGTTCAGATGTAATTATTATTATTAATTATTATTAATAAGAGAGACTCTTGGAGTTGTAACTCTTGTTAAATTTTCCAAGTCTTGAAAATTTTACGAAATCAAGAATTTTTAAAAAAAGAAGCAATCTCATTCTGAGCTACCCCAAATTGGTTATTAAACCAGCTAAAAAAAAAATCGCCACGGATCATCCGAAAGGACAAGCTGTTTGGCATTCAATTTTCTTTCTCTCTTAATATAATAATAATAATAATAATAATAATAATAATAATAATAATAATAAAATTAATAAAAAATGTAACATTTACTTACAAACTTCTATTTCAATATGTCAATATAGATATATATTTTTCTATGTGCACTTCTATTTTTTTCGTTTATGAACAAAGATTAACACGCGTATTAATGCTGTTAACGTTGTAAAAAAAAATCATTTGCCGTTTAAAAACCCCAACTGAAAGATTTTTTTTTAAAGCAAAAAAAATCGGTAATTTTCGTAGAACAATTTTTACAAGTCACGTTTTTAATTTTGAAAAATTTGTTGTACAATGTTGCAGAACTTCAAAAGTTTTGTTGTCAGGAAGAAACAACGAAAAAAAACCGACGTTTTGGAGATTCTCACTTTTGTAAATCAACGATGCGTCGTTCTCAGAGTTGACTCGAAGAATACGAATTTCGAACCGAAATTTCGTCTGATATTGAAACTAGACACGATGTGAAAACGTGATTAACACTCGTATAAATTTTATTTCAATCATCATAAAATCATTTTTTTTATTACTTCACATGGAGGGTCGTAAGAATATATGGCTCGTAAATATTTACACCTACCGTATTACATCACTGCCTTGAGAGAAAAAAAAAACGCGTAATATATTAAGATGATGTGTTAAACCGCGAAAAGGTCAAACAACATTGATCCTCAATTACTTTTTGTTTGTCACACATCGTTAATCGATGCCTGGGCTCTTCATTTTGCCTTCCTTTTTCGTCATTTCATTGCTGAATGTCTACGATAAACCTGTGTAAAGCACACGTCGTGATCATGCTACGTTTTGTCGTGTTCTCCGTGAGAGATCATGCGCCGTACCGTCAGTCGGTAAAACAGAGTCTCGATCCTCCTATATTTTTTGTAGCGTCGAAATTCTATCGTTGGCGTGATTTTTTCGACGCAATTTTTCTCCTTTCATTCTCAATATCAAGCACAAAACGAGGCGCCAATATTGACAGTACAAATTTGTTACTATCAAGGTTCCTAAAATAGAAAATCATCTTTAATCCGGCAGCAAAAAGTCTTATCAGCAGAGCATGCGATGTTCGAATGCAATATGCGTCTTTCTTCGTGAGCAAAATAGATAACATAATTTTATTACATCTTTTTTTTCATTACATTGAGGTAAAATGTTGATTTCATGGATGACATTGCAAATTGTAAATTAATTATTTAATTAATTCGATCATAATCAATAATTGAGCAATTATGATCGGAATAAATAAATTCAATATTTATTACAAAAATATTTTCTGTGAAAAATAAATTGTTTTATCGGTTTTATTATATTTAATAAAATGATATTATTTTATTTATTATGACAATAATTGCAATTTTTTTATGACGATGATTTTTCTACTCCAATTTTCTATAATTATTTAATGCTGTTTCCGGCTTTTATGGATATAAAACGTTCAGCGGGGCAGTTAAAGCTTTTTTTTTAATATTCATAATCATGAGATACTTTCGATGACAATCACAAATAATTGACATTGTAATGAAGACTCATGAATTAATGAATAATTAATTATTAGGAAATTAGTTAACAAATAAAAAATTAATTATTTAATTTATTTTGTCATAATCAATAATCAAGCAATTATCAACATAATCAATAAATTTCATATTTATTACAAAAATATTTTATATCAAAGATAAATTATTCGATTAGTTTTATGATAATTAATAAAATGATATTATTTTGTTGATTATGACAATAATTATAATTTTTTTATGACGATTATTTTTTTACTGCAATTTTCTAATTACTTGATGCTATTTCCGGCTTTTATGGATATAAAACGTTCATCGGGGCAGTGAAAGCTTTTTTTTTAATATTCATAATCATGAAATACGTTCGATGGCAATCACAAATTCTTCGTTTTGCTTTCATAACGACTATGTATTTCCTGTGTTAACGGGCAAAACGTTTGGTCGAAGCGCGGTGAATTAACGGACGCTCGAATGAATCAGGATTATCAAAATTGGTTATTCAAGGATACTGACGATGAGCCGAATCGGTTAACACACAATGGCGAAAATTCATCGAGCTGTAAACGATTGTATACCATTGACCATGTTTGTTTTCTCATTACAGAATAATTCCAGGAGAGATGGAATGTCAAAATCCACGAGCTTTCTTTTTCTACCCCTCAATGGGGTGAATATTCACCCCACGCTATTAATTAATAAATTAAATATCAATAAAAAAAATTAATAATTAGAAAAATATTAATGGTAATAATCATTTTGTCAGTAACAGAATTTAGCGTCTGATGCTTTTTTCCTTCTCAGTTATGCAAAGAAAAATGTTCGAATTATTGTTTGAGGAGAAATCAAAATTCTTAGAAAGAAAAAAAGTTATCCCACTGCGCAGTCAACATTATTTATTGAGCGAATTTTTTGTTTTGTTTAAGAGGGACGATTTTGTTTGTTGTTTACATTTTTGAGAAATGGAATGTCAAAATCCACGAGCTTTCTTTTTCTACCCCTCAATGGGGTGAATATTTACCCCACGCTATTAATTAATAAATTAAATAACAATAAAAAAAATTGATAATTAGAAAAATATTAATGGTAATAATCATTTTGTCAGTAACAGAATTTAGCGTCTGATGCTTTTTTCCTTCTCAGTTATGCAAAGAAAAATTTTCAAATTATTGTTTGAGGAGAAATCAAAATTCTTAGAAAGAAAAAAGTTGTCCCACTGCACAGTCAACATTATTTATTGAGCGAATTTTTTGTTTTGTTTAAGAGGGACGATTTTGTTTGTTGTTTACATTTTTGAGAAATGGAATGTCAAAATCCACGAGCTTTCTTTTTCTACCCCTCAATGGGGTGAATATTCACCCCACGCTATTAATTAATAAATTAAATATCAATAAAGAAAATTAATAATTAGAAAAATATTAATAGTAATAATTAACACTATTAATACTATTTATTGAGCGATTTTTTTGTTTTGTTTAAGAGGGACGATTTTGTTTGTTGTTTTCTCTTTCTACCCTTCAATGGGGTGAACATTGACACCACGTTTTTGATTAATAAATTAAATATTAATAAAAAATTAATAATTAGAAAAATCATAATAGTAATAATTAACACTATTAGTACTATTTATTGAAGAAATTTTTTGTTTTGTTTAAGAGGGACGATTTTGTTTGTTGTTTAAATTTTTGTTGACTTTTGCATAATTCTCGTTATATTTTGGTAGGATCTGAATATTTTTCGACTGCGTTTGATATTATGCGGAAATATAATATCTCGACCCTCGGAAAAAGTGATGATAAAATTCACGTGGTTTTTCCGTGACAATTAAAACCGTCCGGGCAAGGCCATTCGAGATTCTGAATTTTTGCCGAATGCCTCGGCGAACAAACGACGTGAGATAGAGATACGGTAATTCGTTTATTCCATTCTCGTCGAAATTCTTCGAGGCCCGCCACGGCCAACCGGGAAAAGCTATGCCTGGTTTTATGGAACTCGGGGAGGGAAATGGCGGCGCAAGGGCGGAAGAACGTGGGAGGACGAAGAGGACGAAGAAGGTGGAAACATAGTGTCCAAAGGCTCTAGCGAGCGATCATCCGTAAATTTCCTTGCTCCTTTACATTCCGCAATAACAATGGTGGGCCCGGGCACACGAGCCAGACTTGAATATCCCTCGACCCACCCCCTCGAGCTCGTTCGCGTATTGGATACAGATGGCAGAAGATAAAAGTAATATATTGCGAAAAAAAAATCAGCGACGACGAGGTTTTTCCTGTACAGACGAGTCTCTCTTAACTTGACCGGTTCTCCATTCATGTCCTTCAAACTCACCCCCAAACAACCCTCATTCTACCGGGACTGATGAACAAAATTTCTCAAAGTTAATTTGAAATTCATGACCTTCAAACTCACCCCCAAACAACCCTCGATCTATTGGGACTGAGAAACAATATTCCTCAAAGTACATTCGAAATTCATGTCCTTCAAACTCACCCTTAACAACCCTCTATGTACTGGGACAGACGAACAAAATTCCTCAAAGTAAATTCGAAATTCATGACCTTCAAACTCACCCCCAACAACCCTCTATCTACTGGGAGTGAGGAACAAAATTCCTCAAAGTAAATTCGAGATTCATGACCTTCAAACTCACCCCCAAACAACCCTCAATCTACCAGGACTGATGAAAAAAATTCCTCAAAGTAAATTCGAAATTCATGACCTTCAAACTCCCCCCCAACAACCCTCTATCTACTGGAAGTGAGGAACAAAATTCCTCAAAGTCAATTCGAGATTCATGACCTTCAAACTTACCCTCAAACAACCCTTAGTCTACTGGGACTGAGGAACAAAATTCCTCGAAGTAAATTCGTAATTCATGTCCTTCAAACTCACCCCCAAACAACCCTCAATCTACTGGGACTGGGGAACAAAATTCCTCAAAGTTAATTCGATATTCATGTCCTTCAAACTCACCCCCAAACCACCCTCGATCTACTGGGAGTGAGGAAATTCCTCAAAGTAAATTCGAAATTCATGTCCTTCAAACTCACCCCCAAACAACCCTTAATCTACTGGGACTGAGGAAGAAAATTGCTCAAAGAAAATTCGAAATTCATGTCCTTCAAATTCACCCCCAAACAACTCTCTATCTACTAGGACGAAGGAAGAAAATTCCTCAAAGTAAATTCGAAATTCATGACCTTCAAACTCACCCCTAAACAACCCTTAGTCTACGAGAACTGAGGAACAAAATTCCTCAAAGTAAATTCAAAATTCATGACCTTCAAACTCACCACCAAACAACTCTATCTACTGGGACTAATGAACAAAATTCCTCAAAGTAAATTCGAAATTCATGACCTTCAAATTCACCCCCAAACAACCCTCAATCTACTGGGACTGAGGAACAAAATTCCTCAAAGTAGATTCAAAATTCATGTCCTTCAAATTCACCCCGTAGTAAAAAACTCCATTCGTCGCCATTGAAAAATCCCCATTCATTCCCCATTGCCAAAATAACCAATGGAGATGAATGCCGAATTGCCTAAGGGGATTTTCGCCATTGAATTCCCCATTTGAAACGGAATGGGGATTATCTAATGGGGATTCAATGGAGACAATCCCCTTAGGCAATTCGGCATTCATCCCCATTGGTTATTTTGGCAATGGGGAATGAATGAGGATTTTTCAATGGCGATGAATGGAGTTTTTACTATACGAAAGAATCTCCATTGCTGTTCGCCACTCATTCCCCATTGCCCACAAAAAAAAAATTGGGAAAATTTTTTTTTCATCGGTTCTATACTTTTCGGTCATAATTACGTCGATTGCTGAAAAAAAAAAATTCTATACGCCCTTATGGCTTTCGACACTAACTCGGAAAGCCATAAGGGCGTATAAAAAAACAAAAAAAAATTGGGAAAATTTTTTTTTCATCGGTTCTATACGTTTCGGTCATAATTACGTTGACTTGAAATTTCGCTATTTTCAGGTTTTTGAAAATAGGCCCAAAATTGAGCAAAACAGTTTTTTATCGAAATTCATGAAAATTTTGATTTTTTGAAAAAACTATTGATAGATTCGTGTTTAGGGGGCAAAAATACATCGATATGAGGCCCGAAAAACAAAAATAATTTTTTTTTTTTTTTTTGCATTTTGGCCAAAATTCAATCGGTTCACTAAAATGGCTGCAATTTATTTTCTAGATAGAATTGTGGCTTGAGCATGAGCTCATTCTCTTCGTAATCGTTCACGCTTCAAAATCCCGTTTGGTTCATCCCATTACGACCGTTTTTCGATTTTTGGCAGATTTTTAAAGTTCAACAATAGATTTTTGTAAATTTTTTAAGGTATACCCCTTTCCATTTTTTTCGGCGATTTTCAAACTGCTCTCATTTCTACAAAAAATTAGTTATCGGGATAAACTTAACGGCATTCTCTAAGTTTGGTCACAAGCTTTGCGTACGAAAAACAAATTTTGAAATCGGTTGAACCAAAGTGAAGTTATGAGCACTTGAAATTTCGCTATTTTCAGGTTTTTGAAAATAGGCCCAAAATTGAGCAAAACAGTTTTTTATCGAAATTCATGAAAATTTTGATTTTTTGAAAAAACTATTGATAGATTCGTGTTTAGGGGGCAAAAATACATCGATATGAGGCCCGAAAAACAAAAATAATTTTTTTTTTTTTTTTTGCATTTTGGCCAAAATTCAATCGGTTCACTAAAATGGCTGCAATTTATTTTCTAGATAGAATTGTGGCTTGAGCATGAGCTCATTCTCTTCGTAATCGTTCACGCTTCAAAATCCCGTTTGGTTCATCCCATTACGACCGTTTTTCGATTTTTGGCAGATTTTTAAAGTTCAACAATAGATTTTTGTAAATTTTTTAAGGTATACCCCTTTCCATTTTTTTCGGCGATTTTCAAACTGCTCTCATTTCTACAAAAAATTAGTTATCGGGATAAACTTAACGGCATTCTCTAAGTTTGGTCACAAGCTTTGCGTACGAAAAACAAATTTTGAAATCGGTTGAACCAAAGTGAAGTTATGAGCACTTGAAATTTCGCTATTTTCAGGTTTTTTAAAATAGGCCCAAAATTGAGCAAAACAGTTTTTTATCGAAATTCATGAAAATTTTGATTTTTTGAAAAAACTATTGATAGATTCGTGTTTAGGGGGCAAAAATACATCGATATGAGGCCCGAAAAACAAAAATATTTTCTAGATAGAATTGTGGCTTGAGCAAGAGCTTATAAAATTTTTTTTTCATCGGTTCTATACTTTTCGGTCATAATTACATCGATTCCTGAAAAAAAAAATTTCGATACGCCCTTATGGCTTTCGACACCAACTCGGAAAGCCATAAGGGCGTATAAAAAAACAAAAAAAATTGGGAAAATTTTTTTTTCATCGGTTCTATACGTTTCGGTCATAATTATGTCGATTCCTGAAAAAAAAATTTCAATACGCCCTTATGGCTCCCGGATGCCATAAGGGCGTAAAAGAGGTGATACTCCCTTATGGCAGCTGTAACGCGATATATATTATTACATTTAATAGAAATTATTGAAGCTCAGAATTGAGAAAATAGATTGTAAGTGTATTCAGATGACGATTGATAATGAAAGTATATACGTTTCTCCTCTCACAAATCGGGTTGAGAAGGACTGATAAAATTATGTGTATATGTTAAAAATAAACGGTTTTAAAAATCATTTATCCCAAACGTACGCGTACTTGATGAGCAGTTTATAATACATTTTTTTAAAATTACTTTCGAATAATTTCCGAGCTTATGCTAATATTAATTGACCATCGATATAATCATCAGCATTTATTACAATTGAAGAAAATATTTGGTTCATATATGAGAATCAGCGACATCTACTCTTACTTGACTTTATTAATTCACCGCCGTTTGAGAAATATCGCATTCGGAAAAATACTCATCGATCGATGGGTTCAATTGTTCAGCATTAAACCTCGAATATGGATTGCAACATCGTTAACGAATGCTGCTCATCATTCGATCAGTCATCAATGAAGTGACATTATTGATAAATGTTGATCATTGTATAATTCGTAGTTACTTATTATTCAATGGGTATCCTTGGTAAATGCTGATCATTTCATCGTTAGCCGCATTTGGGTTCCAATGAACATCTGTGGGAAATGCTGATCTTTCAGTTCATCCGCATTGACTTTCCAATGGACATCATTGGGTAAAGCGGATCACTTCGTTCATCAGCATTTACCATCTCATGGACACCATTGGGCAATGCTGATCGCTCGATACATCCGCATTGGCTTTCCAATGAGCATCATTGAGTAATGATGATCATTCGATTCGTCCGCAATGGCTTTCCAATGAGCATCATTGAGTAATGATGATCGTTCGATTCATCCGCATTGGCTTTCCAATGAGCATCATTGAGTAATGATGATCATTCGATTCATCCGCATTTGATGTTCAATGGATACCCATTCACTGATCAATGGTCAGCCCTGTACGCCATTGACAAATGCGGAAATCTCAATGGGTCCCCATTCATTGTCCAATGGAGTCGTATGAGGACCATTGGTTGCCATTGGCGATTCAATGGAGTTTTTTACTACGGGACCTCCAAACAATCCTCAATCTACCGGGATTGAGGAACAAAATTTCTCAAAGTAAATTCGAAATTCATGACCTTCAAACTCACCCCCAAACAACCCTTAGTCTACGAGAACTGAGAAACAAAATTTCCCAAAGCAAATTTGAAATATATTTTTCAGCAAAGTGGAAGAAAGGGAATGTAAGAAAAATTTGAAGGAAGCTAAGAGCTGGAATATTGGGATAGAGAAGAAAATCTGTAACCCAAAACTTTCAGTAGATTTTTTAGATTTTTTTTGCCAGGGTGTTTAGCTCTCAACTTGGTTGTTTCCAGTTGAGAAAAGGGAAGTTTGACTGTATTCGTATATCGGGGATGGAGACGATCTAACATAAGGGCTCGCCCAGATCGGCGTCCCTCGTGGTCTGCCTTCTCTCTCTCTCTCTCGCTCTTTCAGACACACGCACACGCGCACACTCACTGACACATTTTTGCTTTGTATCCCCAATGAAATTTCTTTGCAATATCTTCCTCGATTCACCCAGGGTATTTCAAATCAACTCGACAAAACGTTTGATCCTCACCCTCAACGATTTGGCTCACGATTTTTCTTATGATTGCCAACGATTCTGGAAAGTACTTTTAGAATTTTTCAAATTTTTTCTATGAGGAATTTTTTTATATTTTCATTTATATTCATAATTTCAGAATATATTGAATATAAATATATTGAATTATTGGAATGTCAATATCGGAAAATATGTTCAATTTTTATTTAATACACACTCTTTATATACATAGCATATACTTCATTTCCATGGAGGAGCGCTCGAGCCACACCAACCCCTAGAAAGTAGATACAGAGATTCAAAATGGGGTAAAATAGTGGTTTCGAAATCTCTGGGTTATCGCATCGTTCCCAGTTATCTCGAGGATTCACCTGCGAGCCCGAATGTTGTGGAAACATCGGAGAGCAAATAACACTCGAAAAACGCAATTTCCCCTCGTTGCCTTATTTAAAGGGTGTCACATAAGTAAAGGGACGGCTGAATATTTCCTCAGCTAACAAAAAAGGTCAAGGACGAATGTCCTTGTATTCTTTTAGTGACTTTTGACGAAAAATCAATGGTGACCTGAATTTTGACCTTGACGATTACCTTCAAGGTTATTTCAAGGTCAACTTTTTTTTCATGTGGACATCCCTTTTTTGACATCGGCAGTCGAAAGAGCGGAAAATTTCACGTTCAAATATGTACTTAGGTCATAAGTACATTTTGACCTTGAAAGTCCTCTAAAGTCAATTAAACTTAAACAAGGCGTGGATACCTTTGGGAATTGAAGCTTTTCAAATTCTTTTGAAGGGATCAAAGTTATTAATTTTAACAAGGCCCATTTAGTAGTGACCTTGACGATGACCTTCAAGGTGATTTCAAGGTCAACTTTTTTTTAATGGATGTTTTAGTTCTGAAATCAATAGAACGAACAGTTTTACATTTAGATTAAAAGATTCGGAAAAAATCAATCAATTTTTTTGGAATGAGTTTGATATTGTACATTAACATACGTCACTGTGGTAGAAAATTACATTTTTCAATTTCGTTGCTCATCAAGCTTTTTTTACAATTCGAAAATAGAAGCTGCCATGAAAATAGAGCATATGATTACGTATATAGAAAATATATTTCTCATATATATTTAATAAAGGTGTGCAAAATGATCCCCATAAGTAAATTGATTCAAAAAATTGGAATATATTTTATTTTACACGTGAAAGCTCTCGCGAAAAAATTGGACCACAAAATTTTGCTTACTGCTTCAATATGGTTGGAATTTTCAAAAAATTTATATTTTGCCAAAATTTAAACGTAAATCGAGTTGTTCTTCAATATTTGAATTCTTTTTAAAAATTACTCTTTTTTGCTTCCACACAAAGCAAGCTTTGTTTTCGTGAAGACATTTTTTTCGCGATTTTTATGCCAACATGTTCAAAATGTCCTAAAACATCGAGAAATCATATTTAGAAAAAATGTCCGGATGGAAGTGTGTGTGTGTCCTGAGTTTCAGATGTAAATAATTAATAACTCGAAAACGCTTCGAGATATCGAGCTAAAATTTAGCACACTCGTCAAGCACGAATTGCTCTTCATTATGAAAAAAATTTGTTTCAATTATAACGGCTGTTCAGATTTTATCGATTTTTTTCGTTTTTGCAAGAATAGCGTAAACGCTCTAACCTCTGCAATTTTCAAGATATTGCATTCAAACTTTGTACAGAATTAGTATAGCTATTAAGGTTTTTTGGTTTTGAATTTGGCGAAAATCCATCGAGGGATTAAAATTTTATGAAAATTGAATTTTTTGAAAAATAGCCTAAACGCTCTAACTGGTGCAATTTTTAAGATATTGTAACGAAACTTTGCACAGAGCTAATATAGCTATCGAGGTTGTTCGCTATTAAATTTGGCAAAAATCCATGGAGGGATTAAAATTTTACGAAATGTTTAATTTTTTGAAAAATAGCGTAAACGCTCTGACTTGTGCAATTTTTAAGATATTGCACTGAAACTTTACACAGAGCTAATGTAGCTATCGAGGATGTTCGTTATTAAATTTCGCGAAAATCGATCGAATGATTAAATTTTTATCAAATTTTTAATTTTTATAAAAGAAGCGTAAACGCTATAACTTTTGAAATTTTTTAGATATTGCAATAAAATTTTGTGGAGAGCCAGTATAGCTATCAATGTTATTCGCTATCAAATTTGGCGAAAATCGATCGAATTTGTACATTGATTAGTAATATTTTTCAATAGTTAACAAAGCTAATTCCTTTATGAGGAAGTCACATTTGATCGCCATATTGTGTGTTAAAGGAAGCTATGCGAACTATGCATAAAGATAAGGAAGAGCAATGTGCAAATTTCAATTTTTTTCCCTACCTTTACCACCAATAAAAATAATGTCCATCATTGAATCACCCTGATATAGATAAATTTTATGTGGCACGTTGCTACTCTCAACGTGTGCATCACGTTGCTTGCCACGTGCACAAACGCGTGATAATCGACGTTGATGTAGCCCCTTCCTCGACCCTTAATACTGCGAAGGTGTAGCCGGAGGTTTTCCTACACGTTCTGTTGATTTAGGCGAGACTGATTGTAACTATGCATACACGGGCTACTCTCCCATACCGCAAGGATAAAACATGCAGTATATACAGCAGACGCTATATATATATATATATATATATATATATATATATATATATATATATATATATATATATATGAGGCATGCCGATTCGACCTGGGTCTGGACCGTCACCTCTCCGATTAGACCCACGATTTTTTATATTATTGTACTATCTCTGAAAGGCACTCGAGAATTTTTTCAGATTTTTTTGGAACGATTTGACTTCACAATATTTTTTATAAACAAAAAATTAAAGCCCAAATTTAAAAATCTGAAAAAAATCACAAAAATCATGTGTCACATATCAAACACTGTGAGCATTTGGAAAAAGTGGGCGGGCGTTTCGTTTGGCCTACAATGCGCTTTTTTTGAGAAAAAAAATTGAATTTTGGACAAAAATTCTGAAAAAAAAATCTGAACAAATTCTGGTTAATTCTGCATGATGTCATGTAATTTTTTTTTTCTCTTCAAGAACTGAGTGGGTTATTGATTTTATTTTTTTTTCAACTTTTTTTTCGAAAAAAGCGCATTGTAGGCCAAACGAAACGCGCGCCCACTTTTTCTAAACGCTCACAAAAATCCTGTGTTCCATATCAAACACTGTGAGCGTTCAGAAAAAGTGGGCGCGCGTTTCGTTTGGCCGACAATGCGCTTTTTTCGAAATTTTTTTTTTTTTAATTAAAATCAATAGCCCATTCAGTTCTTGAAGAGCAAAAAAAATTACATGACATCATGTAGAAATAACCAGAATTTTTTCAGATTTTTTTTTCAGAATTTTTGTCCAAGATTCGATTTTTTTTTTCAAAAAAAGCGCATTGTAGGCCAAACGAAACGCGCGCTCACTTTTTCTAAATGCTCACAGTGTTTTATATGTGACACATGATTTTTGTGATTTTTTTCGAATTTTTAAATTTGGGCTTTAATTTTTTGTTTATAAAAAATATTGTGAAGTCAAATCGTTCCAAAAAAATCTGAAAAAATTCTGAAGTGCCTTTCAGAGATAGTACAATAACATAAAAAATCGTGGGTCAAATCGGAGAGGTGACGGGTCAGACCCAGGTCGAATCGGCATGGAATGCCCCATATATTATATTCGAGGTTGGGAGTAGGTGAACATTTTTTTCAACCCAAAGGACTCGCAATCAAAAATTTCATTGTATTGTACATATTTACAAAACAATCTGAATTCTTCATGTGTTTGTTAGCCCTCACATTGACTCTGTTCTAAATTTTCAGAAAAAAAGAAGTAATTTTTAATAATAATAATAATAATAATAATAATAATAATAATAATAATAATAATGAATTTGATATACAATAGATTTAATTCAAATTTTAATATATTAAATATATTATTATTATTATTATCATTATTATTATTATTATTATTATTATTATTATTATTATTATTATTATTATTATTATTATTATTATTATTATTATTCTAAGATATCATAATTGATATAAATTACATATTTTTATAAATTTTCCGCATCCCTGTGAAACTGTACGACCTATAATGCACCTTTCAACAGAAATAACAATATACTTATTCCATCTTACATCTTCGTATGTAACGAGGGGGTGGAAAAGCTCAATTATTCGGAAGGGTGAAAAACCCTCGACGCTGTGTCTTGGGTTAAAAGACAATGCGGAATTATCATTACGGTTCCGTTTGAAGTGCAACGACGATATAACTCGATGGTCCTCAATTTTATCACTTTCATCGTGATGTCGGTTGTCGGTGGGAGGGGGGGGGGAGGGGGAGGGGAGGGGTCTGTACACGTGAAACACGTGCAGGCCACATTGGTGTAAGGGTTAGGGAGTTAGGGGGGTTAGGGGTGTTCTATTACCACTGTCACAGCATTTACACGATTGTATATATCTGTAGGTTATATATATATTAGGGTCGGTCAAATAAAATGACTATTTTTTTTTCCTCGATATAATGAAAAATGTATTGTTTGGCACCTCAAAAAAACCCTCTGCAATGATTAGCCTTTCATATTCAAATTAAGAGGTCCCTCATCGCAAATTTTTATTTTCCATTTAAATAACATAGGATTTTTTTTTTTAACTTTGGAATTTTATTAGAATTTAACCGTTGAGGTTAGGAGAGTTTTTTCAGCGCATTCTTGTAGAACATTTGATGCTCTACAAAAAAGCTCTCTTGTGTCTAATCGAAAAAACTAACCGTTCAAAAAATGATCGCTGTTAGTGATTATTATCACCGATTTTTTTTTGAACGGTTAGTTTTATTGATTAGACACAAGAGATATTTTTTGTAGAGCATAAAATGTTCTACAAAAATGTGCTAAAAAAACTCTCCTGACCTCAACGGTTACAGTCTAATAAAATTCCGAAGTTAAAAAAAAAAATTTCCTATATGTTATTTGAATGGGAAATAAAAATTTGCGATGAGGCACCTCTTAATTTAAATATGAAGGGCTAATACTTGCAGAGGGTTTTTTTGAGATGCCAAACAATACATTTTTTATTATGTCGAGGAAAAAAAAATTGGTCATTTTATTTGACCCACCCTAATATGTATATATATATTTACGTATGTAAAGATAAGGTATATAAGGAGGGAGAGTTTCCCGGGTTTATTTGCCCAATGTGCGAGCGTCTGCGCGTCTGAGTGTGGGTTGGTGGGTGTAAAATGGCAACGTGATACGCGCACATTGACGGGGTAAAATGCATATATATGGGTCATTCCATGCCAAATCGACCAATAGTTGAAATCGACCCCTTTCAATTTCGATGAAATTTGGTCAGAAGTTTTCTTTTATCATAAAACGAAGTTCTACCAAAGGAAAAAAATTTGATTTTTTTTTTGGAAAGTTATGCAACATTCAAAATTTCACCATTTTTTCAATTGTTCAATTTTTTTTTAAAAATATGTCACAAACTATTATAGCTATGGAAAAATTGTTCCGGGTATGTCTTAAAGAGTATACTTGAGGCTACGAAAAAATATGTTCCGAAAAAAAATTTGGAAAAATGGTGAATATGGAGAATTTTGAATTTTTAAATATCGTGAAAATTCACGATCAACATTAAATTTTCGGTTGTTTTTTTGATATAATACCTTGTACTGATCTTGAAGATCCTGAAATTTTGAGAAATATATATTTTTTTGTTTCAAAAATATGAATTTTTGAATTTTGGTAAGAATTTTTTTTTGTTTGCTTCTAAGTTAAGTAGATAAGTTAAGTTAAGTATAGTTAAGTTAAGCTAAGTATAAGTATATAAGAGTATACTTGAGGCTACGAAAAAAAATGTTCCGATAAAGAATTTTGAAAAATGATGAATTTGGAGAATTTCTAATTTTTTAAAATTATGAAATTCCACGATCAACATTAAATTTTTTGATTTCATTTTCTTTTTACATAATACCTTGTACTGATCTTAAAGAACGTGAAATTTTCAGAAATGTGTTCTTTTTTGTTTAAAAAATATGAATTTTTTTTTTTTTATCTTACCTCTAAATCAAGTAAAGTTGAACAATCATGTAATTTTTACTGCTCAAAATGACAAAATACCAAAATTGGAAAATGCATATTTTTGAAAAAAAAAACATCTTTCTGAAAATGTCAGGATCTTTTAAGAACAGTACAAGGTATTATATTTAAAAAATTGAACACAAAATTAATTGTTGATCGTGGATTTTCACGATTTAAAAAAATTCAAAATTCTCCAAATTTATCATTTTTCAAATTTTTTTTTCAGAATTTTGTTTTTCTTTTTCGTATCCCAAAGCATACTCTTTGAGACGAAACCAGAACGATTTTTTTTGCAACTATAATAGTTTTCGAGATATTTAAAAAATAAACTTGAACAATGGAAAAAATGGTGGAATTTTGTATAACTTTGGAAAAAATTTTTTTTTTTTGTAGAACTTTGTTTCATGATAAAAGAAAATTTCTGACCGAATTTCATCGAGATTGAACGGTGCCGATTCCAACTATTGGTCGATTGGACACGGAGTGACCCATGTATATGTGTGTGTAGAAGAGGATGATGCGTCTGTTTCCATGGCGACTGTAAACGTGGCGAACAGGTCCGCGCGCAGAGAGACAGACGGGGTAGTTTGCCTCGTGCGAGCATCCCCTTCGTTCTCTCCCCGGTGCAGATAGCAAATGCGAGAAAGAGAGGAGAATCGAGAAAGAGAGAAAGAGAGAGATGGGCTCAGCTCGATAGAAGAGAGTTTGATAAAGGAAGGAGCGGGAGAGAGATAGGGGATGAAAAGACGGGGTTGGAGGCCTTGGGGTGAACGCCGAAGAGGTGAAAGCGCGCGGAAGGGTAGATTTTTGTGTTTTTATTTTTTTTTTCCACGAAAGTAAATCGAGAGTTAGGAATAGGCATGGCCCTTCCATAAACGTGCGGGGGTTGTTTTTTTTTGCATAATATCTTAAGATATCTTTCCGCTGTCTCCTTCGCACACATGTAAAACATCCCTTAGTGGCTCTGTCTCGTGACACCCCTTTTTATCAATTTTTTTCCTTTTTTCGAAATCGTCGCCTCTTGCAATCGGTGCGAGAAAGATTGGAGGGATGAAAAAAAAACGAACAAATCGATCGAACCGTAAAAACTACCCCTTTGCACTTTGAAGAAAAATGGCCGTCGAGGACTCTCACTTCGAATGTTTTGTATTTTTTTTTTGTGTCACGGAAAGTACTTCCAGCAACCCTATTTAATGTTGAAAGAATTTTGATATGTTATTCTACATCAAAATTTAAGGGACAGCGATTTTTTTTTCCACCGGCGGAAAAAAGTTCCTAGGGGGTGAAACCACCCTCCAAAGCTGAGACCTCCAAGGGATTCTTTTTAGGATTAAGCTATTTCCACTCGACATGATTGCATGCATCTAAATGGATGGATTATCTTGATAGATGATGAAAAATGCAACTAGTTTCGTACCAAAGGGTTGCATAGACAAAAATTATAGGGGTTGAAATTCGTCAAATCATAATAATAATGAAAAAACGATTGCAATTTCTTGATACATCTAATTGCACTTGAAAGAGGCCTAAAAAGTAAACATGAGTTTTTTCGTTTTTCTCACAAGTTAATTTGAGGGGGTAAACTACCCCTATATATGTTTACATCAATTCTGAATAAAAACTCCCCCGATATTGTTGCATTTTTCATCATTGATCTTCAAGATGATTATGCATTTGGGTGCATTCGAATATTTCGAGTGGAAATAGCTGAAACTTGAAAACTACCCCTTTGAGGTTTCAACTTTAGAGGGAGATTTCACCCCTTAGAAACGTTTTCCCACCGATAAAAAAAAATACGTGTCTCTTAGATTTGCATGCAGAGTAACATATTCAAATTTTATAAAAAATGGAGGGGGTTACTGGAAAAACATCCCTTGCAGGAAATTATGAAAATAAGGGATATTCGACCGATGTTTTTTTTTTTAATTATTCAAATCGAGTGAAAAAAAATCGTACAAATTATTTATCGATTAATTATTACGTATTCAAAATTCCTGTAACTTAGAAAAGGGAAATAAGGGTTCCGTAAATTCATTATAAGAAAAATAGGGGCCTGGAAATACGTCTCAGGCTTTTAATTTTACGACGAAAGAAGATCACAATAAAAATGAGAATCATGTTAAGAGACAGGAGGTGTAACTTTTCAATTTTCGAAAAAGTTGCGCAAATGATAAATACTCGTCGACAAAGTACATGTATAAAACAAAACAAAAATAAAGTCAGAGAAATAATTTAATTCCCGTAATACTTAAGGTACAACGAGACATTCACGGGATAATCTTATTTTCGTCTTTATGAACGCCGAGTTCATGCTCAACATCCACCCCATTCTCGTTTTATTATATGTATATATAATATATATGGGTCGTTCCATGTCAAATCGACCAATAGTTGGAATCGACCCCTTGCAATTTCGATGAAATTTTGTCAGAAGTTTTCTTTTATCATAAAATAAAGTTCTCTCAAAGGAAAAAAATAAAAAAATGTTTTTTTCGATAATTATGCAAAATTCAGAATTTTACCATTTTTTTAATTTTTCAAGTTTATTTTTTAAATATCTCGAAACCCATTATAGTTACGATAAAATCGTTTTGGGTTCGTCTCAAAGTTGGGTTCGTCGTACGTTGGGCTACGAAAAAAAAACTTTGAAAAATGATGAATTTGGAGAATTTAGAATTTTAAAAAATCGTGAGAATCCACGATCAACATTAAATTTTTGGTTCAATTTTTTTAATATAATACCTTGTACTGATCTTAAAAGATTCTGAAATTTTCAGAAAGGCTTTTTTTTTTCATAAATATAAATTTTTGAATTTTGGTAAAAAAAATTTTTTTTTTTACCTCCAAGTTAAGTAAAGTTGAGCAATCATGTAATTTTTACTGCTCAAAATTACAAAATTATATGATTGCTCAATTTTACTTAACTTAGAGGTAAAAAAAAATTTTTTCACTAAAGTTCAAAGATTCATGCTTTTGAAAAAAAAAATTGAAAAAATCAGTACAAGGAATTATATTTAAAAAATTGAACCGAAAATTTAATGTTGATAGTGGATTTTCACCATTTAAAAAAAAATTCCGAAAAAAAACTGAAAAATGATGAATTTGGAAAATTTAGAAATTTTCAAAATCGTGTATATCCACGATCAACATTAAATTTTTTGATTAATTTTTTTACATTATACCTTGTACTTATCTTGAAAGATTTTGAAATTTTCAGAAAGGTGTTTTTTTTCAAAAATATAAAAAAAAATATAAAAAAATTTGGTTTACCTATAAGTTAAATAAAGTTGAGCAATTATGGAATTTTTACTGCTCAAAATTACAAAATTACACGATTGCTCAACTTTACTTAGTGGTAAAAAAAATTTTTTTACCATAGTTCAAAGATGCATGTTTTTGGAAAAAAAAACATCCTTCTGAAAATTGCAGGATCTTGTATTGATCTTGCATTCCTTGTACTGATCTTAATCAGTACAAGGAACTATATATTTAAAAAAATGAACCGAAAATGTAATGTTGATAGTGGATGTTCACGATTTAAAAAAAATTCAAAATTCTCCAAATTCATCATTTTTCAAAAAAAAAATTCGGAATATTTTTTTTTTCGCAGCCCCAAGTATACTCTTTAAGACGAATCCAGAACGATTTTTTCGTAACTATAATAGTTTTCGAGATATTTAAAAAATAAACTTGAAAAGTTAAAAAAATGGTAAAATTTTGAATTTTGCGTAACTTTCGAATTTTTTTAAATTTCTTTTTCCTTTGGTAGAACTTAGTTTTATGATAAAAGAAAACTTCTTACGAAATTTCATCGAAATTGAAAGGGGTCGATTCCGACTATTGGTCGATTTGACGTGGAATGACCCATACATAATATTATATATGTATATATTTTCGTCGTATAACTTTTCGTTTGTTAGGCCGTGCTTTACAAGCTCAACTCGAGCTTCATAACGAGAGACACGGTGGAGAGAAGAAGACGAAGAATGGATAGAGGGATGCTATAGAGACGCTGAGGAGCAGAGAAAGTGCTGGTAGACATTGTCGGGACACCGACAGCGTTTCTGCCTCGCTCAACCAGAGTCCGTTTTCGCCTTTTCCACCGTCGCCCCAAACTACTTTTCACCCTCCGTCCGGCATCGTTTCGCGGACCAACGTCTCAACGAGTTATTAATGTCTCGCTCTTTATAAAGTACTCAATTTCAGTTTCGCCGCTTCAACTTGCAGGATATAGCGAGGGTTATAAGCGGAGTGTGGGAAGCGAGACCAAGAGAAATGTCAGGAATAATGGCTCTGCCGAGCCGCAATAGAGTTGTAGAGGGCGCTCGATAGAACTCTACCCTCTCCCTGCCACTCTCCCCATTCCCGGCGCACATAACCACCAAAATATAGAACCGGCGGTGAACATTGAAAATTACAGGAGCTCTGACGAAAATGCTAATGGGTTAGGGGTTCGCTTTAACCGCAAGATCTTCAAGTGGCCACCTTAATCACTCGGTATAATAAAAATGTCTCACCGCTTTCACGCTTTTATACCTCCAGAAGGCCTGTTTCTTCAAAATGGCGGCGCTGGTGTCCATTTTGAAGCATGGCGGCGGCTTTCAATATGGCCGCCGGCACCGCCATTTTGAAGAGTCAACGATGAGATGCAATTCGTTGATTTGCACATATCTTGCTCTTTTCTTTCAAAGTTGACTAATTAAGGTTACTTTATGAGAGAATATAGAGATCAATTTTGCATTTTTTATTAAAAAAAGATTGTAAAGTATGGAAAATGGTGAAAAGAGTATCGCGGCAATTTCCAATTTGCAGGATTTTGGACTTTGATAAATGTGAGGTTAATTTCTGATTAAGTTGCAAATACTAACTCCAAAATGCAACATTGGCAGAATTTTTGTTTATATTCAAAATTATATCTAATTTCAACATCAATGTGCAAGTTTCTAATATGAGCACGACAATTTTTCTATTTGTAATAGAATATTCTCCACTGCAAATTATTTAAAAAAAAAAATTGTAATTTGTAATGGAACGTGCATACACTACACATCATTTTTTTATTTGTAATGGAACACGCATCCATTACACATTACTTTTTCTTATTTGTAATGGTACATGCATCCGTTACACATTACATTTTTTTTTTAATGGGACATGCATTCATTAGACACTCTTTTTATTTGTAATGGCACACGCATTCATTACACATTACTTTTGTATTTTGTAATGGTACACTTATCCATTTTACATTATGCAGTGTAATGGGTAATAAATACAGTAATGCATTATTTACAACTCTGATACATACTAAGCTACTTTTTTTAACGAAAAAAAAAAACATTTTGAAAATCCTAGAGTGCAGGCCTAACCCCTTAAGGGTGGGGTAAAGTTAATTCGGCGAAAAAGGCATGTTTTTAAGATTTTTTTTTGGCGTAACGGATAGTGATCGTTTATTGAAAAATTTACATATAATAAAGTAATATTTGAACAACGTTCTCCTAAATTTGCATTGCAAAATATTCAAAATTGAGCGAGTGAAAATTAAACCCCGGGGGTGCCTTGAAAAGGTGAGGTAATGATGGGAGGATTTTTTTTTTTTTCGATTTTTCGATTTTTCGTAGCACTTGGGAGCCAAAAACCCGTTTTTCGCTAAAAAAAATATCGGCTAATTTGTTGTTGAAAAATTAGTGATTATTAAAAAAAAACAAAAAAGCTCTCGACAATACCTGGTGAATTATGTGAAGAAGTACTGTGCAAAATTTCAAAGCGATTGGTCCGGTAGATTTTGAGTTATCGTGCACACGGACTTCAAATATGACAAGTCTCAGAAAAACGGTTTGAAAAATGCAGAAGAGTTTGGTCGCTTATGCAATGTTTGAGAACGCTTCTCGATTGCATAAAAATCTGAGAAAATTCATGCATATTAAAGGTACTCAAAAGATCAATTTTGCATAATAATAATTCCAAAATGTTATTAACAAAATGATGAAAAAACAATAGCGCGCCGCGCAGCTGCCGCCCAGGTATAAAATCCGGCATGGAGCAACCCGTAGTAAAAAACTCCATTCGTCGCCATTGAAAAATCCCCATTCATTCCCCATCGCCAAAATAACCAATGGAGATGAATGCCGAATTTTCTAAGGACATTTTCGCCATTAAATTCCCCATTTGAAACGGAATGGGGATTATCCCATGGGGATTCAATGGAGACAATCTCCCTAGTGAATTCGCCATATTCACCTCTATTGGTTTTTGTGGGCAATGGGGAATAAATGGGATCATCAATGGAGATTCTTTCATATGATTGCTATATATACATGGAATTACGCATTAAATAATCAAGTAAGTTATCAGTAAGTAAGGTTAATCATAATGCTAATATTAGCATAACGACCAATAATTATATCATATATCATATATAGCAATCACATATATATATATATATATATATATGTATATATATATATATTACATTTAATAGAAATTATTGGAGCTCAGCATTGAGAAAATAGATTGTAAGTGTATTCAGATGACGATTGATAATGAAAGTATATACGTTTCTCCTCTCACAAATCGAGTTGAGAGGGACTGATAAAATTATGTGTATATGTTAAAAATAAACGGTTTTAAAAATCATTTATCGCAAACGTACGCGCACTTGATGAGCAGTATATAATATATTTTTTTTAAATATATTATATTATATTTTATTTTAAACTATTATATTATATTTTAAACTGATTGACCATCGATATGTTCATCAGCATTTATTACAAATTGAAGAAAATATTTGGTTCATACATGAGAATCAGCGACATCTACTCTTACTTAATTTTATTAATTCACCGCCGTTTGAGAAATATCGCATTCGGAAAAATTCTCATCGATCGATGGGTTCAATTGTTCTGCATTGAACCTCGAATATGGATTGCAACATCGTTAACGAATGCTGCTCATCATTCGATCAGTCGTCAATGAAGTGACATTATTGATAAATGTTGATCATTGTATAATTCGTAGTTACTTATTATTCAATGGGTATCCTTGGTAAATGCTGATCATTTCATCGTTAGCCGCATTTGGGTTCCAATGAACATCTGTGGGAAATGCTGATCTTTCAGTTCATCCGCATTGACTTTCCAATGGACATCATTGGGTAAAGCGGATCATTTCGTTCATCAGCATTTACCTTCCCATGGACACCATTGGGCAATGCTGATCGCTCGATACATCCGCATTGGCTTTCCAATGAGCATCATTGAGTAATGATGATCATTCGATTCATCCGCATTGGCTTTCCAATGAGCATCATTGAGTAATGATGATCATTCGATTCATCCGCATTGGCTTTCCAATGAGCATCATTGAGTAATGATGATCATTCGATTCATCCGCATTTGATGTTCAATGGATACCCATTCACTGATCAATGGTCAGCCCTGTACGCCATTGACAAATGCGGAAATCTCAATGGGTCCCCATTCATTGTCCAATGGAGTCGTATGAGGACCATTGGTTGCCATTGGCGATTCAATGGAGTTTTTTACTACGGGAATAGACGCTCAAATACTCATAACTTCGTCAATTTTACTCCGATCGACTTGAAATTTTAACACAATATTCTTGAGATATTATGCATTCATTTAAAAAATTGAAAAAAAATGAAAAAAACAATTTTAATACTTTACCCCGCCCTTAAGTTATTCAAGTTAAACTTACCAAAAAAATTATTATCCAAATTTCGTTATTTATTTATATGATTATCGGACAATTAAAGGAACGGCCAAGGTCGTGGAAATGTTATGAACCAACATAGTTTTCATCGCATATTAGTCATTTTGTACGATGAAAACTGTTGTAATTCCCCTCTCACGAGATTACCGGACAATAAAGAGCGTCGCGACCCTCTTTAATGAATAAAGTAGTCATACGAGGGAGGAATATGACTGCTCGCATGCATCTGACATGTGAAACGCGCTGCATGCGCACCGCCGCCGCCGCCGCGACCTGGAGAAATATATGCTGTCGTGGCATTTCCTCGTTCACCTCCAACATAGCGCGACTTCACATTATTATACATGCTTCTACAAAGAGACGTACACTTTAATAATGCATCCTCTCCTCTCCATTCCGAGAAATTCATGCCTGTAATTAAATTATTTGCACCTCGGTGTGCCATTTTTCGGTACAATTAACCATCCAACTTGAGTGCGTCCCAAAATCCGACAAGATCTACTCTTCAAAATTTGAAGATCGAAAATTTTATCGAAAATGTCCCTCGACGATCAGACTTTTGCAATTACAATTCGTGCTCGGCGAAAAACCACCCTTAACCCGCTGCGGCCCACCTGGACCGGTCCTGGGTCTCCAGCGACCCACAACTTCCTTCGCTTCTAAAACAGGTTTAGAACAAAATTTTCTAGCTCATGAGTAGCAAAATCTAATCGTTGTAACCTCAGGAATGAGAATATGCAAGACTGCTATCGATATTTCCATTTTGAAAAAAACTGTGTGAATAAATGCCAAAAAAGTCCGAAAATTTGCCCGTAGGCCTTGTGGACGTTTTTAACGATTCTTCCTTTGTTTATCACGCTAAATAGATTTAATTATAGTGATTTGCAAACTTGAGACTCACAAGAGTTTCTGGAAAAGTATATTTCCACCCTGGGTCTGTAGTGACCCAGAAAGCGCTACTCAAGTGTTTCGTACGAAGACCGACTGAGATGGATCATATTTTTCACCTAATTCACCGAGCAAAAGCGCGGGCTTTCGCTTGGTTCTCCACTCAGGACTTTAAAGATGGCACTGGGTCGTTGTAGACCCAGGTGGCCCTCAGCGGGTTAGTATCTTCTTAACATAAGCCTAATTATACACGCAACGCAAAGCCACTGTGAGATGATAAATTCGCTTGAGAAGGGTTATCTGGAAGGTTAAAACACCTCGTCTGTAAACCTGGGTCATTTTTGTCCTACCCAAAATTGTTTCCACCGATTGTTTCCGAACGAGCGAACGGTGGGGACCGCTAACTAAAAAAACTTACATGGAAGAGGAACTTGACCCCCAAAAAAGCCTCAGCTGACCTTGAACCGTCACAAAGAGCTTAGTGGACAAAATTTGGGTTGGACATAAATGACCCACGTTTACAGACGGCGTTTGTCAAAAATCGTAGGTACGCAGTACGTGTGCGGGAATAACAATTTCATTTAAGATAGTACAATTTTGTTTATAACAGTAGAATTAACAATAATAAGTTGAAATTAATGCAGTTTATAAGAAAAAAATGTTTTTCGATAATATCAATACATGATTTATGGCCCATTTTACCCACCGAACTTAAGCATTTAATATTACATCAATAAAATCTAATATTTTTTTCCTCAAAGGTGCATGATTCATCTTCAATTTGCCGTAAAGTACATTAAGGTATCTAAATTTTTCGAAAAGTTATGATTTTTTAAGCAAACTACTGATTCTTTAAGGAGTTGCTCCATTTTATTAATAAAAAATATATGTAACAATAAACTTTTCACAAATTTTATGGTTGGTACATCAAGTTGAAGGTTTCAAACAGTAGCTCAAATTTTATTAAATTTTTTCGAGTCCATTAACCCCACAAAAAACGACCGGACACGAACGACCCAGGTTTAGCTTTTGGTTAAATGAACCTCGCTTTTGGTTAAATGTAAAAAAAAATGAAAAAAATGCGGAAAAAATAATACAATGAGTAAATACCCCAAAGTACATCAGGAAATGATTTTAGTCTGGAATATCTCATTCGACGAGCATTAAACCAGGAAGAACGTTCGAGACGGAGATACGCCAGGTCTACGCGTGGCATAAACGGATAACACTAAATTTTCGACAAGCGGTACATGGTCCGGAACGATTACAGAATCATGGCGTGTTGGTGGTGGGCTTGCAGCGATTCCAACCCTCCTCCTCGTCATGTGCTTCTCTCAGCTGTTGGTGCGTAACGATCCTGCTGGTCTGCACGGGGTGGGCTCAATCATCCTAGCAGCGGGCTGGCATCCCATCAAGCCCATAAACCCCTTTCAGCAAGAGGAAACTTAAAAAAAAAGAAGAAAACTTAGTATACCAACAACCAGGTATTTGTAACAACCTTCGGGGGCGTTTAAGAACTTAAGGGGGTGTTCTGGTCTAGAATTTTGAAAAAATCCATTTTTTTTTGCATATTTTTAAAGTTTATACCTTTAAGAATATATCATCGGAAGGAAATTTTTTGATTCCAATAATTTACGGAGTTGTAGCTATTTTAGTGACGCAGCAGCTATGCCCGTCACGTCACAGCGTTACTTCAACGGAGTGTTCTGGTCTAGAATTTTGAAAAAATTATTTTTTTTGCATATTTTTAAAGTTAAGACCTTTAAGAATATATCATCGGAAGGAAATTTTTTGATTCCAATAATTTACGGAGTTGTAGCTATTTTAGTGACGCAGCAGCTATGCCCGTCACGTCGCAGCGTTACTTTAACGGAGTGTTCTGGTCTAGAATTTTGAAAAAATAATTTTTTTTGCATATTTTTAAAGTTTAGACCTTTAAGAATATATCTTCGGTAGGAAATTTTTTGATTCCAATAATTTACGGAGTTGTAGCTACTTTAGTGACGCAGCAACTATGCCCGTTACGTCGCAGCGTTACTTTAACGGGGTGTTCTGATCTAGAATTTTGAAAAAATCATTTTTTTGTATATTTTCAAAGTTTAGACCTTTAAGAATATATCTTCGGTAGGAAATTTTGTGATTCCAATAATTTACGGAGTTGTAGCTACTTTAGTGACGCAGCAACTATGCCCGTTACGTCACAGCGTTACTTTAACGGAGTGTTCTGGTCTAGAATTTTGAAAAAATCATTTTTTTTGCATATTTTTAAAGTTTAGACCTTTAAGAATAGATCTTCGGTAGGAAATTTTTTGATTCCAATAATTTACGGAGTTGTAGCTACTTTAGTGACGCAGCAACTATGCCCGTTACGTCGCAGCGTTACTTTAACGGGGTGTTCTGATCTAGAATTTTGAAAAAATCATTTTTTTTGCATATTTTTAAAGTTTAGACCTTTAAGAATATATCTTCGGTAGGAAATTTTTTGATTCCAATAATTTACGGAGTAGTAGCTATTTTAGTGACGCAGCAACTATGCCCGTTACGTCGCAGCGTTACTTTAACGGAGTGTTCTGGTCTAGAATTTTGAAAAAATCATTTTTTTTACATATTCCTTGAGTTTAGACTTTTGAGAATATATCCTCAAAAGGGAATTTTTAAATTACAGTAATTTACGGAGTTATAGCTATTTTAGTGACGCAGCAACTACGCTCGGCGTCGGAGCGTAGCTTTAAGGGAGTATTCTGGTCGAGAATTTTGAAAAAATCATTTTTTTTGCATATTCATTAAGTTTAAACTTTTGAGAATATATACTCGAAAAGGAATTTTTTAATTCTAATAATTTACGGAGTTATAGCTATTTTAGTGACGCAGCAACTATGCTGGGCGTCGGAGCTTAGCTTTAAGGGAGTATTCTGGTCGAGAATTTTGAAAAAATCAATTTTAGCATATTCATTAAGTTTTGACTTTTGAGAATATATCCTCGAAAGGAAATTTTTTAATTCCAATAATTTACGGAGTTATAGCTATTTTAGTGACGCAGCAACTATGGTCGGCGTCGGAGCGTAGCTTTAAGGGAGTATTCTGGTCGAGAATTTTGAAAAAATCAATTTTCTTTGCATATTCATTAAGTTTAGACTTTTGAGAATATATCCTCGAAAGAAAATTTTTTAATTCCAATAATTTCCGGAGTTACAGCTATTTTAGTGACGCAGCAACTATGCCTGTAACATTTGACATGATATCTCAAGTTCAACTCAACTGATTTACTTCAAATTTTTTACCAATCTCCAATGTATAACTCCCTATCGTCCTTATCACTTTTGTATTAGAATTATTTTTTTTACTATTGTAAAAAAATTAAAAAACTATGAAAAAAGAGTCGAAAAACGTCTTTTTTTGTTCAGACAGTCGCCATTTCGCAAAATTTTGTTTTTCCATTATCTTTGAGGAAGAGGCTATAATGACATTTTTACTAATTAAGAATATTTTTTTAAATATCGTATCGGATGACTAGAAGGGTTGCAATCGTATCAGTCAGCACAACCCCTTTATTTAGCCCCAACTTTACCAGCTTCATCAATGATTAAATTTTAATTTTTTTTTCTCCAAATTTTTCTTGTTTATTGTCAAAATATTAATAAATATGTTGTAAAAAAGGAATGGTAAAAAAAAATATTTTTTTTTATTGAGCTTGAGAAAACGCTAAAAATGTATGTCTCTAAAAATACCGCCTTACATGGAATAGTATTTAAATGTCTCTCAGCCGAAATAATGTTGCTTTTCCCCACTCGTTTTTCTCCACGCGTCAGATATTCCCGGATGATTGCGTCAATTCGTCCCTCAGTGAAATGTACCGCGATGATCGAGATGGAATTTTCCTTGCTGATTCAATTTCGCATGTATCAGGCATAAATTAAAGAGGAAAAAAATTGGCTCGGTTGCAAAAAGCTTCGCGCGGAGATGGAAAAGCGAGAAAAGGAGACGGAGAAAATGTCCATCTGGTCATCCGGTGGAAGACGTCAAAGAGGTATTGATCTTCTGTACCAAGCTCTATGGTTTTATATACATATATATGTCGGTATTATATATCTTATGTCATATATTTTACTGTAAGAGTAAAAAAAAAAAAAAGTGTCGAGGTGAACGAGATACCAGCGACGAAAGGATCAGACGGACAGAACGATTTCTATCACTCTCTTTCTCTCTATCTCTCTCCTTCTCTCTTTATGTATATATGTATGACTGGCTCTTTTGAAAATCAGCAAGACCTCTGGGTCCAAATGTCCCTTTTTTGGTTTGAAATTTTTCCTTGTCGTTGCTTTTGCAAATTTCCACATCAGCGATATTCACAATGAAAAGCCTGAGAAAGTTTCACATAGAAACCTTTTTTTTCAATACCAAAAGAAACAAAAAAAATTGATTTTATTTATTATCTATTGTTTACTGCGGCTAAAAAATGGTTGCTTTTAATGAGAAAATGTCATAAAGAAGTAAAAATTGCAAGGAATTTGAGAAAAAAAAGTTGATTTGAATTTTGGAGGCTGCACGGAGAGTAAAAATTACTAGAACCAATGAAATAAAGTTTTGAAGGCAAAAAATCATTTTTTTCATTATTTGTCAAAACATATTAGATTGGCCCGTAGTAAAAAACTCCATTCGTCGCCATTGAAAAATCCCCATTCATTCCCCATTGCCAATATAACCAATGGAGATGAATGCCGAATTGCCTAAGGGGATTTTCGCCATTGAATTCCCCATTTGAAACGGAATGGGGATTATCTAATGGGGATTCAATGGAGACAATCCCCTTAGGCAATTCGGCATTCATCCCCATTGGTTATTTTGGTAATGGGGAATGAATGGGGATTTTTCAATGGCGATGAATGGAGTTTTTACTATACGAAAGAATCTCCATTGCTGTTCGCCACTCATTCCCCATTGCCCACAAAACCAATGGATATGAATGCCGAATTTTCTAAGGACATTTTCGCCATTGAATTTCCCATTTGAAACAAAATGGGGATTATCCCATGGGGATTCAATGGAGACAATCTCCCTAGTTAATTCGCCATTCACCTCCATTGGTTTTTGTGGGCAATGGGGAATAAATGGGATCATCAATGGAGATTCTTTCATATGATTGCTATATATACATGGAATTACGCATTAAATAATCAAATGATGTAAGTTATCAGTAAGTAAGGTTAATCATAATGCTAGTATTAGCATAACGACCAATAATTATATACGCATTATATATATTATTACATTTAATAGAAATTATTGAAGCTCAGAATTGAGAAAATAGATTGTAAGTGTATTCAGATGACGATTGACAATGAAAGTATATACGTTTCTCCTCTCACAAATCGGGTTGTGAAGGACTGATAAAATTATGTGTATATGTTAAAAATAAACGGTTTTAAAAATCATTTATCCCAAACCTACGCGTACTTGATGAGCAGTTTATAATATATTTTTTTAAAATTACTTTCGAATAATTTCCGAGCTTATGCTAATATTAATTGTCCATCCATATAATCATCAGCATTTATTACAATTGAAGAAAATATTTGGTTCATATATGAGAATCAGCGACATCTACTCTTACTTAATTTTATTAATTCACCGCCGTTTGAGAAATATCGCATTCGGAAAAATTCTCATCGATCGATGGGTTCAATTGTTCAGCATTGAACCTCGAATATGGATTGCAACATCGTTAACGAATGCTGCTCATCATTCGATCAGTCGTCAATGAAGTGATATTATTGATAAATGTTGATCATTGTATAATTCGTAGTTACTTATTATTCAATGGGTATCCTTGGTAAATGCTGATCATTTCATCGTTAACCGCATTTGGGTTCCAATGAACATCTGTGGGAAATGCTGATCTTTCAGTTCATCCGCATTGACTTTCCAATGGACATCATTGGGTAAAGCGGATCATTTCGTTCATCAGCATTTACCTTCCCATGGACACCACTGGGCAATGCTGATCGCTCGATACATCCGCATTGGCTTTCCAATGAGCATCATTGAGTAATGATGATCATTCGATTCATCCGCATTTGATGTTCAATGGATACCCATTCACTGATCAATGGTCAGCCCTGTACGCCATTGACAAATGCGGAAATGTCAATGGGTCCCCATTCATTGTCCAATGGAGTCGTATGAGGATCATTGGTTGCCATTGGCGATTCAATGGAGTTTTTTACTACGGGATTTTACTACCGCTTCTTTTAAAATAATCACAATCAATTTTATATCTAATAAATATTGAAAATACTACAAAAATATTTTTAGAAGTAAAATAATGATGAATTTATTGCAAAGGAATCATTTTGTTCGAAAAAAATAATTTTATTTGATGTCGTTTTTCAGATTCAAATAATCTCATGTTGATGATGCAATAAATCTAATTAATCCAATGAATGCAAATTTATTAAAATCTATTCAAATGAAGATATTTTTAGAAGTAAAATAATGATGAATTTATTGCAAGGAAATAATTTTGTTCGAAAAAAATAATTTCGTATTGAAGTCATTTTTTAGATCCAAATAATCTAATGTTTATGATGCGATAAATGTAATTAATCTAATGAATACAAATTCAATCAAATCTATTTAAATAAAAATATATTTTGAAGTAAAATAATAATGACTTCATTGCAAGAAAATAATTTTTTCGAAAAAAATAATATCGTATTGAATTCGTTTTTTAGATCCAAATAATCTCACGTTTATGATGCGATCAATGTAATTTTAATCCAATGAATACAAATTTAATGAAATCTATCATGCATTAAATTGTTACTATTAAATAAGAGTTCAATATAATGGAGTAATAGATCCATGAAAATATTTTTTTAAATGAAGAGTGATTTTCTTGGTTCAACAAATAAATACTCGAATTAATAATTTCATTTAATAAATAAATTCATGTTCTCAAATTCAATAATTTTTTCTCTCAGTCAGCAATTTATGGAAAAAAATGTTTTTTCTAGTATTTTCAAATTTTCATGAAATTGTCAATATTTTTAATGAATTGAAAGATGAGAGTAAATTTTTTGCCAAATAAAAAAATCACTAATTGCATTTCATAGATTTTGAAAAACTTTGGATGAAAAGCGAGTGCATGAAAAAATTGAAAAGTCTTTCTTTTTTAATTTTTCTTTTCCATTTATGTGATTTGACGCACTAAAGTTTAAAGTAATGTTGGTTTTTTAAAGAAATAGTCATGTGGGACTTTACAGTGCCAAACGTTGATTCACAAAAGCCGAGACAAAAGTTTGAGTTTGGGGAAGCCCTCGAGGCTTCCCCCACACGGTTTGTGTGCTTCATGCCGCTTCAAAGCTTTTTTTCAACCCCTTCGCAGTCAATATACCCAACATCAGCGAAAACAACACTCGGAAACAACGTTACCGCGGTTGAGAGAAGCTTAAAGAATGGTCAAATATCAAAATTGTCACATGAATATTTTCAATGAAATTTTCAATGAAATTTTTTACATGGAAATGAAATTTTCACAATTAATGTAAACTTATGATGTCTACGCAAAATAAAAAAATACATGTACAAAAATAAACTGACCAAAATATCCCAAAACAAAAATATCTTATAAATAATATTCGAATAATTAAATATCAATTAATATTATGCTTGAAAAACCGCCACATAAGAATTGTGAGGACAAAATTTCAATTTAAATTTAAATTGCAACAAAAATTATCAATTGGAATCATAATTTATAATAAAAATTTGGAAAAAATCTTTGCCGATAAGAACGAACCTTTATATACCGACTAAGGGGAGCTTTTATTCTCAATTTCTGGATTGTTACGCATTGTTATGGTTAAAACATAATTTTAAAAAATTTCGATACTGTAAATATATTATTATTATTATAATATATTTTTCATATATTTTATAATATATTTTTTATACTCTAAATATATTATTATATTTTTCGTAAATATTTAATCTATATAAATTACCGATCAGGGTGATTATCAGAAATATCCGATAAGGGTTGAAAAAAAACGACGCGGGTTTAGCGATAAATCCTCGCTTATAGATTTTTTCTTCCCCCTTTAATGCGATTATGCGCTTTAAATCGTGAAATATTTGCAAACACTCAATAAAAATCCGCAATAGATATGATCATAAGAGGATACAAGGATGCAAAGCATTGTTGTGAAAGATCGATAAGGATTTTGCAGTAAAGTCATGAAAATAAAAGTTGAAAAAGAATGAGAGCATCGACTTTAACGCGCTTCAGCGTCGTATATTTTACGATAAAAGTTCAATTTCAAATCCTCGTTTTGTTTTTATGTGGGATATTAGATATTAGATCATAGAAATCTGGAAGATCAGTATAGGAAACTTCAATTTCTAGCAAATTTTGGACTATATCATTGAGACCATCGGACCAAAAATGATGAAAAAATCTTTTTTGGCATCCTCAGAGGCAGCTCTTTCAAATGATACCCCACACAATGGATTAATTGAAAGAAAAAAAATTTTTTTGGGACGCCCCTATTTTAATCTAAAAATTTTTTAAAATTGTTGATGGGCGTTTAAATGTACACGTCATCAAGACCTATTATCATGCCAAATTTCAAAATCCTACGGTAAATAGTTTTCCAGAAAAACAGTTTTATGACGCGCGGAGACGAGAGTAATCTTATAACGATTCTTTTCACGGTCAAATCCCTGGAACGAGGCCGAAGCAATGTGAAAAAGCTCTTTCAAATCGGTTCAATACGTCTGGACACTTTTTCCAATGAGCGATTTTCTTTTCATACGCAAAATCATCATTTATTTCTTGCAAGAAAAAGCTTTCTCCATGAAAAATCACGAATAAAGATGCACAATTAATCAGTGACGAAAATTACAAGGTCACAAGAGCATTGTGTTTTATTCATCGTGAAAAGTGCCGAAAAGCAGCGTGCGTATTGCATTCCTGGCGAGAGAATCAGCCCTTCGTCGTATTCTCGTTAGTTATGGCGCTCCGCCGCTGGATGGCGCCACCGGTGGCGCCACGATGCGGGGTGGAAAGGGGTGCGCGCGGCACAGTAGCTACGGTAACGTCGACGCGCGAGGTTCTCTCGTTACGCGGGGAGAGGGGAGGGTCGCGCATCGCGCATATCTGTCCTCGTCGGGCGAAAACGCCGTACAGTCGAATTCGAGTGGGAGTAAGCACCATGCTTTCGTTAGGGGGAATGAAATCTTGACGGTGGTGGTAAAACTCCCATACTAAACCCTCCTGGCGCTTATTTTATTCGCACGCGTGTGTGTGGCGCTTCGAGAAGAGAAACGGAGTCGGCATTCGTGTACGAAATACACTACCTGTACATATGTAAATGTATATATATATCGTTGCTTTCGTACTTCAAGAATTATTCAAGAATTAAAACTTTGACTAACTTAATGCCAACTTAACCCCACTTAACCCCATTAGAACGAGAATTAAACATAATTGGAATCTCAGATGTAACGTAAACATGGATTTTACTCCGAATTAAGTTAAATGCTACACCGCGAGAGAGAAGCGGGCAAGCCGAGAAGGATGAGCGGGCAAAAAGGGAGGGGCGGCGGGAGTTTGGCGGCTCCGTTGTGCGAGAGGGTGGCGTCGGAGAGGGGGTAGAGGGGCGCGAGGCCGCACGAACCCCTACATTTGTGATTTGTGTATCCCGAGTGAATCCGAATCTCGCGATTCAGTTGCCCGAGAGCCCGTGAGACGAGAGCACACTACGTCACGGTGTCCGGTCGCGCGTGCGTCTTAACATTTCTCGCTCGTCTCGCATCTCATTTTTCTCTTCTTTTTCTCTCCTCCCTCGTTCGTATTACTTATATACATAATATCTTTCTTTCTCAAAGGATATCTCGTGATTTTACAAATACAAATACGTGTGAAGTTGGGTTTTTCGCGGTGGAAAAACGTCGCGTGAGAGAACCGAGATCTTTTTCGCCACGCGAGAATAATACCCGTGAATCATCAGCAAAGCCTCGTGTGTTTTCGCGATGTTTTCAAACTGACAACGTCGCGTCGTTTTCTTTTTCGTCCATTATTCGCGCGCGACGCGCATCAGAGATCGTATCTGTGTCTTTCTTCGATTGGTTTTTCGTGTTTATTTTTTTTTTCGTTTTAGTTCAGAGCGTCGACACGGTGATATCCGTTTTTGTGCCTCGTTTTAATCGCTCGCAGTTCGTCGAGGATCTTCGCACGATAATCATCGTAATTCGCTGAAAAGTGCGCGTACACCTGTTGAGAAAAGCTTGCCTTTGATCGAGTGTGGTTGTTTTTTTTTTTTACACTTTCGCGACGGTCTCTCGTTGACCGGAAGGTGCGCTGCTGCGGGAATCTGCGAGATTGATGTCCGACGCGGAAATATTATAAGACGTGCATCGAACGCGGGATTCTTGCTGTCTTTCGCGATCGACGCTTGGCACTTTTTTTTGGTCCGCCATTACGGAAAAATCTTCGAGCAAACGTATGTTTATTCAATTGGGCTTTTTGCGATATTTTATTGAAGGATATTTGCGATATTTTTTCCACGATATGATGCTTTTTTCTTTAAGAAAATTTTAATAGAAAATCATGGAAATCTGTTTTTCTCAGTTCGAGGTTAGAATTCGGCAGTTTTCTCTTTGATTTGAGAGTTTAAGATTCTTATTATTGCAAAATAATGTTTTTTTTTCACGATATAATATTATTTTTTAAAAGAAAATTGCAATAGAAAATCATGGAAATCTGTTCTTTTCAGTTTGATGTTAGAATTCGGCAATTTCCTCTTAGATTTGAGAGTTTGAGATTCTTATTATTCCAAAATAATGATTTTTTGTTGTTTTTTTTTGTTTTTTTAACGATACAATATTTTTTTTTTAAGAAAATTGAAATAGAAAATCATGGAAATCTGTTTTTCTCGGTTTGAGGTTAGAATTTTACAATTTCCTCTTGGATTCGAGATTTTGAGATTCTTATTATTGCAAAATAATACTTTTTTGTTTTTTTTTCTCGATATAATACATTTTTTTAAGAAAATTGAAATAGAAAATCATGGAAATCTGTTTTTCTCAGTTTGAGGTTAGAATTTTACAATTTCTTCTTGGATTTGAGAGTTTGAGGTTCTTATTATTGCAAAATAATGTTTTCTTATTTTTTTTCACGATTATAATATACTTTTTTTGAGAAAATTTAATCAGAAAATCATGGAAATCTGTTTTTCTCAGTTTGAGGTTAGAATTCGGCAATTTCCTCTTAGATTTGAGAGTTTGAGATTCTTATTATTCCAAAATAATGATTTTTTGTTGTTTTTTTTTGTTTTTTTAACGATACAATATTTTTTTTTTAAGAAAATTGAAATAGAAAGTCATGGAAATCTGTTTTTCTCGGTTTGAGGTTAGAATTTTACAATTTCCTCTTGGATTCGAGATTTTGAGATTCTTATTATTGCAAAATAATACTTTTTTGTTTTTTTTTCTCGATATAATACATTTTTTTAAGAAAATTGAAATAGAAAATCATGGAAATCTGTTTTTCTCAGTTTGAGGTTAGAATTTTACAATTTCTTCTTGGATTTGAGAGTTTGAGGTTCTTATTATTGCAAAATAATGTTTTCTTATTTTTTTTCACGATTATAATATACTTTTTTTGAGAAAATTGAATCAGAAAATCATGGAAATCTGTTTTTCTCAGTTTGAGGTTAGAATTTGACAATTTCCTCTTGGATTTGAGAGTTTGAGTTTCTTATTATTGCAAAATAATGATTTTTTGTTGTTTTTTTTTGTTTTTTTTCGTATTCGTTATTTATTTTAGTGAGAGCAGGATTTTGAATTTTCATCGTATTTTCTTGACTCTAAACTTCTTAACGAAGACGAGGCTCGTGAAATATTTTTATGGTACGAGAAAGCCAAAGCATTTCGGGGAATCCGCGTTATCGCCGTTTTTTACGAGTCTCGCAGTCGCTTAGGGTTTTTTTTTGCTGCGCTCCTGGAAAATTTCACACGAGAGCGTGAAAACTTTGGGAAAATTGTCCGCTATGATGGAAAACTTCTTGATGGATTGACGTTCAGGGTTTTCGCGCGAAGGTCGGAAAATCAAGTATAACCTTCGACCTTCAAAGAAGAATGTCTCGGTTTTTTTGAAGTACATTTTTGGTGCAATTCAAATAATTGAACGTAATTCGTTTCGAATTCCGTAATGTTTGACCTTGACGCGCAATAATTGTTTTTCAATTTTTTACTTTTTGAAAATTTTTTTTCAAACTTTTTTTTTCGATTTAATTCCAGTGAAGTCGAATCAAAAAAATTGAAAAAATACTTTATTTCAAACGCTGGAAATTTTGAATGATTTTCTTTCAAATCCTAGAATTTTTAAATAATAATTTTCTGGTTGAAAAGCCTCAATTAGAGGTTTTGATGGCCGTTATTTTTTTTGTCTATTGAAAACAGTAAAATTAATCAAATTATTCGAAAAAAATAACGTGGCTTAAGAGGTCCGCATTTTTCAAAATTTCTGAATTATTTTAAAAAAATGCTTTTGCTTTAACTTTCTTATTTTTGCATCTTTCGAGCTAAATTTTTTTGCAAAAATTCGAGCAGCAATTATAATTGATATTGAGATTGAAAAAACCTTCTAAAGGGTTCAGATAGCCTGAAAATTTCGAATACACAAAAATAATGGAAAAAAGCGTTAAAATTGGAAATTTCAACACTTGCATTTTTTGTCCCATTATTTTTCCCTTTCTTTATGGGGAATCCAAAATTATAGAATAATGGGGAAATTCGTATAAAATACTCAAATCTCATTTTATCAGTAAATACATTTGATGCTTTATTATAATTTAATTCGGTTTTTCGCTTTTATGAATTTTGGCCTCGGATTTGCCGTTACAAAAATCAATACGGGAATTGATATCGATGCGAATGTAGAAATTCGCAGGTACCGAAGTCACACAACCCCTCATGCATAGATATATATTTGTATATATATTAGGGTGGATAAAAAAAAATGACTAATTTTTTTTTCCTCGATATAATGAAAAATGTATTGTTTGGCATCTCAAAAAAACCCTCTGCAAGTATCAGCTCTCCATATTTAAATTAAGAGGTCCCTCATTGCAAATTTTTATTTCCCATTTAAATAACATAGGAAATTTTTTTTTTTAACTTTGGAATTTTATTAGACTTTAACCCTTGAGGTTAGGAGTGTTTTTTATCACATTTTTGTAGAACATTTGATGCTCTACAAAAAAGCTCTCTCGTGTCTAATCGATAGAACTAACCGTTCAAAAAATAATCGGTGATAGTTAGTGATTATTAGCACCGATTATTTTTTGAACGGTTATAGTTTTATCGATTAGACACAAGGCAGCTTTTTTGTAGAGCATCAAAAGTTCTACAATAATGTGCTAAAAAAACTCTCCTAACCTCAACGGTAAGAGTTTAATAAAATTCCAAAGTTAAAAAACAAAATTCCTTTGTTATTTAAATGGGAAATAAAAATTTGCGATGAGGCACCTCTTAATTTAAATATAAAGGGCTAATACTTGCAGAGGGTTTTTTTGAGATGCCAAACAATACATTTTTCACTATGTCGAGGAAAAAAAAAATTAGTCCGTTCATTTGACCCACCCTTATATATACATATATATGCATTTTATCGGTAAAGCGAGGGCGTAAATACATCATCCGTATGTTCCACTAAACTGAGATAAATTGCGAGCAATATAACGGGTTGGTACACGGGACAGTGGGACGGTGAGAGTATGTGAGAGAGTGAGAGAAATGGGGCTAAAGCATTCGTAATATTTCCGGGTTTCTCGTTTGCTGATCGGGTGGCTGCGCCGCGCATTGGCCCCATTAATTCGGCGTCAACGACGCAACGAAATGGAAAGGGCGGGGGGGGGGGGGAGGCATCAATTTTATTCCAAACCTAAACTTAAAAAAAAAAATTCTAAGTCTAACATATTTTACATTTTTATTTCAACACTTTTTTTCGCCCGAAATTATCAGTGTTTTTCGGTACAGTTGATATGAAGGTGGGGAAGGGGGACAGCATCAATTTTATTCCAAACGTAAACTTGATAGAAATTTTTCTTTTCAAGTCCAACAAAGTGTACGTTTATATTTCAACATTTTTTTAACTCGAAATTATCAGTGTTTTTCGGTACAGTTGATATGAAGGTGGGGAGGGGGACAATTTTATTTCAAATTTCGTTTCTACCGTAAATTAAACAAATTTTTTTTTTTCAAGCCCAACAAATCTTACATTTTCATTTCAACACTTTTTTTCGCTCGAAAACATAATGTTTTTCGGTACAGTTGATATGAAGGTGGGGAAGGGGGACGGCGTCTATTTTATTCCAAACGTAAACTTAGAGAAAAAACTGTTTTTTCAAGTCGAACAAATTTTGCATTTTTATTTCAACACTTTTTTTCGCTCGAAATCATAGTATTTTCCGGTACAGTTGATATGAAAGGTGGAAGGGAGGAGCAGCATTGATTTTATTCTTCTAATTTTTTTTTTCAAGTCTGATAAATTGTACATTTTTATCATGTTTATTTTAACACTTTTTTACGCTCAAAAGAACCATTTTTTCGGTACAGTTGAGATTAAAAGGGAGAGGGAGAAGGGATGGCATCGATTTTATTTCAAACGTAAGCGTGAACTTTTTTTTCCAGTCTATCAACTCTCACATATGTATTTATTTTTTGTTTACATTTTTTCCCGTCCAAAACAGCCATTTTTTTTGGTACAGTTGACATGAAGGGGTTGAGGGGGGGGGGGGGGGGGAACATGGCAGAGTGATAGCGTCAATATTATTCCAAACGTAAGCTTGAACATTCTTTTTTTCCAGTCCAATAATTTTTACATTTTAATTAATTTATATTTCATTTTTTCCTTTGCAAAACGTCCATATTTTTTGGTACAGCTGACATGAAAAGGGGGCGGCAGGGACTGCATTTACCAAATGCAAGCTTGAACATTTTTTTTTCTGGTCCAATAAATTTTACATTTTTATTATTTTTATTCGAACTTTTTTTCGCTCCAAAACACTAATATTTTTCGGTACAGTTGATACGAAGAGTGGAGGGAGAAACGGTATTGATTTTATTGTAAACGTAAATTAAAATTTTTGTTTTTTTCAAGTCCAATAAATCATACATTTTTATTCTTATTTCAACATTTTTTCCGCTCGGAAATCTCAATATTTTGCAGTACAATCAACATAAAGGGGGAGAGGGCGAACGTCAATTTTATTTACAAACCTAAAATTTTATCAAGTTTTTTTTTTTAATTTCAATTATTATTTTCATACTTTTTTCAATGCAAATATTTGTCAATTTTAAATTCCTATTAAAATAGCTACAGGGAGAGGGGGTGGAAATTTCATTCCAGAAATAAATTTAGGACATTTTTTCCCTAAAAAAGGTCAAAAGTAATAAATTCCATTAAAAATTCACTTCTTTAAATTTTCTATTAAAAATTCACTTATTTCAATTTTTTATTCAAAATTCACTTCCTTAAATTTTCCATTAAGAATTCCATTCTTTCAATTTCTCCATTGAAAATTCACTTCTTTCAATTTTCCATTAAAAATTCAATTCTATCAATTTTCCATTAAGAATTCCATTCTTTCAATTTTCCATTAAAAATTAACTTCTTTTAATTTTCCATTAAAAATTCAATTCTTTCAATTTTCCATTAAAAATTTAATTCTTTCAATTTTCCATTAAAAATTCATTTCTTTCAATTTTCCACTCAAAATTCACTTTTTTAAATTTTCCATAAAAATGTCAATTCTTTCAATTTTCCATTAATAATTCAATTCTCTCAATTTTCCATTAAAAATTCAATTCTTTCAATTTTTCATTAAAAATCCACTTTCAATTTCCCATTAAAAATTCAATTCTTTCAATTTTCCATTAAAAATGCAATTCTTTCAATTTTCCATAAAAAATCCACTTCTCTAAATTTCCCATTAAAAGTTCACTTCTATAAATTGTCCATTAAAAATTCAATTCTTTCAATTTTCCATTAAAAATTCAATTCTTTCAATTTTCCATCAAAAATTCACTTTTTTCAATTTTCCATTAAAAACACACTCCTCGCTCAATAAAATATCCAAAAAAATTGTTAAAAAAATATATTTCTTTAATAGATAAATTGTGATTGATTTATCGATTTATCACATGCAAAATGTTAGATCGAATCGAGAAATCGTTGGAAAATTCGCGACGCGGTTGTTTCCGATGGGAGAGCAAAATTGAGGGATACCCTGATACGGGGGCGGAGGGGGAGGGGGTAGATGCGGGTGACGTGTAGTTTCGCGAGGACGGGGGATGCGGGGGCGGGAGAGGGGGGGGGGTGAGATCGTGATAGATCGCGAAGCACATGACGCGACACGCTGGCTTGTGCTGGACCGGTGGGTCCGTTAATAAATCTGCCGGGGAGACTGTTCCAAGTTTTATGGACGATAAAATTTCCACGGCGACGCGGAGGGGGGGGGGGCGGGAGGCGGCGCCCCTCCGCCCCTTCTTCTGCTTCTCGGCTCTTCCCCAAAAATGAACAAAACTCTTTTCCCAACTCTCCTTTCGAGCACAATGCGAAAAAGCTACTCCGACAAGCCTTGTGATACTCAATAATTGAGCAAGTCTAGTTTTTTTATCTTTTCCTTCTCTTCTCCTTTTTTTTGTGTTTCCACCATCTTCTTTCTCTTTGTTGCCTCTGAATGCCGCATTGAAACTATTCGGCAGTCCCTGAATTCATCGCATTTCAATGAGAGCCTCAAATAATTGGGAAATTACGATCCAGTCCAGAAACGATTTGTAAGAAAAATGATGGAAAATGTGAAAAGGAAAGATTTTTGATAAATGGAGGGGAATGCGGGTCGAGGATTTTTTTGAGCGATTTATGAGGCTCAATTTTGGTACGCAGATAATTGAGTCAATTATTATTAGTGAAATGGGATAATTGGATGGTTATTATTTGAAATTTGAATTTTTTTGAAATTTTTTTGGACTTTATGAAAAATTGTGGAAAATTTGTTGAGTAGTTCTTGATAAACGTGGTTAATCGTTATTTAAGATTTTTGGGGCAAAGTGACGAATTTTAATATTTTTTGCAGGTAACATAATTGTAGATAATTGAAGAGTCGAATGAATTTTGGTAATTGAATATTTTTCAAAATTTTCTTTGCAAAGTTGTTCCGTAAAAAATTAGAAAAAAATACGCTTTTTCGATAAACACAAATACAAGTTATTGAAATATTTTTAAAAACAAGTGATAAATTTTAATTTAATTTTGGGGGTAAAATTAACGTGATTCAATAAAATATAAATAAATTAAGATTAATTTTTCACTATTTTTCAGTCTCAATGCCTAAAATAACAAAAAAATCTCAATCTGACGTTGAGTCGATTAATAAAAAACCAAAATAAAGATACTTGAGAATTCAAAATACGAAAGTATTAATAAAATAAATTAATAATAATTCCAAGCAATTTTTCACAATTTACTTCTCAAGATTGCCGCAAAAAGTCTGTAATCTGGAAAATATGAAGAATTAATTCAACATTGCAAGCATTTTTTCTCAATATCTCAAAATTTCAATTTTCGCGTTAAAAAAAAAAACAACCCCCGGATAAAATCTGAGACGGTGAAGGGTAATTGACTCGGAATACCCCATACATGTAAAAACGAGAAAAGTGGCAAGCGACGAGGAAGTGCAGAGCGGAAGAAAAAGGACTAAACCTTAAGAATGAGAAAACCGGGTTCTCGTTGGAAGGAAAAAAAAGAAAAAAAATTAGGAAAAATTTTCCTCCTCCTCCTCCCTTCTTCCAGCATCCGCAGGAAGGGAAATAAGCTTTTTTTTCATTCTTTCACCGCGATCTTCGTAATTGGTGCTGTGGCCAGTCTGGGTGAAAAAGCGAAAGAGAGAAAGAGAAAGAAAAAGGGAGGGACTCGACTATACATACATATATATGAGGCATTCCATGTCAAATCAACCACTTTTCTTGGGTGGCATTTTTTCCGGAATTGGTCAAAGTTTTTTTTTAGTAGAAAACAAATTGCGAACTTTGAGAAACAGATGATTTTTCTCGAAAAAGTGAAAAATTTCATAGATTTTTATCTTAAATTTTTTTTGTATTTTTTTCGGAAAGTACATTTAGAAGAAAATTTTGAAAATAACGTCCGAATAGCTTTCGCTATTTGAAAAAAAGCCTTTATTTTGGGTTGAAAAATTTGAAAATGTGCTGAAAAATGTTTTTTGGAGTGGATAAGGAAAAAAAAAAATTCAGCCAAATCGGAAGTTGTCGATTTGACTTGGAATGCCCCATATATATATATATATATATTTGTTCATTCAAATGCATATATATATATATATATATATATGCATTTGAAGCTTAGTGAATAAACGAGAGAAGAATAAAAGTAAGATTGTTAGTGAGAGGAGGAGGGAGAAGAAGCTTCCCACAGTAGAATAGGAATAAAAAGGAGGACCAGACGGACAAACAGACAGACAGAGAGATACAGATATAGTTTGGTGCATACAGATGGAAGGATAAAGTAGAAAAGGATATAAAAGAAAAAAACTTCAAATGACTAAATATAGATATATACATATATATATAGAGAAAAATCCTCAGAGGTTGGTAGGGGAGGTACACATTGCAGAAGTATCGAAGCATGGAAGTGTGTTTGAGAGGGATGGTTTCTCGCGTTGTACCTTTGGATTTGTAGGTGGTGTAGGTTCGCATTAAATCACTCTGTTCGTTATTGCAGAGCACTCTTGCTTATATATATATATATATATATATGGAGAAATATATATGCATATTAGGGTGAACCGAAAATTTTGAAAACTGTTGGCTACCCTCAAAAATAAAAAATATCGTTGAAATAAAAGTCTCAGTGCAACGATTCGATTTTTTGACAATATATAGAGGGCGCGCGGGACGTTAAAAACCGCCATTTTTAGCGTTAAATTCACACCCAGAAAAAAGATCTAGTACATTTAACTAAATCTTCCAAATAATTTTTTTTAGTTGTAGGCCGGCCTAATACAACTATTCATGTCAACGAAATTTTTTTTTTTTAATGACCTACTAGGAAAATATATTGCGATCTAATAAATTTTTATTTAATATTAATAAATATTATTTCAAACTGAATAAATATGGATTTAAATGAAATAATTTTTTTTTTAATATGTACACAATATATATTTTTAAACATTTCAATCTTTGAATGTATAGCTACACATATGAAGTCTACAATTTTGTAAACTTCGTCTTTTCTTTAACAGAAGGGAAAAGAAAATAGACCCTTTTTTATGGAAATCCTTTTCGGGGATTCGACCATGTTGCGTTTTGCCGCAATGTTCAATGTATTAAATATCCATACTGAAAAATAAGGACATCAAACATAGACGAGCTTGGAAAGGGATATATAGGCGTGGAGAGGCAGATTCGCTTGTGCGAGAGGTCGCCACCTGGCGGATTTTTGGGGTACTGACGAATCTGCAGATATGATCGGATGAGATTATGGGTGAATAGGTATTTAGTAACTTCTCGATGACAGGGAATTCAAATAAATAAATATAGTGGAAGTAAATATCGCCCAAAATTGGATGGAAAGAAAATTTTCTTTCAAGTAACTAAAAAATAATCAAATAAACGATTATAGTACCTACGACTAGATCTTTTTTCTGGGTGCACTTTATCACTGATAAACGGAAACAGATCATTCAAAAAGTTCTGAATTTTTTTACATAAGGTGCCCAGATATGTACTCTTTCAAACCCATATTTATTGAACAACAAATGGTTCGTATCTTCGAACAAAAATCTCTGAAAATCAATATTTTAATTATTTTTCAATTAATTGTATCATTAAATATTGATTTTTGTGTTCTAAGACGTTTTTGTATTTCTTCCATCTTTTTTCTTGTAAAACTCGGTATCAGTATTGCTTACAACGCGAAAATTGCTAAAAAATAAATCTTTATTTTGGAAATTTTCATATTTTATTTTTAAATAAAGATTTATTTTTTAGCAATTTTCGCATTGTAAGCAATACTGATACCGAGTTTTACAAGAAAAAAGATGGAAGAAATACAAAAACGATACAATGATACAATTAATTGAAAAATAGTGAAAATATTGATTTTCAGAGATTTTTTTCAAATTTATGAACCATTTGTTAATGTTCGGTAAATATGGGTTTGAAAGAGTGCACATCGAGGCACCTTCTATAAAAAATTCAGAACTGTTTGAATCCTCTGTTTCCGTTTATCAGTGATAAAGTGAATTTAACGCTGAAAATGGTGTTTTTAATCGTCTCGCGCGCCATCTATATATTGTCAAAAAATCGAATCGTTGCACTGAGACCTTTATTTCAATGATATCTTTGATTTTTGAGGGTAGCCGATAGTTAAAAAAATTTTCGATTCACCCTAATATATATCGTATATATATGGAGAAATATATGTATAGTATGGGGCAGTGTCAGTATCGAGGCGTATCGAAAAATCGTAAAGGCAAAACTGAACGGATGTCCTCTCTCCAGGAAGTTAAATCCGAGCCAACGCAGAATCTTGTCATGGGGATGAAAAAATCTTGCAGCAGAATCGAAAAACCTTTTCTCTTTATTCCGGACAAAATTTAGTGGACAACGCCTGCAATTCCCTCCCCTTGTCCTCCTTGACCTACTCCTTCCTTTTTTCTCCCCATTCGGAATATTCGAAATGTCCTGACAAACATGTATAAGAATAATATAACTGAATAATATATCAATATATCTTAAAATATATTATAGATCTTTATATTATATAATATTATATATTGCTATATATCATATAATAAACAACATGTTCAATAATATATTAATATATCAATACATTTTACCCATATTAATTTCCATGACGGTAAATTTAAATATTTTCGATATATCGATATCGTCCACACATCCTTTCGATTTTTCTCCCTGTACAAAAGTCACCTTTTTCAACATTATAAATCAACAGTTCTCTCAATTGTTAATTTATAATGTTGAAAAAGGTGATTTTTGTACAGGGAAAAAATCGAAAGCATATGTGGACGATTATATGTTATTATAATAATATGATGATTATAGTATTGATAATATCGATACTTCGAAAATATTGAAATTTACCGTTATAGAAATTAATACAGGTAAAATATATTGATATATTAATATATTATTTCATATATTAAATGATATATAACAATGTATAGTATTATATCATATAAAGATCTATAATTTGTTACAAGATATATTGATATATTATTCAGTTACATTGTTTTTAAACATAGGAAAAATATATGTTACAATTTTCACACATATATAATTATAATGCAACTGCAAGATATATCACTATATCGGTGGAATATATGCAAAATATTCATGACATATATTTTTGTGCCAAATTTTTCATATTTTCTAGCAAATATATTACCCATGTGAATTTTCATGACCGTAATTTTCAATATTTTCGATATATCGATATTTTCTGCATATATTTAACAAACATATATTTCCATGAAGACGTTCTCATGCCGTATGTATTTGAAATATCGATATATTGGAAACATCGAAAGATGGATTTATATCAAATATGTTTCGAATATATCGTAAATAAAAAATATAGCAAATATTGTAAATATCGAATATATCAAATATATCAATGTATTATATCATTATATGATCATGATATATCGAATATATTGAATATAATATATATATATTGAAACTTCGCGAATATTAAAAATACCGTTCTTCGGACTATATTAAATATCGATATATCGGAACCATCGAAAGATGGATGGATTTATATCAAGTGTATCGAATATATGGGAAATATAAAAAAATATTAAAAATGTTAATGTCGAATATATTAGATATATCGAATATATGAAATATCGTAAATATACAAAATATCGATCTTCGAATTGCATAAAAAATTGGAATGTATTTGATGTATTGAATATATCGAATATATCAAATATATCGAACATGTAGAATATATCAAATATATCGAATATATAGAAAAAAGAGAACATCGCATATATCGAATATATAAAATATCGTAAATATCAGATATATCATGAATATTAAAAATATCGATCTCCGGATTATATCAAAAATTTCACGGGTTTGATTCTAGTAAAACCAATCGGATCTTTGCCACGACGTTCGACACGAATCTTCGTCATTCGCAACTGGAATATAAAATTTTTTTTTCTCTCCCTCCGATTGAAAATTTCCGCGCGATATGTCTGCAGTTATCGTTGCCGGAAGGTGTAAAATTTTTGTCCCACTGAATCCGCTGTTGCAAAAGCGACAGTGAGGATCGTTTTCGAAAATCGCGTCGCTCGGTAAAACGTCGTCAAGTGTCGGCGGATGGCTCTGGCCTCGGGTTTAAAAAATTCCATTCGGGCTTAAGGGGGTTCTCGGACGAGGGATCTTGAAATCCGCGTGAGAAAGGGACACGCAAATCCTGAAAACGATTTTTCCCGCTCTCTGCGACGTTGGAGCGAACGTCGGCGTCGAAAAATGACGAAAAAAAGGGAATAAAAATAAAGAGGAGGAACAAAAGTATATATATATTGTCTCATTGATATGTTTATATCAATGAAAATAAATATATGCAATATATTAATGAAAATAAATATATGCATTGTTTAGTGGAAAAAAAGTGCGCGATTTTCGCCAAAGTGCAAATCGGTGGAATTAAAGTGGTGTTTATCCGCGCGCCGAGTTTGTCCGCGTTTGTGCGTTGAGAGCGCGCTCGACTTAACGCTGAAGCGCTCGTTCAAGTTCGTTGAAGTGATGCCGTGATGGGGCGCGGCTCGAGTTTCTTCTTTCTAACCATCACAACCCTCGTGGCCGCTCTTCTTCTCGTCGCACTCTTCTTCGTCGACAATGTCAACGCAACGCGTGAGTACAATAAATGATTTATCCGCAAATTCGAGGGTCCATATGGGGCATTCCATCCCAAATCGGATAGTTTGAAAAACTTTTTTTTTATTTCCTCAATTTTTTTATATTTTTGAGTATCCATCGAAATGTTAAATCCTTCCTGTTAAATTTTAAGATTTTTTTGATTACCCGTTCAAGAGATATTAAATTAACAAAAAAACCGCTCTTTTTTGGTATTTCGATCATTACTTCTTTGATAATGGTCCAAATTAAAAGTTTTTTTTTCAAAATTTTTGTTTTTTCATGGCCTTTTCAGAAAAAATGCAACAAAAATATTCGACGTGTTTTTGAATGAGTTTTGAACTTTAAATCGCGTTTTTAAAAGTGATTGTCATTTTTGATTTTTGTTTTAAATTTTTTGTTTAAAAAAAAAAAAAAATTCCGAACAAAAAATTTGGAAAATGATGAATTCCTATTATTATAGTTTTCGAGATATTTGAAAAATAAAGTTGGAAGACTAAAAAAATTGTGAAATTTTGAATCTTGCATAACTTACGAAAAAAAATTTTTTAATTTTTTTTCTTTGGTAAAACTTTGTTTTATTACAAACGAAAAATTCTGACCAAATTTCATCGAAATTGAAAGGAGTCAATTCCAACTCTTGGTCGATTTGACATGGAATGACTCAAATAATTGCCATACCATCTCGATACATGTCTTTTCCTTGCCTACAATAATTCTTTCAGCGTAACGTTGAAGTTTCATGATTTTGAATTTTGCATCGCTGCGACGCAACGAAAATAAATAAATTTAAATAAATTAAATAAATAAATAAAAATAAAAATCAATAAATAAGTTTTTCCAATTCCTATTTAGTAAAATTTATATTTTTATTGAGCATTTTAAATCCTGAATTCTTGATAAAGGCCCCAAAATATATTTTAAGGATTTTTTGATTGAATTTTCTTTTAGGAAGAATTAATTTTATATATAAATAAACAATTGTCGTTACATTTGAACGATGCAAACTTTAAAATCATGAAGTTTCAATCGTTCAGATTTAAGAACCATCCACGAATTTATTTTAGAAACAAGATGAAAAAAACTTCCAGAGTCCTAAAATTTTTTAGAAATAATCTGTTAAGTTTTGACCTTGAAGTACAGACTTTTAACCATGAGACAAATGAAAAAGTGAGGACTTTTCACATTTTTATTATCGTGGGATAATTCATTTTTTAATTTATTTTTGTCTCTTTGTGCTCCCGAAAATTAATTGATGTAAGAAAATATGTGCAGAAAATGCATTTGCTACTTAGAAATTATTACTATTATTATTATTATTATTTGGGTGAAATACATATTTGAGAATGGAAACGGAAGAAAAACAGTTGCTGTGTTGGTAATTTGACCAGGCACAGATTGGATCCGTGATCGACCCTGATTTTCACGCTTGAGAAATATCACATCTGTTGTTTCTTTCGATATACATATATATATTAGGGTGGGTCAAATAAAATGACTATTTTTTTCCCCTCGATATAATGAAAAATGTATCGTTTGGCATTTCAAAAAAAACCTCTGCAAGTATTAGCCCTTCATATTTAAATTAAGAGGTCCCTCATCGCAAGTTTTTATTTCCCATTTGAATAACAAAGGAATTTTTTTTTTAACTTTGGTATTTCATCAGACTTTAACCGTTGAGGTTAGGAAAGTTTTTTTAGCACATTATTTTAGAACATTTGATGCTCTACAAAAAAGCTCTCCTGTGTCTAATCGATAAAACTAACCGTTCAAAAAATAATCGATGATAATAATCACTAATTATCACCGATTATTTTTTGAACGGTTATTTTTTGTGCGGAGCTGAATCGTGAAAACACGCATTGCCCCGTCCCAACTCACTTACAAAGCGTTCCAAGGTCGATGCTCCACTATGTTGGGGTAAATGAAACAGAAAAGTATATCCCACGCGTACGAGGATTTTGCCACATGCTGGAATATGCTCTTTGTCCCGGGAAACGAAAGAAACAAAAATAAAAATCTCAAGGGTTCCCTGTGAGACACTAACTGAAGGATAAGCACGGTCGAATTGCGCATTTGAAAGAAATTTTCGAGGGACAGCTGCATCAAACTTATATGTCAGTGTACATTTGTTGTCGATTTATCAAAAAGTATCGTCTTCATACAATATTCATCATACAACGTTCAATGTAAAAAGTAACATAAAACATACAACATGAAACATGAAACATAAAGCATAAAGCATAAAGCATAAAGCATAAAGCATAAAGCATAAAGCATAAAGCATAAAGCATAAAGCATAAAGCATAAAGCATAAAGCATGAAGCATAAAGCATAAAGCATAAAGCATAAAGCATAAAGCATAAAGCATAAAGCATAAAGCATAAAGCATAAAGCATAAAGCATAAAGCATAAAGCATAATAAAGCATAATAAAGCATAAAGCATAAAGCATAAAGCATAAAGCATAAAGCATAAAGCATAAAGCATAAAGCATAAAGCATAAAGCATAAAGCATAAAGCATAAAGCATAAAGCATAAAGCATAAAGCATAAAGCATAAAGCATAAAGCATAAAGCATAAAGCATAAAGCATAAAGCATAAAGGATAAAGCATAAAGCATAAAGCATGAAATATGTAGTATCAAACATGAAGGATAAAGCATGGAGCATCGAAATAAAACATGAAACATGAGACATGGGACATGAGACATAAAACTACATAAAACAAAACAAACCATTAGACATTAAACATACAGGATTTATTGTACAACGTACAAAGTACAACATAAATATTAGACTGATTAAAAAAAAAGCGACTGCGAAGCTGTTAAAAGCAGAGCTCTCAATATTTCGAAAAAAAAATAGTCGCTTTTTTAAAAATCAGTCTAATAAATATATAAAATCGAAAATGATGTTATTCACCCTTGAAGTGATGTTTTGGGGAGTGAAGAAAAAATTCTCTAACGCACAACCAGAAAAAAGATCAAGTCGTAGGTACTATAATCGTTTATTTGATTATTTTTTAGTTACTTTAAAAAAAATTTCTTTCCGTCCAATTTTGGGTGATATTTATTTCCACTATATTTATTTATTTATTCCCTGTCATCGAGAAACAGGCGTTGAAGAAAAATTTTATTCGTTGTTACTAAATACCTATTCACCCGTAATCTTATCCGATCATATCTGCAGATTTGTCAGTACCCCAAAAATCCGCCAGGTGGCAACCTCTCGCACAAGCGAATCTGCCCCTCCACGCCTATATATCCTTTCCAAGCTCGTCTATGTTTGATGTCCTTATTTTTCAGTATGGATATTTAATACATTGAACATTGCGGCAAAACGCAAGATGGTCGAATCCCCGAAAAGGATTCCCATAAAAAAGGGTTTTTTCTTTTCCTTCTGTTAAAGAAAAGACGAAGCTTTACGAAATTATAGACTTCACATGTGTAGCTATACATTCAAAGATTAAAATGTTTAAAAATATATAATGTGTAAATATTTAAAAAAAAAATTATTTCATTCAAATATATATTTGTTCAGTTTGAAATAATATTTATTAATATTAAATAAACATTTATAAGATCACAATATATTTTCCTAGTAGGTCATTAAAAAAAAAAAAAAAAAATTCGTTGACATGAATAGAGTTGTATTAGGCCGGCCTACGACTAAAAAAATGTATTTGGCTAGAATTTAGTTAAATGTACTAGATCTTTTTTCTGGGTGCAATTACGCATTTTTATAGGATCGTACTCATTAAAGCCCCACTTTTCGGTCTTTATTGCGGCATGAAACAATGACTAACATGGAAATTCACATAATCACTTCAACCCACAAACCTACGTGTAAACAATGGCGGTTGCACACCAAATTACATATATAGCTAACTTTGACGCGCTAGATCCGAGCTCACAGATGGGTTTGTCGAAAGTAAGTTTTCGTGGCGGACGCGCGCGATGATTTGTCGTGAATTCTTTTTGTAGGGACGTCGAATTCGAGTCTGCAAATAGTCGCGTGAAACGAACAATTTGGAAGGTCTTTAATGGTGAAGCTTCTGTTTCACGAGAAGAGAAGGGAGGCAAAAACCGAGGCGAGGGAAAACGACGGGGTTCGGATCGGGAAAAACACGACGCGAAAGGAGAAGCGAGCGGAAAGATTAATTGGAAGAAGCGGAATAGAGAGAAAATGGAAAAAGGGCGGCGACGAGAGAGCGATAAAAGTGGCGTATCAGGACGAGGGTCGGAAGATAAGAGGAAAGAATAGAGGGAGTTTATGGCGGGTGTGGGGGAGGTTATATCGGCAGGAAGTTGAAAATGAAGCCGGGATTAGGACTGAACGGAATGTATCAGAAAATCAAATTATGCGGAGATTCTAATAGAAAATGGGGGACGGAATACTTGATTTGGGAAATTCGACGCCATTTATAGACTCTTCGGCTTATTGAGGGTCAATATGGCCTTGTCAATCTTGGAGTGTATTTATCGACTTGGAATTATTGGGCGAAGACAGAAACACAATCAACTAGATTCAGTTCCGACAAAAATGCAAATAATAACCTAATCGACTTGGGTAATGATAAACAAATCATAATTGTAACCAATATATAACTTTAGCTAAACCATTATTGTAACTAAACTATAACCAGAGTTGCAAACAGGGTTGCGAAATTTTTAATGAAAAAGTAATGCATTAACCATTACTTCTTTAATGGCTAATTAAATTAATTTCCATTAACCATTAAAATTTAATGGTTAATGGTTAATGGAAATTATTTTCATTATCATTAAAATTTAATGGTTAATGGAAATTATTTTCATTAACCATTAAAATTAAATGGTTAAAGGAAATTATTTTCAATGACCATTAAAATTTAATGGTTAATGGATGTTATTTTCATTAACCATTAACATTATTTCCATTAACTATTAAATGTTAATGTTTAATGAAAATGCAATTGCATTACTGTATTCATTACTCATTACACTCCATAATGTGAAATGAACAAGTGTACCATTACAAAATACAAGAGTAATGTGTAATGAATGCATGCGCCATTACAAATAAAAAAGTAATGTGTAATGGATGAGTGCTCTATTAAAAATTACAATTGAAAAAAAAGTAATCGGTCTACAAATTACTTTTTTACAATTGTAATTTGTAATGGAACACTCATTCGTTACACGTTATATCTGTTATTTGAATGGCACATGCAACCATTACACGTTACTTTTAGTATTTGTAATGGAACATGCATACATTACACATTACTTTTCTTATCTGTAATGGAACACGCATCCATATTACTATTTTCATTTGTAATGGACCATTCGTTCATTACACGTTACTTTTGTAATTTGTAACGGAAAACTTATCAATACACGATGTCTAAAGTAATGAGTAATGCATTGGCCGAGTCATAACTATAACCAAACCATATTTCTAAACAAACCACAATTATAGCCAAACTATAAATATAATCAAACTATAAGTATGACTAAACCACAACTATAATCAAACCATATCTACGACCAAACCATAACTATAGCGCAATCATAACTATAACCAAACCATAACTATAACTAAACCACAATTATAAACAAATCATAACTATAACCACACCATAAGTCTCACTAAACCCGAACTATAACCAAATTGGATTAAATTCATTAGTTTCGGATCCAAACCGGAACCATAACCTAAATTTTTGCTTCATAGAAGAAGCCTTGACAACCAAAGATTCTAGGAATATCCATACTCCCCTTTGAAGCCGTTTTAGTGTTGTCCAAAGTCTGACATACATTCACTGTGATTAGTACATGTGTCTCTGGTGAGTAAAGAGATAAGTATTTTTTTTTTCTGTATGTCGGATAGAGGCCAAGAGGCTCAACCCTGCGCGTAGCTCTGTGGCAAAAATCCGCGTGGAAACTTTGTCACGAGAATATGGATAATACCGAGATTGAAGCCGTCTCTCTGTTACACAGAGTGTGAAATCCAAGGCACAAAGAATCTTTCCATCACGAAGAGTCGTTGAAAAAAAGAAGGCTTGGTAGCTTTCGCCTCGCATCCCTGAGCTTTTTCGTATAGAAATACGCATTTACGGTTGTCCCGTATAAATTAAAAATAATAATTCACTATACAATATCAGTATCTTCATATTTTTGAGGTTATTACTTTTTCTGTTGAAATTACAATTTTCATAGTTATCGCTGATGTATTTTAAATTGAGGTTAAGATTTGGATATTTGTAGGTACCATGTAAAGCATATTAACCCCATATTAACCCCAACTAAAAAAGCTTATAACTACTATACCACGTTTAACTAACATACTTTGTAGTTGGGGTTAAAATTTGTATAGTTGTGGTTACCGCTTATAGTAACCAACTATTCGGCTTAGGTGAATAAATATTCGGTGTAGTTATAATTTGTCTACCTAGATTAACATAATTTATACGAATAGTTTTAGTTGGGCCATTTCATGTCAAATCGACCAAGAGTTGGAATCGACCACTTTCAATTTCGATGAGATTTGGTCAGAAGTTTTCGTGATTAACAAAACAAAGTTCTACCAAAGGGAAAAATTTTTTTAAATTTTTTTCCGAAAGTTATCGAAAATTCAAAATTTTACAATTTTTTCAATCTTTCAAGTTTATTTTTTAAATATCTCGGAAACTATTATAGTTACGAAGAATCGTTCTGAATTCGGCTTAAAGAGTATACTTGGGGCTATATGAAAAACAATATAGCCCGAAATTTTTTTTTGAAAAATGATGAATTTGGAGAATTTTTAATTTTTAAAAATCGTGAAAATCCAAGTTGCACATTAAATTTTTGGTTCATTTTTTTTCATATAATACCTTGTACTGATCTTAAAAAATCCTGAAATTTTCAAAAGGGTGTTTTTTTTTTCAAAAATATGAATTTTTGAATTTTTTAAAATCGTGTAAATCCACAATCAGCATTATATTTTTCTTTAAGTTTTTTTTAATATAACACCTTGGACTGATCTTAAAAGATTCTTTTTACAAAAATTTAAAAATTTATATTTTTGAAACAAAACAACACCATCCTGAACATTTTCGGATCTTTTAAGACCAGTACCAAGATATAAAAAAAATGTAACCAAAAATTTAATGTTGATCGTCGATTTACACGATTTTTTAAAATTCAAAAACTCATATTTTTGAAAAAGCAAAAAAACCTTTCTGAAAGCATCAGGATTTTTAAAGATCAGTACGAAGTATTATAGAAAGAAAATTTAACCAAAAATTTAATGTGCAACTTGGAATTTTAACGTTTTTTGAAAATTCAAAATTCTCCAAATTTATCATTTTTCAAAAATTTTCTTCGGAATATTTTTTTTTTTATAGCCCCAAGTATAGTCTTTGAGGACGAAGTCAAAACGATTTTTCGTAACTATAATAGTTTCCGAGCTATTTAAAAAATAAACTTGAGGGATTTGAAAAATTGTGAGATTTTAAATTTTGGATATAACTTTCGGAAAAAAAATTAAAATTTTTTTTCCTTTGGTAGAACTTCGTTTTGTTAATAACGAAAACTTCTGACCAAATTTCGTCGAAATTGAAAGGGGTCAATTCCAACCCTTGGTCGATTTGACATGGAATGACCCAATAATGTAGTTAAGCCATCTAAACTATAATTTATGACCAGAAATATGGAATTCAGTTGAAAATTAGCCCATTGCTCTTCATTCTCGAAATTCAAAAAGAAAAAGGTTAATCTATTCTGTTTTCCTGAACACGAGATGTTCAATATGACCTCGATAATTTCAAATGCATTGTACTGATTGGAGATAATGCCCTTGTGTAACTCATTGTTATGCAACTGGTCCTATGGTTTCCATATATAGGGTCAATAGTGGGTCGATGAAACACAACTGTATGACCTCTACTTCGCACAGTATATAATTGTCTTTTATATTACTCATTGTTTCTCTCTTGTTGATTTTTGTATTGCACGTATATTGTACATATATATATATTCCATCCATGTCGCGACGGGAAATGCAACGAGATGCTTACGAGCTGCGACCCGGTCGTAAAGGCTAGCATTGGGATCGTCGTCCACACTGGGAAACGTTGGAAAACGCATTTTCCATTTCATTCGCGTCGTACGGCTCGTTCAAGCACCAGTATTCCCGCGAATATAGGTACTAAAGTTTGCGGAGTATACTTACTTACATATACAAATGCAACGTACAGTCGAACCCCACAAAACTCAAAGCCCTCAGGAGGGACATTTCCACTCGGATTTTTCCATTTCCCAGGAAAATCGAAGGGACAAACTCCATTTTACATTCAATATAACGCATAAGCCCGTTGCAACCTAACCTAATATCACTCCATTGACCTCTAAACCACTCAGGTTTTCGCGTAATCGGATGCTATTCGCTTAAACTCTAACCACCTCTGTTCTAACTTAACCTAGTTCGCCTAATCTCCAGCTTTCCCTGTTCTGAGTTAACATAACGATGATCGGCTAACTTCTAATCAGTCCTCTTTCAAGTTAACCCAATGTTAACTATCTCATCTCTATCCTAATATAGGCACTAAAGTTTGCTGAGTATACTTATATAAATGCACAGTACAGTCGAACCCCACAAAACTCGACCCCCCTTAAGAAGGTACATTTCCACCCGGATTTTTTCATTTCCCAGGAAAATCGAAGGGACAAACTTCATTTAACATTCAATGTAACGCATAAGCCCGTTGCAACCTAACCCAATATCACTCCGTTGACTGCTAAACCACTCAGGATTTGGCATAATCTGATGCTATTCGCTTAACTCTAACCAGCTCTATTCTAACTTAACCTAGTTCGCCTAATCTTCAGCCTCCCCTGTTCTGAGTTAACCTAATGATGATTGGCTGACCTCTAATCCGTCCTGTTTAAAGTTAACCCAATGTTAAATGCTCTAACCTCCACTGTCTCTAACCATCCCTACTCCAACTCGACCTAATATTGTTAACCTAATTTCTGCACGGTTCTACTCCAACTCCACTCAGTATTATTCTTAGCCTCTAACCATCTTTCTTCTAATCTAACCTGATTTGTTTAACTTCTAGCCTTCCGTTTCCTAACTTAATTTTGTGTTGTAACTTCATATTCTTTAGCTAACCTATAACTAACCTCTATTCTACTTAAACCCTACACTAATCGCCTAATCGCTACCACCCTAGTTCCAGCCTACCCTTATGTTATTTAACTAAGCTCTGACTAACCTGTATTGTTCGCTTAGCCTCTAACCATACCCTTTCTAATCTAACCTCATTTGTTTAACCTCTAACCTCCCGTTTCCTAACTAAATTTTGCGTCCTAACCTCATATTCCTTAGCTAACCTATGACTAACCTCTATTCTACTTTAACCCTACACTAATCGTCTAATCGCTTACTACCCTAGTTCTAACCTACCCTTACTTTATTCGACTACTCAGAGTCGACTTCACTGAGTTTGTCGACTATTCGACAAACTCACTGGGAAACCTTTTTGATCGAAGAATTGATGAGATGTCTGATCGTCGAGTCTCGCGCGTAATTTGGTCAACGAATATTTCGCGATCTTCGTCCTCACTCTCCCGACGAGGTAATTTATCGTTAATATAGCTGGGAATTTATCGGAAAATTCGCGGGCTGTGGTATGAAGGAAAAGTTGCGGGCATGATGAGGGAAGGGACCGAACAAAGAAGGGTATGGGCAACTCCGACTGGGCGAAGTGACGTTGGTGTGAAAAGTTTTTAATCGTAGCAACGCTGTTGGATATTACCGCAAAGAGAGAGGGTTTGGGTTACAAAGCTTTTGCTCCTCTTCAACGTTATTCGCATTGTATTGAATCCCGCATTGTTATGCCCAGAGTTTAATAATGGCGTCCGTGCGCATTGTGCATTTTAACTTCTACTCTACCAAAATCATTTTTTTCACCGTCCCGAAAACGATAATCGGCTGAATTTCGGCCGAAAATGCGGATAAACACAAATGAGCTTTCCCGTGGAGGAAAATACTATTTTCAACCCTCCGTATATGGTTCTCGTTATTTATAATTAAAAAATAGTACATTACATCACGAGGACGTAAAAACATTTTCTGACGAGTGATGTACGATATTTTATATCACGAGGTGCAAAATGGACGTTTTCACGTCCGCTTGCGGACGTAAAAGCGTCCATTATTGTACTGAGTGATATAAAAACTTTGTTGCTCGGACAATCAAACCGAATTGCAAATGCATCTGTGATAATTATTGAATCCGACATGAAAATTTCCTCTTAGTAAAATGTATGTTGAATATAAATAATTTTTACCCAAAACATATGTTAGATATGGGTCATTCCATGTCAAATCGACCAAGAGTTGGAATCGACCCCTTTCATTCAATTTCGTTGAAATTTGGTCAGAAGTTTTCGTTTTTAATAAAACGAAGTTTTACCAAAGGAAAAAAAATCAATTTTTTTTTTCGAAAGTTATGCAAGATTCAAAATTTCACTTTTTAAAAAATCTTTCAAGTTTATTTTTTAAATATCTCGAAAACTATTATAGTTACGGAAAAATCGTTCTGAGTTCGTCTTGAAGAGTATACTTGTGGCTACGAAAAAAAAATATTACGTAAAAATTTTTAAAAAAATTATGAATTTTGAGAATTTTGAATTTTCAAAAATCGTGAATTTTTGAAAATCGTAGCTACAAGTATACTCTTCAAGACGAACTCAGAACGATTTTTTCGTAACTATAATAGTTTTCGAGATATTTAAAAAATAATCTTGAAAGATTAAAAAAATTGTGAAATTTTGAATCTTGCATAATTTTCGAAAAATTTTGTTTTTATTTTTTTCCTTTGGTAGAACTTTGTTTTATTAAAAAACGAAAACTTCTGACCAAATTTCATTGAAATGGAAAGGGGTCGATTTCAACTCTTGGTCGATTTGACATGGGATGACCCATATGCTTTCCACATGAAAATAATATCTGAAAAAAATGTATTATTTTTATTCAATATATTATGTGTAAATATGTAATGTATTTGGAAAATATATGCAACACATTTTCTGCATGTGGGGCGTTCCATGCCAAATTGGACCGTTCGAAAAACTTTTTTTTTTATTTCCTCAAATTTTTTATATTTTTTAGTACCCATCAAAAGAACCTCCCTGTTAAATTTTGAGGTTTTTTCGATCACCCGTTCACAAGATATTAAAATAAAAAAAAACCGCTCTTTTCCGGTTTTTTGGTCCTAACTTCTTTAATAATGGTCTAAATTGAGTGTTTTTTTTTGAAATTTTTGTTTTTTATTACCTTTTCAGAAAAAAATACAAAAAAAATATGTGACGTGTTTTTGAATAAGTTTTTTGAGTTTTAAACTTTGGATCGTGTTTTCAAAAGTGAGTTCTTATTTTGATTTGTTTAAGAATTTTTTATTTTAAACTTCTATCTATTCCACCACTTTTAAGACCAGTCCGGTCGTGGGCCCTACATAAGTACTATTTTCTTTTCGATATATGAAAATTAAAAAAAAAAATTCCATAAATCATTATGAATATCAATTGTTGTAACTGTATTTCTGTTTTTTCATTATTAAATTTCAGGAAATTAAAAAAAATCTTTTCAAACTCTCTGATTTGGGATGAAACGCCCCATATATCTAAATATATCGGCAAAATTGATATTTTTGAAAACATTTTATTTAATTTTTATTGAAACATTTTCTTCATGATGGAAAATTCATCTTTGCATCTGAAAGAAAATTCAGGATTGAAATTAAATTTAAAAGGTTTTTTATTTGGTCGTGGAAATGTGAAAAGGAATTAAAAAATAGAAATTAAACGATATAAAACGAATTTAGCCCAGAAAAGTTCAATCATACATTATTTATAATTTAATTATTCACGAAAATTCGTGTAAACGTGGAAAATGGTGAAAATTTTATTTTCACATGAGTTACTTTTATTTGACATTTTTAATTTTCATCCCAAAATTCTCGTTTGCAATTTAATTCATTATCTTTGTACCTTCACCTCGGATTCGCATATAAACAATAATACTATATTTTGAGTAAATTAAATAAATTATAAACAAATTATATTAATAATCAAATAAATAATACGAAAAACAAGATATTTTAATAATGTTCTGCAATATATAATGAATAAATAAATAAATATTAACTTAACAATATAAACAAAGGAATAAAGCCAATAGAGCCGTTCCTCGAATGAAATTAAAAAAAAAACGTGGTAATTTTTCAGATTCACTTCGCTCCAATTTTTGCCATGTGGAAAATGTACTATGAATTCACTTTGCTAGTGAACAAATCATTTTCACATATTCATCGACTTTTGAGTCGGGAAATTCATTTCCCATTATTATTTTTTAAATTTGTAAAAAAAATTTTTTTTATTCTACGATTTCCGCGTTTTGTCCTTTTTATTTTGAATATATTGTTCCACAGTGTATGAAACGTTACGGGAATTGCGCAGATATAGACTGAATTCGAAGTAATAATTTTATGACCTTGACATTATTTTCAGTTTCAGCTCGTGTCCACTTTGCCCGCAAATTTCAAATTTTTCGCGTGTCCACTTTGCCTCCAGTGTCCATTTTGCCCCACATTCCCCTATATTTCAGTATTTATTGCTTTTCCACATGGATTTTCACAATTTTCACGGTCTAAAATTTTCCGTAAATGTAAAAGTAAAACGACAAATTAGGTTTTCGTTGAACGTGCGGAAAATACATTTTTTTTTCTTTCATTCCACTGAAACAAACTACGGGGTCAAAACTTGAAAAATAAAGTGAACAAAAAATTGCAAGCTTTCGTACGGACTCTTAGAAGCATTTTTCCATTGTTGGGACTAAGAACAAAGACCGAGAAAAAAAAAAACAAACACATACAGCGCGAAAAGAGCAACGCTTGGGTGAATTTTCTCAAGGGACGAAAAATTACAGGAAAACTCGGCACCTGGACCGTTTGAAAAAAAGAAAATATAAGGAAAAAAAAGAGGGGACAAAAAAACAAAAGAAAAATCCATTCGCCACGTTATTTCTCAGGGTTCAAACAGCAGTTGCAGCAAAAGCGAATGGCACCAACTGCAAGTACTTTTGTGTGTGTATTTCGCTTCCTACCTGCATTTTCCTTTATATATATATATATATATGAGGCATTCCATGCCGATTCGACCTGGGTCTGGACCGTCACCTCTCCGATTAGACCCACGATTTTTTATATTATTGTACTATCTCTGAAAGGCACTCGAGAATTTTTTCAGATTTTTTTGGAACGATTTGACTTCACAATATTTTTTATAAACTAAAAATTAAAGCCCAAATTTAAAAATCTGAAAAAAATCACAAAAATCATGTGTCACATATCAAACACTGTGAGCATTTAGAAAAAGTGGGCGCGCGTTTCGTTTGGCCTACAATGCGCTTTTTTTGAGAAAAAAATTGAATTTTGGACAAAAATTCTGAAAAAAAAATCTGAACAAATTCTGGTTAATTCTGCATGATGTCATGTAATTTTTTTTCCTCTTCAAGAACTGAGTGGGCTATTGATTATATTTTTTTTTAAACTTTTTTTTCGAAAAAAGCGCATTGTAGGCCAAACGAAACGCGCGCCCACTTTTTCTAAACGCTCACAAAAATCCTGTGTTCCATATCAAACACTGTGAGCGTTCAGAAAAAGTGGGCGCGCGTTTCGTTTGGCCTACAATGCGCTTTTTTCGAAATTTTTTTTTTTTTTAAATTAAAATCAATAGCCATTCAGTTCTTGAAGAGCAAAAAAAATTACATGACATCATGTAGAAATAACCAGAATTTTTTCAGATTTTTTTTCAGAATTTTTGTCCAATATTCGATTTTTTTTTTCAAAAAAAGCGCATTGTAGGCCAAACGAAACGCGCGCTCACTTTTTCTAAATGCTCACAGTGTTTGATATGTGACACATGATTTTTGTGATTTTTTTCGAATTTTTAAATTTGGGCTTTAATTTTTTGTTTATAAAAAATATTGTGAAGTCAAATCGTTCCAAAAAAATCTGAAAAAATTCTGAAGTGCCTTTCAGAGATAGTACAATAACATAAAAAATCGTGGGTCAAATCGGAGAGGTGACGGGTCAGACCCAGGTCGAATCGGCATGGAATGCCCCATATATATATATATAGATATACAATTCTCGTTATTATTGAAGCGTTTGTTGCCTACAGACGATTCCGGGTTGATAGAGAGAAAAAAATAGGAAAGGGGAAAAAGCCGTTTTTCTTTCATCGTCGACATTGTCGTATACTTCTTTTATTATCGATCTGCACTTTCGTGCTCACTATCTTCCTCCATTTATAGATTCGAGTCTAGCTAGACGAATAGATTGGTGTGTGGCAAAATAAATTCATTTTTGACATCATCCTTTCCTCTTCCTCGGGAATTAATTTTCCCCGGGCTTAAAAATTCTCAAATTTTTGTTCGAGTAAGAAAAACATATTTCAAGGTCATTCAAGGTCATTCAAAGTCGCTCAAAGTCACTCAAGGTCATTCAAGGTCGCTCAAGGTCGTTAATATCTTTGGTTTCTGTTAAAATCTGTAAAAAAAAGACTTTTTGGCACCAAAAACAAAGATCTTTTTCAGTTTAGGGCTATACAAATGTAATTTTCTGGAAATCCGAAAAAATTGCAACAATGATTTTTTTTTCAATCCTCTAACATTAATATGTCGTTTGCGTTCATATATCGATTCTGCACTTGAGCTTTTCTCCCCCTGTGATCAAGATACATTGACCCCGAGTTCATTTTCCCTTTGACCTTTTATATAAAAATAAAATAAAATCAATTCTCAAGATATTTGCCCTGCATTCTCGAAAAAAAATCCTTAATTGGACAAGTTAATTCAGTTTTCCCTCGGAAAACCGTTTGAAGTGGTTTCTCAAACAATAGTCAATTGAAAAAAAATTTTAATGACGTTTTTTTTTGCCTTCTCAGTGCGCATGCAAGTATCTCATTATGATAAATTTTTTCAATATTCGTGTGGAAAAATCATAATATTTTCAACTTTATTTCGTTTGATGTTAATTGGACCGCAATGTTTGAAATGCATTTTTTTTTGTTTTGACTTTTTGAAAGAACGAAGGACGGATTTTAATGCAGTGGTTGTTTTCTCTATTTCCTTTATTTATTTATTTATTTATTTGTTAATGTTATGAATAAATTATTTTATCCGAAATTTTGAGCATATAAAAGAGCAACATTTGAACGATATTTTATAAAAATTTGATGGAAAGATTTGGGAAATTCAGCCCTTCAAAACAGTACAATTTGGTAGTGTCGAATTTGAAAAAAGTGTTTTTATAAAAAAGCTCGATAAAAAAAAAACAATAAAAACATTCTTACCGTTCTTTTTTTTTATAACATATTTATCAATGTATTGAGAATGAACGAAAAAAATTTCGACGAAAAAAAATGAAAATTAAATAAGTTATAAACTGGTAAAGTTGTGGCTAAAAAAATAGCTGGCTGACACGATTCCAACCTTTCTAGCCATCCTTTACAAAATTTAAAAAAAGATTCTTAATTAGTGAAAATGTCGTTATAGCCCTTATTTCAGAGAAAAAGAAAAAAAAATCGCAAAATGGCGGCTGTCTTGACAAAAAAGTCGTTTTTCAACTCTTTTTTTCAGGGTTTTTAATTTTTTTACAATAGTGAAAAAAAAATAATTTTGATACAAAAGTGGTAGGGGCGATAGAGAATTATACATTGAAGATTGGTTAAAAATTTGGAGTAAATCGAAATTGAAGTAAATAAAAAAGAAAAGTAGTTTTGGGAATAGTATAGCGTCACTAAAATAGCTATAATTCCGTAAATTATTAGAATTTTAAAATTTCCTCTCGAGGATATATTCTTAAAGGACGAAATTTTAAGAATACGTAAAAAAAAAAATATTTTTTAAAAATTCTGGCCCAGAATACCCCCTTAAAGTGACGCTCTGCTGTGAGGGGCATAGTTGCTGCATCACTAAAATAGCTATAATTCTGTAAATGTTTGGAATTTAATAATTTCCTTTTTAAGATACATTCTTAGGCCTAAACTTTAAATGTATGTCAAAAAATTGATTTTTTTCAAAACTCTGGACTGGAATAATTGACTTGAAACTTCGGCAAAATATTCCAGTCGTAAATTATTATATTAGTTAAACTATATTAGTTAAACTAGCTAAATTAGTTGAACTATATTAGTTTAAAAAAAAAGAATTTTCTGAAATTTGAACTTTCCAAAAGGGCGCCGCACGCGATTCGTTGAATTTCCATTTACATCAAAATACATTTCCGCGGTTTTCATAGTTAATTTTTTTCGCGACGTAATTGATTATGTTCCGTCATTTTAGCGATGAGCTTTTTTGGGTCATGTTTTACACGACTGGGGGACATCTTTTGCGCGCGGAGAACTGAAATTCAGGACGACAGCAGCTGCACAGTGTAGAGGCTGAAACGCCGGTGGTTGATGGCGTCGGGTGTCGGATTTCCCGGAGAGAGGAAAAAGTTTTCCGATTTTTAGCGCCACTGAAAAGCGTCCTATCACTCTCTCCCTCTCTCTCTCTCTCTCTCTCTCTCTCTCTCTCTCTCTCTCTCTCTCTCTCTCTCTCTCTCTCTCTCTCTCTCTCCTCTCTCTCTCTCTCTCTCTCTCTCTCTCTCTCTCTCTCTCTCTCTCTCTCTCTCTCTCTCTCTCTCTCCTCTCTCTCTCTCTCTCTCTCTCTCTCTCTCTCTCTCTCTCTCTCTCTCTCTCTCTCTCTCTCTCTCTCTCTCTCTCTCTCTCTCTCTCTCTCTCTCTCTCTCTCTCTCTCTCTCTCTCTCTCTCTCTCTCTCTCTCTCTCTCTCTCTCTCTCTCTCTCTCTCTCTCTCTCTCTCTCTCTCTCTCTCTCTCTCTCTCTCTCGCTTTCCCTCTCTCTTGGGATCTCTGTACCAAAGCCTTGTGGTACCCACCTGGTGCGACGTTTTCTCTCCCGCTTTTCTCTCATCAAGATTGATAAACGTTGTCGCGTACGCGACGCGGTCCTTCATCAGCACCATCCGCCATTTTTACTTCTCCTCTTTCGTCTTCTCACCGACGTTCGATGTATACCAACTTTGTCGTTGTTTTTTTCCATGTATACGTGCAACTAAATATCTATATAATAGGAATCCTGTTGTTTAATATATATGGGGCATTCCAGACCGATTCGACCCCTATCTGACCCTTCGATTTTGTCCGCATTTTTTTAATGGTTTTGTAGTACCTCTGAAAAGCACTCGGAATTTTTTTCAGATTTTTTTGGACCTATTTGACTGAATTATAATTTTATAAAGAAATTTTATAAACAAATTAAAACAATTTTTTTTAATTTTTAAATAGAAGGATAAATCTGAATTAAGTGGGCTATTATCCAAAAATTTTCGTATGAATTGAAGGTGTTTAAAAAAATGTTTGGATAACAGTCCACTCAATTCAGGTTTCTCCTATTATAAAAAAAAAAAAAAAAATCGAATGAGCTTGTTACAAACAGAAGGAAAACCCTGCCTACTTTGGCTTAATGCTTGAAATTTTCCATATAAAAAACGAGATTTTTGTGATTTTTTTCAGATTTTTAAATTCGAGCTTTGTTGATTCAAATTTGAGTAATTTGTTTATAAAATCATAGTTGAGTCAAATCGCTAAAAAAAAAACTGAAAAAAATCCTGAGTGCTTTTTAGAGTGACTACAAAACCTTGAAAAATCGCGGACGAAATCGGAGAGGTGATACAGACGCAGGTCAAATCGGTGTGGAATGCCCCATATATACATCATATAAGTTGTTTGAAAAAGATGGATGATCGCTTTCCGCGAACAGAAGTCGCTCGGCTTCTGTATGTTTGTCCTTATATATTTATACTCGCAGGTTATTGCCTGGCATTTGGAGAGACTCTCGGAAATAAAGGAAATCTTTTTTCTTTTTTGATGCATCAGTAGGTGTCTTGATATCGAAACTTGTCTAGGAAACACGAATATACTATTTAGATAATAGTAAAAATTTTAGGTGATGATTTTTCAATAATGGAGACGAAATTAAAAATAAAAAAGATTCCAAAAAACAGATTTAAAAAAAAAATAGATATAACTATATAATTGGATGACCCCTCATAAGTTAAGTACAGAACCCGAACTTTTGAAGTTATGACAATCAGGAAGGAGGAAAAATGTAAACAATTTAATTTGCACTATTTTAAATGGGAAAATAGAAGTGATTGGGGAATTAGTTAGCTTAACCATTTGTTTGGGTAAATTGGGAAATTAGTTAATTTAACCATTTGTTTGATTGGTAATGAATATAAGGGCGTATAGTTGAAATCAAAGTTTTGAAGGGTGGAGGTTGGCAGTGGTCCATCTTTGCAAATTCTGCTGCACTCAATCGGAGTGAACGTAAAAATGGCGAACTTAATGGAGTAGGTATGTTACGAGGAATGAAAAAAGGTAACCTATATGCGAATAGTGCATGAGAAGAGAACACGTTTTTGTGCTGCTTGATTTTAGCTGCTCTGATTCGTATCCACGTTGAATATTGGCGTAATCAAGCAAACGGTGACGTAATGGAAAAGTATTCAATAGAATTAAAAAAATGGAGCATTGCTAGTTAGTTAAGCAACTCGGAAAAAATTAACTGCAGACAAAATCATTATTAGAAATAATTGAAAAATCTGTCCATTTTTTAAATATTTCCAATATTTCACTCGTGTACAAAAGTTGCTATTTTTGGGCCTAGATTGCTTCGTTCTTGCATCAGTGACTTAGGCAAAGTGGTTAGCACTTGCTTAAAGTGTCAGGGACACATAACGGCTTCAAAATTCCTCAAAAAATTGTCCACATTCATTTCAGGCAACTAGATTCGATCCAGTCAGCATCAGGGATTCAAACGTTTGGTTAACTCCCTTTTCGAGACGATTAACGTGGTTACTGCGTTTAGGAGGTTAGTTATCACTTGGTTAAATCATCATGGACACGTAACTACGTCAAGATCTATCAAAAAATTGTCCACATGGATTCCAGGACCCAAGATTTGATTTAGTTAGCATTAGAGATTGAAACTTTTGGTTAACTCACTTTAGAAGACGATCAATGAGTTTACTGGGTTTAGAAGGCTAGTTATCACTTGCTTAAAGTGTCCTGAACACATAATTACGTCAAGATCTATCAAAAAATTGACCACATGGATTCCAGCACCCAAGATTTGATTTAGTTAGCATCAGGGATTGAAACTCTTTGGTTTAACTCGATCGAGGAAATTATTTCTCGCCATTGGATTGTTTCACTCTTTTCGGTACATAGACATACGCACATGTGCGCGTATACGACTGCACTTGCAATGATGGGTCGAGAGTTATTGGGTGGGTTAACGCTCAGAGCCAAAAGTTGATTTATGTATTTTCGTCTGGGGAGATCGCAGTATCTGCTTTATGACTCGGCAGATGAGCGAAATGGCTCGCTCTGATGGTGTAGCCTGCACTCATCCAGGCCATGCGATGCTTCTTTCCTTCTCCAATAACCACTATATATCCTTTCCAACACATCCCCCCACCCTCTTTTGCTCCGTTAGTTTCCTCGTCGTTCACACAGCAACTCATATCCCACACACCCACATAAGGTTTACACGGATGTATATGGGTCATTCCAAGTCAAATCGACCAAGAGTTGGAATCGACCCCTTTCAATTTCGATGAAATTTGGTCAGAAGTTATGCAAAATTCAAAATTTCGCAATTTTTCAAATCTTCCCAATTTATTTTTTAAATACCTCGAAAACTATTATAGTTGCAAAAAATAGTTCTGAATTCGTTTTAAAGAATATACTTGGGGCTACACAAAAAAAATTTCCCTTGGTAGAACTTCGTTTTATTAAAAACGAAAACTTCTGATCAATCTTCATCGAAATTGAAAGGGGTCAATTCCAACTCTTGCCCGATTTGACATGGAACGACCCATATAGTTATAGTTATTATATTCACATGTGTATATAAAGCTCGTGTATCTGATAGGTATATCAAACACTTGTGTACATAGCTTGGGCTCCCGAGGGAGTGCTTTCTGGCAACGAAGTGCGGTAACAGCCCCTCGCGTCCGGCTAACGCATCGGCAACTTTTAATATCTTTTTCCTCCCCCACTTTGATTTATTCGCAATGCATCTCTGTATAAGTAACATCGAGCTTGTATTATCTTGCCAATGTGTGTGGGTGATGCGATATCTGCAAGGATCTCTGCTCGATTTTTTCCGCATTATGGTTTGACGCAGCGATGCAAATATGAAAATTTGTTGGAAAAGAAAGTTTTGTTCCCTTTGCGACTAAGTTGGGGGTGACTTTTCGTCGGGGTTTCAATACGACAAATGGTTAGGGTTGGGCCACTTTATGGTAACCCTCAGTGAAAATATGGTAACTACAATTCCAAAAATTGTAACTTCGATTAGGTAACCACTAATCACTTGTTTTAGTTAAAGTTAGTTTATAGTTGTGGTTACCGGATTTTTTAGTATTAGTTACAATAAAATGTAGGGGCTGCAAAGTTGATTTAACCTTGAATGTTGTTAGATTATGGTTAAAGGGAATTAATTTCAGTGGTTTCGCCGAAAATTTTGGATTCAGTAATTTTTATTGGACTTTGCCACTCTTCGGGACTAACGATTAGTTGGGGGTGACTTTTCGTCATGGTTCCAATACGATAAATGGTTAGGGTTAGGCCACTTTACGGTATGACGACGTCGGAATCCATCAAAAAATTATCCACTTGCATTCCAGGCGACAAGATTCGATCCAGTCAGCATTACAGATTAAAACTTTTGGCTAACTCACTTCAGAAAGCGATTAATGAGTTTACTGGTTTTATGTTAGGAGGTTAGTTATCACTTGATTAAAGCGTCATGTACGCATAACTACGTCAAAAACTATCAAAAAATCGTCCACATGTTTTCTAGGACACAAGATTTGCTTTAGTCAGCATCAGAGATTGAAACTTTTGGTTCACTCACTTCAGAAAATGATGTTATCACTTGGTTAAAGTGTCATTGACACATAACTACGTCAAAAACTATCAAAAAATTATTCACATGGATTCCAGGACCCAAGATTTGATTTAGTTAGCATTAGAGATTGAAACTTTTGGTTAACTCACTTCAAAAAACGATCAATGAGTTTATTGGGTTCAGGGGGTTAGTTCTCATTTTATTAAAGTGTCATGGACGTATAACTTCGTCAAGATCTATCAAAAAATTGTTCACATGGACCCTGGGACCCAAGATTTGATTTAGTTAGCATTAGAGATTGAAACTTTTGGTTAACTCACTTCAGAAAACGATTAATGAGTTTACTGGGTTTAAGGTGTTAGTTATCACTTTGTTAAAATGTCATGGACGCATAACTTCGTTAAGATCTATCCAAAAATTGTACACATGGATTCCAGGGCCCAAGATCTGATTTAGTTAGTATCAGGGATTGAAACTCTTTGGTTAACTCACTTGAGAAAACTTAATATTTGTTAAAGTTAAAGTTAAAGTTTGGCTCAGAAAGCTAGGCTTATTTATTTTTATAAGTTTTCGGTTTGCGTTGAATTACTACCCACACAAAATTGTTAGACGAAGATACCATTTCTGGGTCATTTTGGGCCTTATTGAATTTTCGGGAGATTGTGGCATTGTGATGGGGAAACATGGATGAAGGATTCATTATGGAATCAAGACCAATTCTTTGTGAAATGGGGCATTGAAACATTGTCGTCCTGGATGAATTCTGCTCATCTCTGGAACACACGCTCGTCCAGAAAGGGGTAAAAAAGGACCGCTTATCCATAACGATTGAGCGGGGTTGTCCAAGCGTGAATGTAACGATAGTGAGGTCTCGGCGGACTTTCCTCTCGTTTCCCCGGTCCGGCTCATCGATTCTTACACGAATACATGTCGTAATATGTGTTTTATATATAGTACACATAGATACACATATATTTAGGGGAGACTGGGGCAAAATGGTCCGGCTGAGGGAGGAAAACAGCCAAAACTGATTGCCAACAAATTGACTAATTGCTTGTCTCGCGAAAACTCAATTCTCATTGGTTTCATTTCGAGTTAAAAAAAGATTGTCCGAGACAAAATGGCTGCCCCTCCAAAATTCTCTAAAATTCGGCGGTTTTTGGCCAAAATGGCATTTGTTGAAATGGGGTTTTTTTTTTCTACGTTCAATTGAGCAATCTTAATGGCGTTAGTTTCCATTATGAAATCTCTTCATTTTTAGGTTACAATTTTTTTTGGTTTTCAATAATTTTGGAAGGGGGCCATTTTGCCCTATCTAGCCGTTTAGCCCGGTTCTCCCCTATATGAGTGCGTTATGTGCTGTCGAATCGAGACTGAGAGATAATGCCCCTATACAATGTCCGGTTGAATGGATCGTCGATGTGGTCATTCCTCGTTAAACATATAGCTAAGTCACGTATTGTATAACCTCCTATCAGAAAAGCGCGAAAAATCTCGTTGCGTTCAATCATCCGTGACCTCCAGAGACCCGAGATTAGAGTTTTTTCTTCTCCTCATGAAATTCCATCGTCTTTTTTGTTCCTAAACAGAATGGATGTGATTTTTTTTTTTTATACGACATTCCTTGTAGCTCGGTGAACAAAATGGGTCTTTGTCACAAAATGGCGTCCAACTGTTCCGGAAAAAATGGGTCAAGCTTCTTTGCAGGGCTCCGGCGAGACATTTTTTTTCAATGATTTTCCTCGTTGAGAAAAAGTGGGGCAAAATGGTGGATCATCAGAACAAAATGGCGGAGGAAGAAATAACGACCGGCTTCAGCTTTTTTATTGCCCTTCCCGAATAGCAAATTGAGTAAGGTTTAGTGAATTGGTTTTCTGTGTAGTTTGCAGAAATCTATATTGATCTCTAAGAGAAAATGGCGTCCATCTTCTTTTTTTCCCTTCCAATAAGGCGAGGAAGAATTTTTTCGATGCATTCTCGCTGGAGATTGTCAATTGGAATTTTCCTCAAAACAAAATGGCGTCTAATTCTGTAGGTTTTTTTCTGCCTCTTCTCAAAAAGACCAGACTGGAGTAAAATTAAGAAATGCCTTTCTGTTTAGCTCACGCACCAAAATGGATTCCTTGGACAGGGTTGCCAGTGAGTCACTATTGTGGTCACTATTTTAAAATCGTGTCACTGTGCACAACAAAGTGGGGTTTTAAAGCTTCGACGATTACAAAGAGAATGAGCGCAGTCCAGAGCCAAAATTTTGAGTAGAGAAAAAATTACACCTATTTTAGTGGACAGATTCAATTTTAGCGAAATTGCACAAAAAAAAAAAAAATAATTTTTTTTTCAAACCTTCTGTCGATGAATGTTGTCCCCATGAACTCGAATCTACCAGTAGTTTTCTCAAAAAATCAATTTTTTTATGAATTTTCATCAAAAACATTTTTGATCAATTTTAGCCTCATTCCGAGAAACCTTAAAATCGTGAAAATGCCTATAACTTATTTAGACGGAAAAGTCACTATTACTCTGGGTTCTCTTATTTCTCTTCCCTATCTCATTAAACTTGCGTAACAAAATGGATGTTCAAAACAAAATGGCGTCCTGATAAAGCAACTTGGTCCTATTGGGACACTTATTGTTGATTGTTAGCCATTTCGTTTCTGCACTTTTTTTTGCTGGAACATCAAAGGCGTGTCTATTTTTTGAGCAGCTTAAGTTCCGAATTCGCGAATCTTTCGCCGTATCTTCTGCTTCGATCAGTCTTTTCTCATCCAAATCTTGCCGACACAAGAACCACGAGAGCCCTCACTTGAGGCTTCCTCCTTTCTAACCTCCTCTCCGAAGAATAGATGAAGAATTCTCCTCTCATCGACAATGGAGAGTGGAAATTTTCGAAATTCTCGTGTCCCTCTTTCATCGAGGACAAGTCGATGAGGCTTCTCGCACTAGCTCTTGTACGTCACACCCAGAAAAAAGATCTAGTCGTAGGTACTATAATCGTTTATTTGATTATTTTTTAGTTACTTTAGTTTCCATTTTTCTTTCCATCCATTTCTTTCCACTAGCAACTAGAAAAAAAATAACTGCCGACAAAATCATTATTAGAAACAATTGAAAAATTTGTCCATTTTTTAAATATTTCCAATATTCCCCTCATGTACAAACTTAGGCAAAGTGGTTAGCACTTGGTTGAAGTGTCAGGGACACATAACGACTTCAAAATCCCACAAAAAACTGTCCACATTCATTTCAGGCAACAAGATTCGATCCAGTCAGCATCAGGGATTCAAACTTTTGGTTAACTCACTTCAGGAGACGGTTAACGTAGTAACTGGATTCGGGAGGTTAGTTATCACTTGGTTAAAGTATCATGGACACATAACTACGTCAAAAATTATCAAAAAAATGTCTATATGGATTCCAGGATCCAAGATTTGATTTAGTTAGCAACAGAGATTCAAACTCTTGGTTAACTCACTTCAGGAGACGATTAACGTGGTTACTGGGTTCAGGAGGTTAGTTATCACTTGGTTAAAGTATCATGGACACATAACTACGTCAAAAACTATCAAAAAATTGCCTACATGGATTCCAGTACCCAAGATTTGATTTAGTTAGCATCAGAGATTCAAACTTTTGGTTAACTCACTTCAGGAGGAGATTAACGCGGCTTCTCGCACTAGCTCTTGTACGTCATACCCAGGAAAAAGATCTAGTCGTAGGCACTATAATCGTTTATTTGATTATTTTTTAGTTACTTTAAAGAAAATTTTCTTTCCATCCAATTTTGGGCGATATTTACTTCCACTATATATTTATTGACTTGAATTCTCTTTTATCGAGAAACAGGCGTTGAAGAAAAATGCTATTCGTTGTTACTAAATACCTATTCACCCGTAATCTCATCCAATCGTATCTGCAGATTTGTCAGTACCGCAAAAATCCGCCAGGTGGCTACCTCTCGCACAAGCGAATCTGCCTCTCCACGCCTATATATCCTTTCCAAGCTCGTCTATGTTTGATGTCCTTATTTTTCAGTATGGATATTTAATACATTGAACATTGCGGCAAAATGCAAGATGGTCGAATCCCCGAAAAGGATTTCCATAAAAAATGGTCTTTTTTCTTTTCCCTTCTGTTAAAGAAAAGACGAAGCTTTACGAAATTGTAGACTTCATATGTGAAGCTATACATTCAAAGATTGAAATTTTTAAAAATATATATTGTGTAAATATAAAAAAAAATTATTTCATTTAAATACATATTTGTTCAGTTTGAAATAATATTTATTAATATTAAATAAAAATTTATTAGATCGCAATATATTTTTCTAGTAGGTCATTGAAAAAAAAAAAAAAATTCGTCGACATGAATAGGGTTGTATTAGGCCGGCCTACAACTAAAAAAATTTATTTCGCTTGACTAGGATTTAGTTAAATGTACTAGATCTTTTTTCTGGGTGCATTCACCATACATGAAATTTCCCATATACTTTCGAAACGAAGGACGAAAGAAAATGTTTCAAACTAAACTGGGTGCAATAGTCTGCACGAGCGATAAACCATTCGATCGACCGCGGGCGATCCCCGACCGAAAAACTTTGCTTCAGCCTCAAGAAAAAAAGAAAACCAGCACTTTGATACGTATGGGGTATTCAACGTGAGATCCGACCACTTTTGACCCCGACCCCTTTCGATTTGGCTGAAACTTTTTTATCTTTTACTACTCTATCAAAAACATTTTTCAGAACTTTTTCAAATTTTTCCACCCAAACCGATAAAAAGTTATGATTTTTCAAAAAAATTGGCTTTTTATTTTTCAAGTATCTATAACTTTTTCAAAAATGTTCTTATCGGGACGTTTTTTTTTTTCAAAATTTGTGTTTTTAAATGTACTTTTCACAAGAAAATAGGAACAAATTATTCAGACCGATCTTCAACTTTTTTTAAAAGAATTTTCGGGAAAAAAAACGAAAATGTCTCGATGATGGCCATTTTTGCTTTTTAATTTTTTTTTTCTAGAAACTTTGACATTTTCTGCAAATTCTCTGAAATTTTCAGTGGCGACTTTTTGTTCTCTATTTTTTTTAAATTGAATTTTTTTCTTTTTACCTCAGCTTATTTCTCATGATGCCACTCTGGGGATTTTTGAAGATGTTAAGAGAACCTCAGAGTAAACAAAAAAATGTATAAATAAAATTCAAAGTGTGAATCATCGAAAAAATTTCAAAGTTTTTCGCAAAAGTAAGAAAAAAAAAAAGAATAATTTGTTATAATTTTGTTATATATATATTTTTTAAAAGTACATTTACAAGCAAAAATTTTGAAAAAAATCGTCCCGATAAGTTAACTTTTAAAAAAGTTATAGATAGTTGAAAAGTAAGAAGCCAATTTTTTTGAAAAATTCATAATTTTTTATCGGTTGGGTAAAAAAATTTGAAAAAATTCTGAAAAAAGTTTTCGATTGGGTAGAAAAAGATAAAAAAGTTTCAGCCAAATCGAAAGGGGTCAGGGTTGAACGTGGTCGATTTGACATGGAATGACCCATGTATCTAGTATATATATTATATTATATATACGTGGCAAACTTTTATTACGTAGTTTTGTATCAAAAGACGAGAAGAGGCCTTTTTCTGATCTCGGGGGAAAATCCGAGATGTGTCCTTTCCATTTCTTCGATCTTCTCGCTTCTCTTCTCTTTTACCGCCATATATATGTATATTTTTTTTTACTCGAGTGAGCAAAAGGGAGCCATCGAAACTGCCTTCGATATCGAACAACTGCGATGTAAAAAGTGGCATCGACAAGAATCCCTCCAGTCTCGTATCGCCCTCATCGGACAATCGATATTAGTTACTTCGTCTCGAGTGAAGGAATTTAACTAACTTGTGAATTCCTTGTAAAAATTCCTTCCCACTCGTTAAAATCGTCGGGGCATTTTTTTTCCTTTCATGGCTTTATGGAAATTCTTGGGAAATTCTTCTGGAAACTAGTGTGGCTTTGAGGGAGGAATTTTGAATTCACCCTTCTAATTGCTCCCTCATCATTTTTTTGCATTCGTAATTGAACTTTTTTAATTTTATCTTCCTTATTCAGGAAGCTTTGTGAATATGTATAGAAAATTTGGTGGAGATTTTGACTAGTTTAGGACTTCTCGATGAAATTTGCAAAAATATGCAAAATTGTAAGTTAATTGATAGATTTTTTTGAATTTTTATTTTCGTAGTTAATTGAAATTTTTTTTCGAAAAATTTAACGGCCCTATTCCATGAGGAATTTACCAAAAAATACGAAAATGCACTTCATTTTCGAAATTTTGAAATTTTGTCGGTGAAATAGTGAAAACACTCCTCAAAGTTGAGTTTTTTGGTTGTTAAATCATGAGTTTATGGGTATTATTGGAAATTTTCCTGGAAACTAGTGTGGCTTTGGGAAGAAAAATGCTCCCCTTTCTAGTTGCTCCCTTGTCATTCTTTTTTTTCTGAAAATTTGAAGTTGATTTCAATTTTATTGAATTTATATTTATTCAAAAATTGACAATTTTAGAAAATCCCAATCCTTAAACGGATTTAGAGTTCTTATTCCATAAGATATTTAGCGAGGAATATGAAAACGCACGCATTTTTCAAAATTTTGAAATTTTGTCGGTGAAATAGTGAAAACACTCCTCAAAGTTAAGTTTTTTGGTTGTTAAATCATAAGTGCTACCTTGTCATTCTTTTTTTTCTGAAAATTTGAAGTTGATTTAAATTTTAACGAATTTATATTTATTCAAAAATTGAAAATTTTAGAAAATCCCAATCCTTAAACGGATTTAGGTTTAGGTTTTTGGGTTATTAAATCATGGATTTATTGAAATCATTGTGAAATTCCCTTGAAAACGAGTGTGGATTAGTGACAAAAAATGCTCACCCTCGTAATTGCTCCGTTATCATTTTTATTTTATTTGAAAATTTGAAATTTATTTCAATTTCATCAAATTTATTGAAAAATTGAAAATTTGAGAAAATATCAATGCTTAGAAAGATTCAAAGGTCCTATTTCATGTAAAATTTGGCGAGGAACAGGAAAAACGCACTCATTTTTCAAAATTTTGAAGTTCTGTCGGTGGAATAATGAAAAAACTCCTAAAAATTGAGTTTTTGGGTTATTAAATCATGGATTCATGGAAATTATTATGAAATTCTCTTCAAAATGAGTGTGGGTTAGTGACAAAAAATTCTCACTCTCGTCATTGCTCCGTTATCATTTTTATTTTATTTGAAAATTGAAATTTAGTCAAATTTTAATAAATTTATTTTAAAATTGAACATTTTTGAAAATCCAAAGTCTATATCCATATTTAAAAGGCTTATTCCATGCAAAATTCACCTAGAAACATAAAAAACACTCGTTTTCGAAATTTCGAAGCTTTCTGAATGAAATAATGAAAAAAACTCTCAAAACTTGGGTTTTTGGGTTATTAAATTATGGATTTATTGAAATTGTTGTGAAATTCTCTTGAAAACGATTGCGGGTTAGTGATGAAAAATTCTCACCCTCGTAATTGCTTCGTTAATATTTTTATTTTATTTGAAAATTTGAAATTTATTTTAAAATGGAAAATTTTTGAAAATCCGAATGTCTAGACATATTGAAAAGGTCTATTCCATGCAAAATTTACCGAGGAACATAAAAAAGGCACTCGTTTTTGAAATTTTGAAGCTTTCTGGACATAATTAAAACATTCCTAAAAGTGTTTTTTTTTGTTCTTGAACCATGTTCTTCCAGAGAGTGTTTTTTTTTCGTCTTTCTATAAAATAATGATTATTGATCGCTGCTTGCTTAATTTATAGCAAATCAATGGTGACGAATATTTATTTATTTTCAATAGTTAATAAATTGAATTAACCTTTTTTAACAGTCGATAAATTATTTTGACACCAAATATTTCTTAACGACTGACCAATTTTTTTTTTTTTGTCTTTCTATAAAATAATGATTATTGATCGCTGCTTGCTTAATTTATAGCAAATCAATGGTGACGAATATTTATTTATTTTCAATAGTTAATAAATTGAATTAACCTTTTTTAACAGTTGATAAATTATTTTGACACCAAATATTTCTTAACGACTGACAATTTTTTTTTTTTTTCGTCTTTCTATAAAATAATGATTATTGATCGCTGCTTGCTTAATTTATAGCAAATCAATGGTGACGAATATTTATTTATTTTCAATAGTTAATAAATTGAATTAACCTTTTTTAACAGTCGATAAATTATTTTGACACAAAATATTTTTTAACGACTGACAAATTTTTTTTTTTTCGTCTTTCTATAAAATAATGATTATTGATCGCTGCTTGCTTAATTTATAGCAAATCAATGGTGACGAATATTTATTTATTTTCAATAGTTAATAAATTGAATTAACCTTTTTTAACAGTTGATAAATTATTTTGACACCAAATATTTCTTAACGACTGACAAATTTTTTTTTTTCGTCTTTCTATAAAATAATGATTATTGATCGCTGCTTGCTTAATTTATAGCAAATCAATGGTGACGAATATTTACATTGCATTGTACGATTCCCCAGTGATTTAATTCGCTCGGAAATTCATTTCCGATATAAATCCATCTATATGCGAATAATATTATGCGACGTATAGTTATTGTTACACGTATATGTAAACAGATATTGTACGAATACCTGCTTTGTTTAATAATTTACGGAAATTTGTGTGTAGCGGAGCTAACACGGCCGAATTCGCGGATGATTTGACAGAATTAATTATACGTCTCTCACGTTGTTGTGAACATCGCGAATCCATGAAATACAATGCAAATGCTTTCTATGATCACTGCTTTATGCGCAATACCCGCTGTAGTAATATTATTACAGATATTACAGGCAATTATCACGCCTGTGCACAAGAACACGATAATAGTAATGCAAATAAGTAGCCCGATGTCGGAAAGTTACAATTACACTGAGAAAACAGTTTATTTGTAGTAAAAAAAAATATTTAGTTGGCACTTTTATACTTAAACATTCCTTAACTGTTACAAAATTTGTTAGTCGTTAAGAAATATTTTATTTGTGTCAAAATAATTTACTAACTCTTAAAAAAGATTAATTTAATTTATTAATTGTTAAAAAATAATTGATTTCGCCATATTCAACTTTACATTTGTTAACAGTTAACAAATCCTGGTAAATTGTTAGAAAAGAGTTTATTTGTAGTAAAGAAATATATTTATTTGGCACTTCAACTTAAATATTTTTTAACTGTTACAAAATTTTTTAGTCGTTAAGAAATATTTTGTGTTAAAATAATTTACTAACTATTAAAAGAGATTAATTTAATTTATTAACTGTTAAAAAATAATTGATTTCGCCATATTCAACTTTACATTTGTTAACAGTTAACAAATCCTGGTAAATTGTTAGAAAACAGTTTATTTGTAGTAAAGAAATATATTTAGTTGGCACTCTAACTTAGATATTCCTTAACTGCTACAAAATTTGTTAGTCGTTAAGAAATGGTTTATTTGTGTCAAAATAATTTATCAACTGTTAACAAATATTAATTTAATTTATTAACTGTTAAAAAATAATTGATTTCGGCATATTCAACTTGACATGTGTTAACAGTTAACAAATTTGGGTAAATTGTTAGAGAACAGTTTATTTGTAGTAAAGAAATATATTTAGTTGGCACTTTAACTTAAACATTCCTTAACTGTTACAAAATTTGTTAGTCGTTAAGAAATATTTTATTTATGCCCAAATAATTTATTAACTGTTGAAAAAGATTAATTTAATTTACTAACTGTTGAAAAATAATTGATTTCGTCATATTCAACTTTTCATTTGTTACCAGTTAACAAATCCTGGCACATTGTTAGAAAAGAGTTTATTTGTTATAAAGCAATATATTTAGTTAGCACTTTAACTTAACAAATTTTATTTATGTCAAAATAATTTACTAACTGTTGAAAAAGATAAATTTAATTCATTATAACTGTTGAAAAATGATCGATCTCACCATATTCAACTTTACATTTGTTAACAGTCAACAAATTCTGGTACATTGTTAGAAAAGAGTTTATTTGTAGCAAAGAAATATATTAGTTTGCACTTTTATTTGAATACAAAATTTTAGTTACAAAATTTGTTAGTCGCTAAGAAATATATTATTTGTGTCACAATAATTGATTATCTGTTAACAAAAATTAATTTCATTTATTAATTATTAAAAAATAATTGATTTCCCGAAATTAAACTTTACATTTGTTAACAGTTAACAAATCCTGGTACATTGTTTTCTCAGTGTACAACAAAATTTCGAAAACGTGCTTCGAAGATTTTTTTTCGAGCAAAACATTTTTCAGCATTTCGCAAATGAATTATTCACTGAAATTACGAATTTCCCATGTAGCTTGATTAATTAATAAATATTGACCAACCACTTGGAGTGTCGAAGCAATATTCAACTTAACAACTTCGATAAAAAAAAAAAATTAAAGTCAGTCGTGGACGATGCACGCGGTTGATTTTTCTTTGTAGTTTGTACATTCAATTGCGAAACGCTGTTTGCGGATTCGTACGAATATAATCGTTTCTGAACGATTGTTTTGTGTCGAGCAAACGATCCGATAAATAACATTTGTTTCGGACATTTCCCGGAGAGAAAACACACCATCAATTCTCATGTCCGTGTATGTTTGTCTGTGCGCGGAGGTGCGCGTTTTGCTGATTAATTGGAAAGCATCCGAGTGAAAGAGCCAGCGAAAGGGAATCGTTACCCCAGAATCACGGAATATATGCGCGCCGATGTTTATGACTGATGCTTTTTTAAATCAATGTATAACATGACTCAAAACAAAGTTTGAAACATAAATGTGAAACATGAAATTTGAAAACATGGAACATTTAACATGTCTAATACAGGAGACATAAAATATTAGACATTGGAAATTGGACCTTAGTCAGACATTCGACAATAGACATTGCACATTAGAATTGGACATTAGATAGTGGACATCAGATTATTGACATTGGACATTGGACATTAGACATTGGACATTAGACATTGGACATTAGACATTGGACATTAGACATTGGACATTAGACATTGGACATTAGACATTGGACATTAGACATTGGACATTAGACATTGGACATTAGACATTGGACATTAGACATTGGACATTAGACATTGGACATTAGACATTGGACATTAGACATTGGACATTAGACATTGGACATTAGACATTGGACATTAGACATTGGACATTAGACATTGGACATTAGACATTGGACATTAGGCATTGGACATTAGACATTGGACATTAGACATTGGACATTAGGCATTAGACATTAGACATTGGACATTAGACATTGGGCATTAGACATTGGACATTAGACATTGGACATTAGACATTGAACATTAGACATTGGACATTGGACATTGTACATTGGACATTGGACATTGGACATTGGACATTGGACATTGGACATTGGACATTGGACATTGGACATTGGACATTGGACATTGGACATTGGACATTGGACATTGGACATTGGACATTGGACATTGGACATTGGACATTGGACATTGGACATTGGACATTGGACATTGGACATTGGACATTGGACATTGGACATTGGACATTGGACATTGGACATTAGACATTGGACATTAGACATTGGACATTAGACATTGGACATTAGGCATTGGACATTAGACATTGGACATTAGACATTGGACATTAGGCATTAGACATTAGACATTGGACATTAGACATTGGGCATTAGACATTGGACATTAGACATTGGACATTAGACATTGAACATTAGACATTGGACATTGGACATTGTACATTGGACATTGGACATTGGACATTGGACATTGGACATTGGACATTGGACATTGGACATTGGACATTGGACATTGGACATTGGACATTGGACATTGGACATTGGACATTGGACATTGGACATTGGACATTGGACATTGGACATTGGACATTGGACATTAGACATTAGACATTGGACATTAGACATTAGATATTAGACAACAGACAACAGACAATAGACTTTTGACATTGGACCTTTTTGATTATATTTGGCATTGGGGATTGGTCATTAGACATTGGACATGGAACATTAAGCATTAAGTATTAAACATCAAGCATATTAAGCATCAAAGCTTAAAGATTAAACATTCACTGAAATACTTAAACTTTTGATAATTTTTTTAATTGCATAAAATTTTGATACATCAGAGGGGTCGAGATTGACCTTTAAACCGAACAAATTTAAAAACCAGACGTGCACAATTAATTTTCATCTATATATGCACACGTATAGTACATTGTTCTGCTGTCTTCGATTCGTTTCCTCCATCCGGCGTATCTAATGGAATGAATAAAGACAATTTCGTTATTCCGGAACTCGGGCTCTCCCGGGATCCAAAGTCCTCCCTGTCTGTAATTATCCAATTATCCGTTTCTCTCAAATTGACCGAGAGAGCCCCAAGCGTAGCTTGGTGGAGAGCTTTGCCTCTCCACGGTTCGCAGACGAACGAAGGTTCGCGGAGTACGTCGTTTCGCACAAGTGCGCGAAGTTCTCGCAAAAAGGAAGGACGAAAGACGAAGACAAAGAAAAAAAAGCGAGCGAATGATAAGCCTTGCTGATAGGTTGGACAGAAGGTGAATCCTTCTGGTGTCGAATTCTCTCCCTCTCTATCTTTTTTTTCCGTCCAAAGAAGAAATGTCCTCGTCAAACCGTTTGATGACCTCAGCAGTTTGAGGTATATTTATCCTAATTGTAATTGGGGAGGATTTCACTAGCGTGAAATATCTCGAAAAACCGTTATTTTTTTTAGCCTCATGAAATTGTCCAATCGCGTCACTGTATCCCTATATATATATATATATATAATTTTATTTTATTGTATTAGTCGAAAATTTACGGATACCTATTTTTACCTTTGACATTTATTGGTAACCGATATGGCAACTCTTGGAAAAGATCATCCGGAATTATTTATAAATTAGAAAGATCATGCGATTCGTCAATGTTGGCTAATCAAAATTGAATTAGAAGGATGCTCGAAACTCGCCAAAATTTATAGCAGAGTGGAGAGTGAATTCTGGAAATAAATCGACCTTTTACGAGCTCGAAGGATGGATATGACCAAAAATAATAATCTGATCTCATCAACTTACGCAGTGGCGAGAAAATTTTAACTATCCATATATAGACGTATATATATTAGGGTGGCTCTTATTTACACTGAGAGAAAAAATGACTAGAACCAATGAAATAAAGTTCTGAAGGCAAAAAATAATTTTTTTCAATATTTGCCAAAACATATTAGATTGGTTCCCTTATATATTTACTTGGTTCATTTTTTTCAGTCAATTCCATTAATTTCTGTCTCAATAAACGAATTTACTTGAATCTAACAATATGCTATAAATTATATGTAATATGTTGTTTGAATCAAGAACACATTTTATCATTCAAAACATGCATGTCTTTCAATACAGGAAGCACTGAGACAAAAAAATTGTTGAATCAACAAATTAATTAGTCCAATCAACAGGAAAAATGATTGAATCAATCAAATGCGTGTTTATTAATTGTTGCTAAACATTTTATACAAAATATATAGCCCTTGCCAAATAATTTAATATGCATAGTTTAGTGACCCCAAAAAAATATAAATAGAAAAAAAAGACAATTTTGCGCCAATTTTCCGATCTAATTTCTCCGATCTAATTTAGGAGTTATGAAGATTCGAATATGAGAGAACATTTTAAAAACCCGTTTTTTAATTTTTAACAATTTATGTATACTATTAAAGTATACTATAGAAATGATATAGTTCTTTGCTTGAAGGAAATACAAATTTAATCATTCCAAACAAATATTCTATTGGTATATAATAATGTGTTCCTTATTTTACTACAGCTTCTTTTAAAATTATCACAATCAAATTTATATCTAATAAATATTGAAAATACTAGAGAAATATTTTTAGAAGTAAAATAATGATGAATTTATCGCGAAGAAATCATTTTGTTCGAAAAAAATAATATGATATTGATGTCGTTTTTCAGATTCGAATAATCTCATGTTTATGATGCAATAAATCTAATTAATTCAATGAATGCAAATTTATTAAAATCTCTTTAAATAAAGATATTTTTAGAAGTAAAATAATGATGAATTTATTGCAAAGAAATAATTTTGTTCGAAAAAAATAATTTCGTATTGAAGTCATTTTTTAGATCCAAATAATCTCATGTTTATGATGCCATAATTAATTTTCTTGAAAAAAATAATTTCGTATTGAAGACGTGTTTTAGATTCAAATAATGTAATGTTTATGATGCGATAAATGTAATTAATCTAATGAATACAAATTCAATCAAATCTATTTAAATAAAAATATTTTTTGAAGTAAAATAATAATGACTTTATTGCAAGAAAATAATTTTTTATCACTCAGTACAATACTGGACGCTTTTACGTCCGCAAGCGGACGTGAAAACGTCCATATTGCACCTCGTGATATAAAATATCGTACATCACTCGGCGTAAAAACATTTTCTGACTCGTGATGTAATGTACTATTTTCGAAAAGAATAATATCGTATTGAATTCGTTTTTTAGATCCAAATAACCTCATGTTTATGATGCGATCAATGTAATTAATTCAATCAATACAAATTTAATCAAATCTATCATGCATTTAATTACTACTATTAAATAAGAGTTTAATATAATGGAGTAATAGATCCGTGAAATTTTTTTTTTAAATGAAGAGTGATTTTCTTGGTTCAACAAATAAATAATCGAATTAATACTTTCATTTAATAAATAAATTCATGTTCTCAAATTCAATAATTTTTTCTTTCAGTGTAGAGCTCGAACGAATTTTATATCAGACGCTCCCCAAATCGATTTCGAATATTTCAAAAACAAAACCTTATTTTTTAAAGATTTTCATCTAGACTCTAACCCCACCCAAAATGAGGGTAGATTTCCCCATTTGAAATACACGTGTTTCAACCATATTCTCGGGATATATTTTATTCTTAGTGTAAAATTTTTTCAAAAAATCTGTAAATGCGAGATTTTAGTGTTCATTGATACTACTATTTGAGGAAAAATTCACATTGTCATGCGGGTCAATCTAGACGAACTGCACGCCCTTTAATCTGATTTCTTTTCTTCAATTTAACAAAATATATTGTCTATATGTAATAATGATGAATGTTGGGTGCATGTATACGAAAATAACGAAGAAAAAAGTGGCGAGAGATGTGTTCATAATGGGGGAGGTGGACGTGCCCCACGTAGAGTCTATAGGAGACGCGACAAATTGTCGCAAAGGTTGAGCTTTATATATGAGGCATTCTCCGTCAATTCCGCCACTTTTTTTTCGACCCTCTCAGATCCGTCCCATAACTCATCACAGTTTAGTCCCACTTGAAAGTAGTCTGTGCGATTTTTTTCAGATTTTTTAAGCGGTGAATTAAGGAGTTGCTAATATTTTTTCGAATCCATATAGCTTAAAACGGAGAGGATGTGCAAAAAAAATATTCCTACAAAAAAATTATGTTTTTCCATCAAATATTGAATGCAAAATGTGTTATATTTTTATTCGTGTTGCAAAGACTATTTTCTGCATAAAAAAATGAAAATTAATTTTTTTCGCACGGTTCGACACCTTCAATTCTGCTGTCAATTTTTTACAATCTCTAATAGTATCAGTGGGACGTACAGAAAAATCCACAATACGGCAACTGATTTTTTTCGGGGTTAAAAAAATGTTATTCGCATAACATTGTGCAATTTTTTTGTGAATAACATTTGTTTAATCGCGAAAAAAATCAGTAGCCGTATTATGGATTTTTCTGTACGTTCCACGATTACTATTAGAGATTGTAAAAAATTGACAGCAGAATTGAAGGTGTCGGACCGTGCGAAAAAAATTAAATTTCATTTTTTTGTGCAGAAAATAGTCTTTGCAACACGAATAAAAATATAACACATATTGCATTCAATAGTTGATGGAAAAACATAATTTTTTTGTGGGAATTTTTTTTTTTTTGTACATCCTCTCCGTTTTAAGCTGTATGGATTCGAAAAAAAAATATGCAAGTCCTTAATTCACCGCTTAAAAAATCTGAAAAAAATCGCAGAGACTACTTTCAAGTGGGACTAAACTGTGACGAGTTAAGGGACGGATCTGAGAGGGTCGAAAAAAAAGTGGCGGAATTGACGGAGAATGCCTCATATATATGTATATGTACGACGTGCAAGGAACCAGAACTCTCCTAGGGGATAAATTTGCATTTAAGAGAAGCCCAGGCGTAACTCCGTTGCGCGGGCAATCTATACGAGCGTCGACCGTGATTAACTTGCCTCTCGCGAGTCCCTCTGTCTCTCTTTCCCTCCTCCGTGACGGAGAACGACGACGACAATTATCGTCGTGAGGGTGGTAAGAGGTTGCTTTTTTTTCTTAAACTTTTTTTCGCACAAAAGCACGACGTTAATTATGACGAAATTAGCGAGTAATGAATGAATTGGCGAATAATAAAAAAATGATTAACCCTTACTTGACACACTCTGGGGTACAAAATACCCCAGGCCTAAATTTCCTTAATTTTAAGTACCTAATTTAAAAAAATAAATATACAAATAAAATGAATTGAAATAAATATGTGTCAAGTAAGATCCAGTGCGAAAATGTTGTGCCAATTTTTTTTTCTGTTATATTATGTTACTACTACTACTATTTTTTTCTTGTAGTGCTATCTATCAAGCAGACTCGGTTAAATTTTTAATCATTTTTGTCGAAAAATAAAAAAGTTATGATTTTTATCGTAAAAGTTGTCATTTTTTTCAGTTTTTTTGGATATTTCAATTTTTTAATCATATTTAACTTCGATATTTTACTACAAATCCTGTATAACTTTGGGAAGTAACCTCTTAAGAAGTCTTAAAAAAATTTGCTAGTCAAGATATTTTTTATAAGAATTTTTATCGCTGGGGTACAAATGACCCCAGTGTCTCAAGCACGTTATTCTGCAGAAGTGTTAAGGATTAATAAAAATAAAGAAGTATTATAAAACTTCTTTATTTTTATTAATCAATTTTTTGTTATTCGCCAATTTTGTTCCATTAATTTTCATTTTATTATCATTGTTATGAAAATAAAACTTACAGGTCAAAACTTTAAGAATAAGCAAAAAAAGTTGATTTTTTCAAAATTCCAGACCCGAATACCCCTTAACACTCGCCTTTTGCCGCACTTCGAAGAGTAATTGATCGTTTATCGATTCCATATTAAATTCTCTCCGAGAACAGAAATATTGTCTGTACTTTACTTTCAATCTATTTTTTTGTATTTTTTTTTACTATGGCAAATATCAACGCTGACCTTTCAAATTGGCGAAGCGTTTTTTTCCCTCTGAGTCGACGACCATGTTATTCCGCGGGATGCGCTATTTAAGTAATGACGCCATTACGCACAATGAGGCAATATCAAGGCACAAGTTTACGCTCCGACTTTTTACAACACCAACGTAATACTCCGCTGTAACGTCCCTGCCGTGAACACAACTGTGCCGAACAATATACGACTCTATCGGGATGTTTTAAATTCTTGCTGTAAAACGTCTTCGACGATAGAGTTTTGAGATTGGTAGAGTTTTAGTCGGTAGAGTTGTAACTGGCAGCATTATAAATCGTGTAGAGTTGCAAATGGTTGAGTTTTAGTTGGTTGAATTGTAATTTGTAATTCGGTAGAGTTATTTTTGGTAGAGTTGTTATCGGTAGAGTTGTAATTGTCACAGTTGTAATTGGTAGAGTTGGAGTTTGCAGATTTGTAATCTACACAGTTGTAATTTGTAGTTTTTTAATCGGTACACTTGTTAGGTAGAGACATCAGTAGAGTTATAATTGGTAGAGTTGTAAATGGTACAGTTTTACTTCGTACATTTGTTAGAGTGTTAACTCTAAGAGTTTGATCAATATGTATATATGTAATGGGTACAGTTGTTTGTAGATTTACAATAAGTAGAGTTGTTTTCGGTAGAGTTGTAATTGTCACATTTGTTCGGTAGAGTTGGAGTTTACAGATTTGTAATCCACACAGTTGTAATTTTAATTTTTTTAATCGGTACACTTGTTATTGGTAGAGTTGTAATTGGTGAAGTTGTAATAGGTAGAGTTGGTAGAGACACCAGTAGAGTTATAATTGGTAGAGTTGTAAATGGTCAAGTTTCACTTTGTACATTTGTTAGAGTGTTAACTTTAAGAGTTTCCATATGTATATATGTAATGGGTACAGTCGTTTGTAGATTTACAATAAGTAGAGTTGTTTTCGGTAGAGTTGTAATTGTCACATTTGTTCGGTAGAGTTGGAGTTTACAGATTTGTAATCCACACAGTTGTAATTTTAATTTTTTTAATCGGTACACTTGTTATTGGTAGGGTTGTAATTGGTACAGTTGTAATAGGTAGAGTTGGTAGAGACATCAGTAGAGTTATAATTGGTAGAGTTGTAAATGGTCCAGTTTCACTTCGTACATTTGTTAGAGTTTTAACTCTGAGAGTTTTAATATGTATATATGTAATGGGTACAGCTTTTTATAGATGTACAATAAGTAGAGCTTTTTTCGGTACAGTTGCAATTCGTTGAGTAGGAATCTGCAGACTTGTAATTAGTAAGTTAGCACTAAAAGTGCGGAAACTTTACTCAATAGAGTTGCAGTTGGTAGAATTAAAATCAGTAGAGTAGCATTCGGTAGAGTTGCAATTCGTTAAGTGGGAATTTTCAGACCTGTAATTAGTACGTTAGCACTTGAAGTGCGATAACTTTACTTAATGGAGTTGCAGTTGGTAGAATTAAAATCAGTAGAGTAGCATTCGGTAGAGTTGCAATTCGTTAAGTGGGAATTTTCAGACTTGTAATTAGTAAGTTAGCACTTGAAGTGCGATAACTTTACTTAATAGAGTTGCAGTTGGTAGAATTAAAATCTGTAGAGTAGCATTCGGTAGAGTTGCAATTCGTTAAGTGGAAATTTTCAGACTTGTAATTAGTAAGTTAGCACTTAAAGTGCGATAACTTTACTTAATGGAGTTGCAGTTGGTATAGAATTAAAATCAGTAGAGTAGCAGTCGGTAGAGTTGCAATTCGTTGAGTGGGAATTTGCAGATTTGTAATTAGTAAGTTAGCACTAAAAGTGCGATAACTTTACTTAATAGAGTTGCAGTTGGTAAAATTAAAATCAGTAGAGTAGTAATCGGTAGAGTTGAAAATTAACTCAGAAACCTTTTCTCGGAAAAATCTTCGCCAGCTTTTTTCCTCCTGTGGACTTATCATTTTATCGGGTTTACTTTTCGTCGAACAATTATTTTGAACGATCCTTCCCCATTAAAAAGTCCGCACTCATTGTCCGCTCCGTTCAATCACATTAACGGGAGCGATAAAAAGAAGACATCCGTTCGTCGTAAAATTCACGCTTAATTGTTGAATGAATTGCCCCTCCGTCAATTCCCTGGCATCTAAATTCCAGCGGAGTCTCTCTGTCTTCCTCTCTCCCATCGGGGACGAAGACTTTTCGACGCGGCCCTTTTAAAAGTGACATTAGTGCTCTCAAACGACGACTAACAAAAGTCTCGACGTTAAACCGACGTATGCGGGTCTTTTTGTACATGCGTCGGTTCCTAACGATAAAAAGGGCACTTCCCACACATTTTGACGTGGTAAACTGCGCCGGTTCGAGCCCTTTTTTTTTATCTTTGGCTGTCGGTACACGATGTGATACGTTAGTACCAGGGATGGGCGGACTCGAATCAAAAAGTATTTAAATACATGCTTTAAATGATAAATCATTTTTGACTCGTGATTTAAACGGGCTCGGAGTATCAAGTACTTTCGGACTTGTGATTTAAACGGGCTTGGAGTATCAAGCCTTTTTTGACTTGGGATTTAAACGGGCTCGGAGTATCAAGTCTTTTTTGATTGGTGATTTGAACGGGCTCGGAGTATCAAGTACTTTTGGACTTGTGATTTAAACGGGCTTGGAGTATCAAGCCTTTTTTGACTTGGGATTTAAACGGGCTCGGAGTATCAAGTCTTTTTTGATTCGTGATTTGAACGGGCTCGGAGTATCAAGTACTTTTGGACCTGTGATTTAAACGGGCTTGGAGTATCAAGCCTTTTTTGATGTGGGATTTAAACGGGCTCGGAGTATCAAGTCTTTTTTGATTCGTGATTTGAACGGGCTCGGAGTATCAAGTACTTTTTTACTCGTCACTCCTTTCGATTAAGAGTGACAAATTCTTTTTAATTCTGAGTATATTTAAGCTTTAAATTCATTTTAATTCCTTTTTTAATCGAATTAAACGACGAAATTCATATTAATTCCTGAATATTTTTTAATTGTACCATGGTCAAATCGATCCCGGTACAACAAATTATAACTCCGCATATGGAGAATAATAATTAGTGACAAATAAATAAATAAATAAATAAATAAATAAATAAATAAATAAATAAATAATTAAATAATTTTTTTTTTTTAAAATTTTTTTTTTTTTTTTTTTTTAATTTTTTTTTTTTTTTTTTTTTTTTTTTTTTTTTTTTTTTTTTTTTTTTTTTTTTTTTTTTAATACGGACCAGTATTGACCAAATCCGGATTTGGTTTGGTTGAGTCTACGCGCGAGCATACTGGCCCGTATTAAAAAAAAAAAAAAAAAAAAAAAAAAAAAATTATTTAATTATTTATTTCATTATTTATTTCATTATTTATTTATTTATTTATTTATTTATTTATTTATTTATTTATTTATTTATTTATCACTAATTATTATTCTCCGTATGCGGAGTTATTATTTGTTGTACCGGGATCGATTTGACCATGGTACAATTAAAAAATATTCAGGAATTAATATGAATTTCGTCGTTTAATTCGATTAAAAAAGGAATTAAAATGAATTTAAAGCTTAAATATACTCAGAATTAAAAAGAATTTGTCACTCTTAATCGAAAGGAGTGACGAGTAAAAAAGTACTTGATACTCCGAGCCCGTTCAAATCACGAATCAAAAAAGACTTGATACTCCGAGCCCGTTTAAATCCCACATCAAAAAAGGCTTGATACTCCAAGCCCGTTTAAATCACAGGTCCAAAAGTACTTGATACTCCGAGCCCGTTCAAATCACGAATCAAAAAAGACTTGATACTCCGAGCCCGTTTAAATCCCAAGTCAAAAAAGGCTTGATACTCCAAGCCCGTTTAAATCACAAGTCCAAAAGTACTTGATACTCCGAGCCCGTTCAAATCACCAATCAAAAAAGACTTGATACTCCGAGCCCGTTTAAATCCCAAGTCAAAAAAGGCTTGATACTCCAAGCCCGTTTAAATCACAAGTCCGAAAGTACTTGATACTCCGAGCCCGTTTAAATCACGAGTCAAAAATGATTTATCACTTATTTTTTTTTTAAGTTCTTTATGCCCATCCCTGGTTAGTACACACTTTCGTTTACATATATATCTTGATGGGTTAAACGAGCTTGCACAGATTTTCCTAGTCACATAAACGACCTCCCTCGAGGGATATGCGGGAGCTATTTATTCGGTACAGTCGACGATCAACGCTCGAATGGTTTGCCGTGAATTTTGTTGCGTCATTGGAAAATATCGTCCGGATAAAATTTCGCATACTGTTTTTCTGAAATCTTTTGCTGGGCCTATTAGAATCGAAGGTCAACGAAGGTTAACGAAGATTAACACAGCGGGTAAAGGAGGCTAGAATTGGTCAAATCAGTGCGAAATTTTGGAAGTTATTTCGATAAATGTTTATAGACAAATCTTCATTACAATATAATGTAACTTATTGTTTTGTAATAATTCTAACCTCCTTAACATAGGTTTGAGGAGGTTAGAATTGATAAAATCAGTGCGAAATTTTGGAAATTATTTTGACAAATGTTTATAGACAAATCTTGATTACAGTATAATGTAACACATTAATTTACAATGAAGATAGCTTTTTTTCATCAGAATCGAGCGTTAACGAGGGTTAACATAGGGTTAAGGAGGCTAGAATTGATGAAATCAGAGCGAAATTTTGGAGATGATTTTCTCAAATGTTTATAGACAAATCTTCATTACAATATAATGTAACGCATTATTTTGTAATGAAGATAATTGTTTTTTACATCAGAATTCGGGGTTAACGAGGGTTAACGTAGGGGTAAAGGAGGTTAGAATTGACCAAATTGGTGCGAAATTTTGGAAATTATTTCCACAAATGTTCATAAACAAATCTTCATTCCAATTCAATGTAACACATTATTTTGTAATTAGGATAATTTTTTTGCATCAGAATCGATGGTTAACGAGGGTCAACATAGGGTTAAGGAGGTTAGAATTGATCAAGTCAGTGTGAAATTTTTGAAATTTGTTTGACAAATGTTTATAGACAAATCTTCATTACAATATGATATAACGCATTATTTTGTAATGAAGATAATTGTTTTTTGCATCTGAAACGAGGGTTAACGAGGGTTAACATAGGGTTAAGGAGGTTAGAATTGATCAAATCAGAGCGAAATTTTGGAAATTATTTTGACAAATGTTTATAGACAAATCTTGATTACAGTATAATGTAACACATTATATTGTAATGAAGATAATTTTTTTCCATCAGAATCGGGGGTAAACGAGGGTTGATAGAGGGTTAAGGAGGTTAGAATTTATAAAATCAGTGCGAAATTTTGGAGCTTTTTTTTACCATTATACAATTTTCAAAATACGTCCAAAGATAATTCATTCAACAGATCTTCTAACAAAAACGTTTCTGGTTCGATGATTTTATCAGAAATAGGATTAAACGACAAAAAATTATTTTTGAACCTTTTCCGGAGCACTGCAAACGTAAATTCTGATAACGCGATGGGGGAGCTTCAATAGAAAAATTATCGCCCAGTTTCCACATTTCTTTATTATGCATTTGTGAGATAATTTAGGGGATGAATTGGAAGTGGAAAATGCCGGATATACAATTAATGACGCCTGTGAAATGGAGGCTGCGACTTTTTTTGGCAAACAAAAAGTTAGACTTTTTTTTTTTATAAATCCTTCAATCTGATCCCACGCAGTCACTTCCGTCTCCCGAATCTGGTGTTCTTTGTCCTGAAACGTTATTTTCATCCCTTATTCATTTTCAGCTGTCAATTCCTTTTATTGTTCTCTTCAACGAGCTTTTTTTCATCTTTCAACTCAGGACTGAAATATAAATGATTTGAATTGAATGTGGAACGTTCGAAGGGTTCAAATGGTTGAGGTAAAAATTTACCCCAGGCATTATTTTCCGCCCTTTAAATCGCTGGTCCATATTGCCCCCGATCTACCCTGAAAATCAGCCGAGCCCTCGAAAGGGATGCAACAAATTCGCGTTGCCATACAGGTAACTGTTGAAACCTGGATGATTTAAAATTTCACACTCGATTCACTTGAAGCTTATATATATGGGTTATTCCATGTCAAATCGACTAATAGTTGGAATCCACTCCTTTCAATTTCGATGAAATTTATTCAAGGTTTTCTTTATCATAAAACGAAGTTCTAACAATTTTGAGCAGTAAAAATTACATGATTACTCAACTTTACTTCACTCAAAGGTAAAAAAAAAATTTTTTTACCATAATTCAAAAATTCAAATTTTTGAAAAAAAACCTTTCTGAAAATTTCAGGATTTTTATAAGATCAGTACAAGGTTTTATATTTAAAAAAATTGAAACAAAAATTAAACGTTGATAGTGGATTTTCACGATTTTAAAAAATTCAAAATTCTCCAAACCCATCATTTTCCAAAGTTTTTTTCCGGAATAATTTTTTTTTCGTAGCCCGAAATATACTCTTTAAGACGTACCCACAATGTTTTTTTTTCGTAACTATAATAGTTTTCGAGATATTTAAAAAACAAACTCGAAAAATTGAAAAAATTGTGAAATTTTGAGATTTTCATAATTTTCGAAAAAAAAAATTAATTTTTCCCCTTCGATAGAACTTCGTTTTATGACATAAGAAAATTTCTGACCAAATTTCATCGAAATTAAAAGGGGTCGATTCCAACTACTGGTCGATTTGGCGTGGAATGATCCATATGTATATAAGGAAGCTTGTACATAACTATGCCGTGATTTTTTTGTTTGAAATTCGTTTTTACTAATAGTCGTTACACCTTTTTACTATTTACACGAAATATACATCCGATTTGCATGGTTTCATTCAAACTGCCCACGGATACGACCAGTCCTTTATAGGGGAAAAAAAAATCCGTTGTCGAATCTGCGCGGGGTCTTTGCCAACATTTTCACATCTCTTTGATCGTCGAATCGTGCGAATTGCACACAGACGCTTGTTCGTGCATTTTTTTTTCGCCCCCGTTATCTCGTGCCAGAAAGCTTTCGAATTGCGCTTTTTTTTCGTTGAACAAGATTTTTCGATGGATTCGCTTTTTGCAACAGGATGCGTAAAAATGCTATTTTCATCTTGGTGTAGAAAAATGTCGCATAATGAATTCGGGTTGATTAAGAAATGAAAATGATGATAAAAATGTGGGACAATTTGAATTTGGAGGGTTGAAACGTATTTTCAAAATGGCGTCGACTGAACAAAGACTTCTGCGGCGATGACCGCCATGTTTGTTAACCGGTAGCATTATTTATCGACTGTTGGTAAATATGAGCATCCGATGAAGAAATTGTGATATTGGGGATGGTTTGATGAAATTCCACGTGGAGAGGACTAACCCTCGTGACTTGCTCATAGCTCGATGCTTTCACGAGAGTCTGCGAAGTTCTCTGTACATAAGGTTGATTAGTTCATCAATCAAGGACGAAGTGTTTACTCCTTCGGTGTCCGATCAATTACTGACTGATCCACTACGCCCTCTTCGGCATCCCTTTTCTCTATTGAGCTCACTTTTCTGCTCTCCCTTTCTTCCTCTCTCTCTCTCTCCTCCCCCCTCTCTGGGTATTTCTGGTTTGGGTCTTCACTTTTATAACCCTCTTCAAGTCCATCTTCAGGCTTGCCAATACTCTGCTCCGGTCTCCGTAATTTTGAGCCGTCAAACGATCATTGATTGATTGTCCGCTTGCCCCAGCCAACTTTCTTTGTGTCTTCTCTTGGGTTGATTTTCAGCGGTCCTTTCGATCCTTGCGCCTTCGATCCCCAGAAGAAAATTCCAAAAATCTATTTTATATGTACACAAATTGAGTGCTCTTTACGTCGTAATTTTGTGCCACAGTGATCATTTTCCTGCGATCGTTTGGTTATCAACCTTTGGTTTGGGTTACTACACTACCGGCGAAAAATTTCCGGACAAAACTTAAAAAAAGGTCTGGAATCCTTTTTTATGCCATTTCGCCGGAATTCAACGTAAACTAATTTATTGCACTCCGTGCGCAAACTGGCACTTTGCGCACTTGTACAATAAAATTTCGTACGATACTAGTGCGAGAAACTTTTTCTCAACTCGTGTGATTGTCGTCAGAAACATTTTTATCGCACTAGTATCGTAATATACTATTAGCAAACAGCATTTCAAAGGAGAAAAATTCGGTTTCATTTCCTGTTTTTTAATTTATTTTTACAATTTGTTTTTAGATTTGGACTCCATTTCGAAAACAACTGTTTTTCGCCTTTTTTCCCTTCCCTTCAGGTGCACCGATCTTCTAGAGGATATTTTTGTAATACATTTTTACGATTGGATTCATAAAGGGGAAAGTTTGAGCTTGAATTTCATTTTTTTTTTAACTTTCAGCGATTTTTTTTTCCAAAGTTATTCTTTTTTTTGTGAAAAAAGTGGAAATTTGAAAAATCCCGCAAGGTAAATGTCCCAATTATTGAACAGGTCCCATTTATTGAACACTATCTTGTATTTTTATTATTTCTCATTGACCTGCATGCATTTACTTATTTATAAAAATTTCATTACATATATGGAACTTTTAATTATCGGAATGTTACCTTACTTGTGCAAAAAAAACTTTAATTAATAGAGAAAAAAATTATTTAGTCAGCAACGGTGACCCGATTTGACGTCTCGTGGTAACTGCTTATCGTTTTTGCTGAGACGCGCCGTTTCATGCGTAAGGGCATAAAAAATTCAAAAACTGTTGCATCTCAAAAAGTAAAGGCGTTTCAGGTTCCTCAGAAAATTTCTTACAAATAACAATTTAAAAAAATTTTTTTTTAGTTAATCATTTGTTAAAAAATACGATGTTCGATCATTGGGACATGGAAAATGCAGTGTGTCCACCCATCAAAACATCGAGACAGTTACCGTGTGACAGATCGTGTGCATCGGATTTATTCAAACAAAAACTGTAAGTTCCTGAACAAACTTACCTTTGTTCTTTTACTAATAACTCTAAGATCGTCAAATCTATTTTTTATTCGTATTTTCGTGGGGTGGGGGTCGAAAAGTCGACTAACCAATATTTCGAACGGCTGAAATCCCGAATTTCACGATTACGAGCGTTAGAATAACGAAGCGCCTAAATCCCGATCGCCAGAAAAGAGAAAGGCCAGAGAGCCGCCCCATGCGTACGAGAGAGAGGAGGCGCATCTCTCTCTCTCTTACGCATGGGGCGGCTCTCTCCGCTTTCGCTTTTCTGGCATTCGGGATTTCGGCGCTTCGTTATTCGAACGCTCGTAATCGTGAAATTCGGGATTTCGGCCGTTCGAAATATTCGTTAATCGACTCTTCGACCCCCACCCTTTTCGTGCAATAAACATAAAAAGAAAAGTAAAAAGAGAATGTAACCTAAATGTAACCTAAAAATACGAATGTAATATTCAATATTTTTTGCTCTCCGATATTTCAGTCGAAAAAAAAGAGAGCTGCGACAAAATCAAACAAAAACAGAACATTAAAACGAGGAAGCTGAAAATAAAAATTAAATTGAGTTCGAGTTAAAAAGCAAAAATAAACCAAATGCGAATGAACCAAAAACCTGTCAAAAGAGACTACATATATATTTTTGTATTTTTACATGATTGATAAAAGATTATTTGAATGTTTGATTTTGCTTTTATTTCTTAATATTGTACCCAAAATAATATTTTCAGAACGGAAAAAGAATTCTCGAGAGTGTTCGATAACTGGGACATGCCTGTTCAATATTAGGGACATAGGCACTTCCAGTCTTCAATAATTGGGACATTTGCATGCTTAACATTGGTGTTCTTTTTTTTTTATTTGAAATCATTTAAAAATAATTTAAAGGGTGATTTTTCGAAAGTAAAAATATCAAAGTATCATTTGAACATGAAAGGGATGGGTTTTTTCTTGATTTTATATTTTTTTCTCACCGAATTCAATTCCCAGATCCTTAGCTGTTCAATAATTGTGATATTTACCATATAATACGAAAACAAAGAGGATTCATGAAAAACTTCAAGATAGCAAAAACTTGCGTCTGTTTTCGTCAAGTTCAGACGAATTTTTTCAAATTTTTTTTTCTAAATTTTTTTTTTCTCATTTTCTGGGTCGGAGCTCCGATCATTTAATTACCATAACTCGAGAACTATGGGATTATCCATAAGATTTCAAGAGGAGAAAATACTTTATTTTACCATTTTCAACACATTGGAATTTATAAAAAAAAAATTTTTTCCAAATTTTTTTTTGCATAAATGTTTAACAACAAATTAACAATATCTAATCGTAATTTGGACCGTAAAATATACCCTTGATGATGAAAATTTTTAATTGCGATAGATTTTTTGGAAATATCGACTGTTTTACCGTAAATTCCAATGCGTATTTTGGTTCTATTTTATCGAAGAATAATTCACAATTTTTTGCCATCAAACCACAATTCAGTGTTTTTCGTATACTTTGCGAAAGTCCGAGAGACAAACCCTTAATTTTCAAATTGGCTGAGGCCTTCAGGGAATCCCAGGACGGATATTCGATGAATTTTTTTAAAATATTCATTCTGGGAACTTCGCCAGATTCAAGGTGGTCTCTACGGACCTTCTGACCTTAAATAGGGCTTGTCTAAGTTAAAGCCAAGCATCAGGAAAGTTAACAAAGTGAGGGAAAAGCTTCTGTAATCTCATATAAAATATTTATCGATTATTCGTTGAATCGAAATTTCGTTAATAATCATTGTAAACATTAAAAAATTTGTAACTCAATTTTTGGTCATGGGAATTCGTTTGATTGACAACCGATAAAAATAATGAAAATTCCATTTTAGCAATTTGGGTTAATAATTTTTTTTTATCGTCCTCTTGAAAAAACCAAATTCGTAATTACCACAAAATTTCGTCCATGAAAAATCATTTTTTTGCATATATGGGGAATTCCAGTTTATTTCGAACAGCGTCAGACGAACTGATCCGAAATGCCCCATAGATGATCAATATATAAAGTTATTGCGGTGAACGTGAAAAAGGCCAAGGGAGAATATAAAATGGAAATCACGTTTGCCTCGCCGACGTCGAGAACAAACTTTTTCGCGAGGTTCGCTCGTTGGATCACGACTTTTCTTCTTTTGAGAGGACGCGTGACGTCGCGGCGTCCCTCTTTATTTGCGCAAGAGAGACGGACGGACAGACGGGACGGAATAATTTTCACCTGTGATTTCGTATTCCGTGCGTGTCTTGTTTGACGGTAGCGAACAAATATTTTTCGCGACTAAAAGAAAAAAAAAACACTAAATTAACGTTACAATGTTTAGCGCAGAAATTTACATTTATGGCGTTTGTTTGTGAGGCGACGACCATTTTGCGACGTAAAATTGTCTTGTAACAAGATCAGCATGATTTTATGGGGTTAATTTCACGCGGAGAGAAATTGGTTTTCATCCAGAATTTATTGGAATTCTTTGCCAGACATTTTGGAGTTTTTTTGGCCTCAAAACTACCGTTGGAACAAGATGGCCGTGCGAGCCGCCATTTTGAAGTTTATTCCAAGGTTAACATTCCACTGATTTTTTAACTTCAACAAAAGACTTCAATAAATTGCAAAAATTCATATTTGAAAAAAAAAACACAAAATTAACGTTACAATGTTTAGCGGAGAAATTTACATTTGGCGTTTGTTTGAGAAGCGACGACCATTTTGCGACGTAAAATTGTCTTGTAACAAGATCAGTATGATTTTATGGGGTTAATTTCACGCAGAGAGAAATTGAATTTCATCCAGAAATTATTGGAATTCTTTGCCAGACATTTTGGAGTTTTTTTGGCCTCAAAACTACCGTTGGAACAAGATGGCCGCGTGAGCCGCCATTTTGAAGTTGATTTCAAGCTTAACATTCTACTGATTTTTTGGCTCCAACAAAAGATTCAAATAAATTGGAAAAAATTCAGATTTGAAAGTAGATTGTGCCCAATTTTTCGAGTTTTTTTTTAGAAAAGAAATTTTTGGATTCATGAAAATAAGAAATTCAGTAGAAATTCAGCAGAAAATAATAATTGAAAATGATGCAAGTGATAATTCTTAAGAATTTTCCCAATTTTTTATAGGCAGAATTTTTGGATTTATTAAAATAAGAATTTAGTAGAAATTCAGTGCAAAATTGAAAAAAATGATAATTGAAAATAATGCGTTTGATAAATAAAGTAGTTCGCTAATTCTGGGTAGATTCTGATAGAATTTTTGAGATTTTTTTTCTACGTTACAATCAGGGATTCCTCTTTTTTTTTAACTTTATAAAAAAAAAGTAATTTCGAAATAGCTTTGAAAAAATTATAAAAAAATAGTCTCTCAGATATAGACTTTTTTGGGCCCTCAGTCCCATCTTTCGTCTTAACTTTGTCAAGAAAAATAAAAGTAATTTCGAAATAGCTTTGAAAAAATGATTAAAAAACAGTCTCTCAGATATGGACTTTTTTGGGTCCTCAGTCCCATCTTTCGTCTTAACTTTGTCAAGAAAAAAAAGGTAATTTCGAAATAGCTTTGAAAAATTTATTAAAAAACTGTCTCTCAGATCTGGACTTTTTTGGGCCCTCAGTCCCATCTTTTGTCTTAACTTTGTCAAGAAAAAAAAAGTAATTTCGAAATAGCTTTGAAAAAATTATTAAAAAATAGTCTCTCAGATATAGACTTTTTTGGGCCCTCAGTCCCATCTTTCGTCTTAACTTTGTCAAGAAAAATAAAAGTAATTTCGAAATAGCTTTGAAAAAATGATTAAAAAACAGTCTCTCAGATATGGACTTTTTTGGGTCCTCAGTCCCATCTTTTGTCTTAACTTTGTCAAGAAAAAAAAGTAATTTCGAAATAGCTTTGAAAAAATTATTAAAAAATAGTCTCTCAGATATGGACTTTTTTGTCCCAACTTTGTAAAAAAAAAAATACCATCAGTCTCAAGTTTTATGGGGAACTTTTGTTCAGTCACGAGCAACAAACATATCGGTTTTTTCAAAATATGAATTTTCATCTCACAAAAAATGGTCTTTTTTCGAAATTTCATAGTTTTGCTGCGCCAAAAAAACCCTGCTTAAGATTCGTCGTGACAAAAATTTGTTATCGTTGGCAACTCGAGTCTTGATGACCAAATAAATTCTAAATAAAAAAATGGGCTTTTTGAACGGATTGTATATGCATCTCTCGTGCACTGAGAGACCTCTGAAATAACTGAATTTGCATAAACAAAATGGCCAATCTAGTTTATCGAGTTGAATTCCTCGCTGCAGCGAAAATTCGAAAGGCTGATGCAGCTTCCAAACCGGTGACATCACACAAACACATACACACACATAAACTGAGGTGGATGGGAGGAAATGGTTCCACAACAGACCATGGTATACCGGATAAATCCCGCCATAGGGACACGCCGTTTCTGACGCTCCGACTCTGCACATTGCCAAACTTTATACGCGTGCACGCAGCAACCACTTTTCTTGGTTTAGCTTGAAATAACCGTCCGCGATTCCATCGGGAGACCCCTCAAACTCAATTATCGATGGATACCTCCATTTCCGCTCTTGTCCGGAGGAATTTTGCTTTTTTTATTTTTTTACCTTTTCACCGTGACGTAAAAATGTTGCGCGACATTTTTTTTTGAGTTCTCATTCCGACTGACTCAATTATTTTTGAAAAGTTTTTTTTCAAAAGTTTATAAAAACATTTTTTCAACAAGTTCTCCAAAAGAAAAAATTTCTCACCCCTTTCCATATTTTTTGGTCATTTCCGAAGTTCTCTTGTTTTTACAAAAATTTAGTTAGTTTGAAAATGGAGCCGAAATTGAGCATAATGGTTTTTAATGAAAATTTATGATAATTTTAATTCTTGGAAAAAAAATATTGGTAGAATCGTGTTCAGGGGGAAAGTACATCGATATGAGGTCCGAAAAAAAAAATATTACAACATTTTTTTTTGCATTTTGACCAAAATTCAATCGATCCACTAAAATGGCTGTAATTTATTTTCTAGATAGAATTGCGGCCTGAACATGAGCTCATTCTTTTTGTAATCGTTCGAGCTTCTAAATCGCGTTTGGTTCATCCGATTCCGATTATTTTTCGATTTTTGGCAGATTTCTAAAATTCGACCATCGATTTCTGCTAATTTTTTTAACTCTCCATTTTTTTCGGCGATTTTCAAACTGCGCTCATTTTAACAAAGATTGAGTTAACCGAATGCCATTCTCTAAGTTTGGTGACAGCCTTTAAGTATGAAAAAGAAATTTTGGAATCGGTCGACCGAAGTAAAGTTATCAACACTTAAAATTTCGCTGTTTTGAGGTTTCCGGAAAATCGCCCAAGAATGGGCAAAAAATATTTATTTTCTATTTTTGACGTTTCCAAACCTCATTTCAATGGTAAATTCGCCGCTGATTGTAAATCAAGCAGAGTTTTTGTCAAAAAAAAATATTTATGAGAAAAAGCAAGGAAAATCTAAAAAACGTCTTTTTTCATGAAAATACGTAAATATTTTGAGTTTTTCGAGGAATCATTGCTAGTTTCCTATTCAGTGGAAAAAATTTTGCAAATTTTTGAAGGTTTGCGACTATTAAATCAATATTCTTGAAAAAAACTTAAAAAAAAACTTAAAAACAAATTCGTAACATAATAGTTTCGGAGTGATATTTTCACAAAACTTTTCTACGACAAAACCTCCCTTAATTTGGAAATTAAAAATTTTCAAAAAATTTCGGTCACTGGAAAATTGAGGATGAAAAATAGTACATTATGACACGAGTACGATAAAACTCAGAAAAAGTTTTATCAACGAGTGTCATACAGTATTTTATTGCACGAGTGCGTAAAATGCTCACTTTACGCACACGAGGGGTGCGTAAAGTGGGGCTTTTACTAACGGAGTGCAATAAAGGATGTTTTAGTTCAAGTAAAATGACATGATAGATTTTTTTAAATATATAAAAATCGATAAAATCATTCAGAGTGTTTTTCGGTAGAGATGTTCAAAGCGTATAAAAAATGATGAATAAAATTGAGAGGGGTCAGAATTAAGCATTGATCGATTTTTTTCGAAATCCCTCATACATATCCTTATAAATTTATATGTACGTATGTATCTGATATATACGTATATACACGCGTAATATATTCCACAGCGAGAGCCTTATTTCCCCTTGACATATTATTCCCCGGGAACAAATAGTATCAATTCGTCCCGTGTGTTACTTTTCGCCGTATAAAAGTCTCTCACATATATGTATATATATATTATGTAGTAAATGCTTTGAAAGTTTTCCTTCTCTATTTTCGAAATAGACCCTCCGCCCCCGATTCGCCGTTCTTTTCCACCATCTTTTCGCTCCTCACTCACGCGACAGATTGTACCCATAGAAATAAATTTTCTCCCCGTTTGAGAAAGATAGTTGCCGCGATAATTCACGAAAACCTTATAGCACGATTCCCCCCCCCCCCCACGATTCCCTCCTCCCTGCCCCGCCCCACGATTCCCCCCTCCCTGCGCCGCCCCACGAATCCCCCCCCCCTCTCGCACTACCCCACTTTATCGTCATCTTTCCCAGCGACACATCTCGCTAAACCTTATCGAGACTATGGACGTATATATGGGGCATTCCATACCAAGTCGACCTGAGTGTGACCCTCGACTTTGCGGATTTCGTTCACGATTTTTTATATGATTCTTCCAACTCGAAATAGCATTCAGATTTTTTTTTTTTATTTTCAAAACCAAATTTGAGTACGTTATGATTTTTTGAACATTTTTTTCGAAAATCTCAAGGGCCGTAATATAAAAATCTGAAAAAATTCTCAAAAATCCTCTGTAAAAAATTGAAATTTTTGACCCAAAATTCATGATGTCCAGGCTTTCGCTTCCACCTCGATTTGAGGTTTTCATGAAGAAAACGTAAAAAAAAATAGATGCAGAAATTAATTAACTATTTTTGGAAATTGTTGGTTAACGATAAAAATATTCAAGCCACTTTTCACGGTAGATCAATTTCTGCATCTATTTTTTTTGTTTACGTTTTCTTCATAAAAACCTAAAATCGAGGTGGAAGGGAAATCCTGGACATCATGATTTTAGGTCAAAATTTTTTTTTTTCGACACCGGATTTTTGAGAATTTTTTCAGATTTTTAAATGACGGCCCTCGAGGTTTTCGAAAAAAAATGTTCAAAAAATCGTAACGTACTCAAATTTGGTTTTAAAAATCTGAAAAAAATCCTGAATGCTATTTTGAGTTGGAAGAATCATATAAAAAATCGTAAACGAAATTAGCGAGGTCGAGGGTCACATTCTGGTCGACTTGGGATGGAATGCCCCATATATACATATATTTTATCATACATCTCGAGTTCGAGCTCCTATATATTTTTCCCTTTTCCATCGCTTCCACATGAACGATTCTATAGTATACCTTCGAAGCTTTAACGATTTTTCGTTGAGATATTTTTTTTTTCTTTAATTTTGCTTGTAACAAACTCGTAGAGAGCTTTATGAAGAGTTTCTTGAGCTATTTAATTATGAGAATGATCGTTAATTATGGCTTTTTCATGTGGAAAGCTTCAAGAATGATCAAAGCATAAGTTGTTTACTGATTTTTAATTTCTGTAATTTTTTTGTAATTTTTTGAAAATTAAAGGGGAATTGAGCTTGAATGCCAGGAGCGATTTTTTCGGAATTTAGTATCGACTGAACTTGTTGTCTAGTTTGTTTTTTCGAAAAATTTGAGTTTCTCAATATAGATGCAAAATTACAAAAGTTGGAATGTTTACTAGCTTTTTTCAAATTCTTGAAACTTTTTGCATTTAAACTTGAGTGATTTTTTTAAATATTTTATACTCATCGTTTTTGTTGCTTTCTATATTCGTGTATATATTTGTTGTTTGTATATATTTGTTATATATTTATTTTACAAGCATTTTTTGAAAATTTCGAAAAATTTTCTTTACACAGAACGTCTCAATCTATTGTTTTCAAATTTTACGCCAATTATTTTTGTCACTCATTGCATTGAAAAAAAATTCAGAGCAATAACTGTGAAATTACAAAAGTTAAACCGCTTACAACAATTTTCAAAACTTGTTGTAAACGTTGCAAGACTTTTTTTGAATTTGGCCTTAAGTAGATCTTTTTGAATTCAATACTGATCATTTTTTTGCTTTCAATATTTGTGCAAAAAAATTCCGATCAATAGATACAGAATTACATGTATCGAGGCTTTTGTAAGCATTTTTTGAAAATTTTAACTTTTTTTAAATTGAGCTTGAAGCAATTCTTCACAAATTTGATCCTGAACGTTTCCATTGCTTCACATATTACGATAAAAAAATTGCGACCAATAGTTGCGAAAGTACAAAAATTACGTCTATTACAATAATTTTTTTGAAGATTTCAAAATTTTTTTTTACACCGAACCCCTTAAGTAATTATTTTCAAATTCTATACTAATCACCTTCGTAATTCAGGGCATTTGTATAAAAAAATCGAGATCGCGTTATAAGCATTTTTTGTAAATTTCAATTCCAAAAACAATTTTTAACAACACAGAAAGTGCCTCAACATAGCCATAAAAATTACTCAAAAATTCCAAAAAAAATCAATATACCTCTCTTTAAGCTGTGCAAGCTTAATCCCGAAGTTTCTAAAAAATTTGGTGACAAGTTGATTCAAATTTGAGCTCGTTATACCGAAGAATCATTCATAGACGTGTATATACATATAAAAAGTCTATATCTATATTGAATATCGCCTGGATCTTTTTCCCCTCACTGGGGAAGTACGTGCAGCCAAGAAAATCGTAGAAAAGTGGATGGAACTATGGTCTCGTTTTTTTTTGTGAAAAAGAAGGAGAGGAAAAAAAAAAATCGTTGCCTATATGCCAGAAGATAAATGGAGAAAGATGGAAAATCCAGGCCTTCATCGTTCCTCGTCTAAACAGTTTCGACCCTCTTCCTTTTTTCTCCCTTAAATTAAATATCCACACGACATATAATCAGAGTTGTGAAAATAGTAATGTAAAAGTAATGCATTACTCATTACTGTAAATAATGTGTATTGGATAAGTTTTCCATTACAAATTACGAAAGTAATGTGTAAAGAATGAATGCTCCATTACAAATGCAAATAGTAATGTGTAATGGATGCGTGTTCCATTACAAATGAAAAAGTAATTTGTAATGTACGCATGTTCCATTACAAACAATAAAAGTAATGTGTAATGGATGCAAGTGCCATTACAAATAAAAAAATAACGTGTAATGAACGAGTGCTCTGTTACAAATTACGTTTGAAAAAAAAATCATTTGCAGTGGAGAAAATTCCATTACAAATTAGTGTGTTTCTACAATTTGGAGCAAGTACTATTTTGCTCAAAGACTATTAATTTTTCACTGAAAATAATTTGTCTATATCAAGTTTTTGTTAACTCTACTATCGTAATGGTAAATGTATGAACAGTGATTTTTTGGAGTAATTTTTACTTAATCGTTGTAAAAATTACAATTCAAGAAAAACTTATAGGTGTCAGTGTATATTAACTTAATATACACGGTTCATACATTCACCACTACGATAGTAAAGTTAACAAAAACTTGATACACACAAATTATTTTCATCGAAATATTACAAAACTTACCTGTGAGCAAAATAGTACCTGCTCCAAATTGTCGTAGAAACATATTAATTTGTAATGGAATATTCTCCACTACAAATTACTTTTTTTCACTTTTAATTTGTAATGGAGCACTCATTCATTAAACAGTATTTTTTTTAATTTTTAATGGCACATGAATCCATTACACATTACTTTTTTTTTGTAATAGCACGTGCATCCATTACCCATTACTTTTTTTTATTTGTAATGGCACATGCATCTATTCCACATTCCTTTTCTTATTTGTAATGGCACATGCATCCATTACACATTACTTTTGTTTATTTGTAATGGCACATGCATCCATTACACATTACTTTTTTTTATTTGTAATGGCACTTGCATCCATTACACATTACTTTATTTATTTGTAATGGTACATGCATCCATTACACATTACATTTTTTTATTTGTAATGGCACATGCATCCATTACACATTACTTTTTTATTTGTAATGGCACATGCATCCATTACACATTACTTTTTTATTTGTAATGGCACATGCATCCATTACAGATTACTTTTTTTTATTTGTATTGGTACATGCATTCATTACACATTACATTTTTTTCATTTGTAATGGCACATGCATCCATTACACATTACTTTTTTATTTTTAATAGCACGTGCATCCATTACACATTACTTTTTTTAATTTGTAATGGCATTTGCATCCATTACACATTACTTTATTTATTTGTAATGGTACATGCATCCATTACACATTACATTTTTTTATTTGTAATGGTACATGCATCCATTCCCTGTTACTTTTTTTATTTGCAATGGCACATGCATCCATTACACATTACTTTTGTTTATTTGTAATGGCACTTGCATTCATTACACATTACATTTTTTTATTTGTAATGGCACTTGCATCCATTACACATTACTTTATTTATTTGTAATGGTACACGCATCCATTACACATTACATTTTTTTATTTGTAATGGTACATGCATCCATTCCCCATTACTTTTTTTATTTGTAATGATGCGCTTATCCATTTCACATTATGCAGTGTAATGGATAATGAATACAGTAATGCATTATTAAAATAATGCATTATTCACAACTCTGCATATAGTGAATCCATCAGAAAGAAAAATCTTGCTGAAGGGAGAAAGAAATTTTTTTCAAGCATTCAAAATGGCGTCAAAGACGCTCTATTTGCTCCGACAGGTACTTTTGCATTTTGACAGTCATGAGCAACGAAAAGAAAGAAAATAAATAAACTGCATCGGGTTTTCTCTCGCGCTTTTCATCGTCTTCGTCGGTTCCTTTCCTTCTGTTTTTCTTCTCGACATTTTGTCAATATTGTCGCGTGACAAAAAGAAGAAAAAAAAAGAAGAGGAGAGAATACACAAGTCGTGAAGTCGTAACGCACAACGTATATAGCACAGAGGGTAGTTGGAATTGGAGTTGAAAGGGAGCTCACATATGGGGTGAATGTATTTGGAAAATCCACCCCTCACTTATCCTTCTTTTTCCTGCTGGCTTGGCATAAAATGTGGATTTTGATACCCACACCTTGGCCCTAGCACTTTTCTTCCTCTCTCTCTCTCTCTCTCTCTCTCTCTCTCTCTCTCTCTCTCTCTCTCTCTCTTTTCTCTCTCCCTCTCTCCCTCTCCCTCTCTCCCTCTCTCCCTCCCCCTCTCTCTCTCTCTCTCTCTCTCTCTCTCTCTCTCTCTCTCTCTCTCTCTTTCTCTCCTTCTCATCCTCCGCTTCCTTTCTCTCGGATTCATCGCTGGTACATATCCGGTCCCTGGCTCGTATCCGGATTTTCTCAATTTTTTCCGATCTCCCTTCACCCGATCTTTTTATTTCCCAGGCTTTTATACTCTCGTTGCATTTTTGATCGCGATCTCCTTTCACGATAAAAACTGAATTACAAAGAGCGCGGAGGCGGGGGATTAAAATACGTAATGACGAGATCGATGAGTTCAATTCCCTCAGAGGCAACTCTTTTTTTTTTCTTTTTCTCAAAGTTCAGCCAGAATATTCTCAAAGTGTCTGACAGTGATTCTGAAGTTGAAAAGCTTCCCTTAAAGAACAGTTTAATTAGGGATATTCAAATGTTCATTAATCAAGTTGTCTGGTAACTTGCACATTTTTTTCTACGTTTTTATCAGGAATTTTTTTTTATGGGAAAACAAAATTCACAATGGTTTTGTTTTTTTAGTATATTTACAACAACATTTTTTTTGCCTCAATTTTACAACGTTTTATTATTATCATTATTGGTCAAAGTAGACGCCTAAAAAAAAAGGTACGTGGCTGGCACTTACCTTTTTTTAAGCTTCCACTTTGATTAATAATAATAATAATAATAATAATAATAATAATAATAATAATAATAACAAAACGTAAAAGTAAGTAAAAAAAAAATTGTTGTATCCTTTAGATGTCAATAATATAACATAGTAAAAAAACAAAACTATTGAATTGCATTTTTAAGTAAAAAAAAATCCCGATAAAGACGTACAAAAACGTGCGATTTTTTCAGACCTTAACATTCTCTCTAGTACAAAAAAAATTAGAATCTGGACAATTTTTTGTCGAACTTAGAAAAAAACCCTGCTAACAAAATCTTCCTTCATGAATGATGGAATTAGCATCCTTTCAGTGCAAGATTTTTTTTTTTTAATTTCAAAATTTGCAAAGGATTTTATGTTTTAGTGAAATTTATTTTTCCAAAAGAACTTTCAATCGGAAAAATCATTGAAATATATTTTGCGGTTCTCATCGAGGATTTCGGATGCTAAATGTCCAAACAAACTACAAATGCCACGAAAAATTAATTTGAAAAAATAATTAGTTTGTTAAAAAAAAGATTTGGGAATTATGGGTGAAAGTGAGTGACCAATGGGCCCAATTTGTGTCTGAAAACGTTCTGGAATAATGAGGGAAGCCATTGGCTCGAGGATTACGAAAAAAACGTCGATGAAAAAAAAAGCTTCCTTCTTGAGGAAGCAAAAAAATGTTTTGTGCTGTGATGTCAAATGACAACAGCTGATAGAAATGAGAGTTATTTCTCTCGGAATTTATTTTGATTGGTCATGCATTCGGATGTAGAAATAATGGAAATTATGTAAATTATATTCCTTTGGGATTCTCTTCAGTATGATTTGGCAACACAATATTCATATAAAAGTGTGTGTATATATATATATATAAAGCGAGTGATATTGCGTTGGGACCACTCTGTATATATATTTATTATGGGGCGTTCCATCCCAATTCGGACAGTTTGAAAAACTTTTTTTTTTATTTCCTCAATTTTTTTATATTTTCTAGTACCCATCAAAAGACCCTTGCGGGTGAATTTTGAGATTTTTTTGATTACTCGTTCAAAAGATATTAAATTAACAAAAAAAAAACGCTCCTTTTTCGGTATTTTGGTCATAATTTATTCAATAATGGTCCAAATTAAAAGTTTTTTTTTTTTTTATGGCCTTTTCAGAAAAAAAATATTCGACGTGTTTTTGAATTCGTTTTTTGAGTTTTAAAAGTGAGTGTTTTTACAAGTGAGTGTATATTTTCATTGTATTTGTTAATTTTTTGTTTTAAATATCTATTTACTCTACAATTTGTAAGATTGGTCTGATCGTGACATTTCTATAATTACTATTTTTTTTCGATTTTTGAAAATTAAAAAAAAAATTGTATTCAAAAAGTTTTATAACAAAGTGTCAAATTAAATTCTAAATAATAGTAAAAAATACTATACAGTAACGAAAATTGGTATTCATAATAATTTATAGAAAGAAAAAAAAATTTAATTTTCAAAAATGGAAAAAAAAAATTGTAATTATGGAAATCTCACGATCGGACTAGTCTTAAAAATGGTTGAATATATAGATATTAAAAAAAAATATATATATATACACTCACTTTTAAAAACGTGATTTAAAGTTTAAAACTCAAAAAAACTCATTCAAAAACACGTCAAATATTTTTGTAGAAATTTTGTTTGTTTTTTTTTTCTGAAAAAGCCATAAAAAACAAAATTTTGCAAAAAAAACTTTTAATTTGTACCATTACTAAAGAAGTTATGACCAAAATACCGGAAAAAGTGCGGTTTATTGGTCTTTTTAACGAGTAATCGAAAAAATCTCAAAATTTACCAGCAGGGGTTTTTTGATGGGTACTAAAAGATATCGAAAATTTGAGGACATAAAAAAAAAGTTTTTCAAACCGTCCGATTTGGGATGGAATGCCCCATATATATCGAGTATGTTCAACGAGCCGTGTACGTGTACATAGATGGCAAGAGCAATGAAGGATTTTCTGGTTGTATTGATACTGCGAGGAGAGAATACAAGGGATGGGAGTAACATGTATGCCTTCTCTACGTCGGTTCTCGCGCGCCTCTCAGGCATCGTTCGAGCTGCCACAGCGAATTCGAGGGATATATATGTATACATATATATGTTGGGCCAAGAGACGAATCTAAATTCAAATGAGGTGTGTGTGGCGAACGTACACGCCGGAGCCAATCTCGACCAGTGTTATGGTTCCCCCCACCGCGCAACAACGCCATCTCCCACTCTTCGCTCTCTCGTTCCTCACCCGATTGGCGGTGCCTGACGAGACAGCGCCTCTGGCGGTGGCGTCGGTGAAGCTTCAGCGGGCCTGTATCTCCCTCGCTATGGGCGCTATACTATGGGGGCTCCGTACAATTTCACATAAACGCGCCGATGAAATCAGGAATCCAGTATCACTGCACATAAGCCATGAAAGAAGAAAAAGAAGAGGAGGAGGAAATATAAGCGCAGAAGTATAGGAGGAAGTCGTGAGAAAAAAGAATTCGCACTGCTTAGATTGAAACCGTTGCTAGGTTTGCACATTATTTGGGATAAGAAAAATTCCTTCGATAATATTTTGTTGAAATAATTATGAATTCATTTTTTGAGTTTTTAATTTATTCTTGGGGTAGATATCAATCCCACATTTTTTTTAAAATTAATACGATTTTACTTGTTTTTTGATCGAATTTTAATTTACTTTGTGAAAAATGAATTTTTATGCAGGATATCGACAAAAATAGTATTTATGAAACAATAATTCATATCTTCTTTCGCAATCGATCGATTTTCAAAATCCAAACGGGGTTTTGACGAGAACACATTAAACAATTAGAAAAAAACAAATTCGGGTCACAGGAAAGTTTTTTGTCTATTTGATTTCTATTTCATTGAAACCCACTACCAACCAATTATTCGTCGAAGCAATTTAGATTGTAAAATATGAATTCTGTATTACCAGAGTCTGAATATCGATGTAAATTTCGGACGAAAAATGTAAAACCCACTAATTAGGTCATGGAAAATTCTTCGAGCGACATTTTTTATCATTTTACGGTGCGTTACAAGCGAACGAATCAATTGTACGTAATAATTTAAAGTACCATTTGGGAATGGTAGAGAAGTTGGTGGAAAGAATGAAAATTTCTCATCGCAACTTTAAAGATCGTTATGAAATGTATAATTATACTTTTCTTACGACTTTTCGAGAGTGTAACTTATTGTTGGACATGGAAGTGTATATACATCAGGCATTTCGCCAACTCCAGTAATGTATGGGGCATTCCACGTCAAACCACGCGGTCATCGGCCTGAACCCCTCGGATTTTGATGTCCAATGAATTGTGGGTTTAGTTTGGCAGAAAATATGACCTCAAATTTTTAAAAAAATTTATTTCGTTTTTTTAGGGGTTGCCAATTAAACTGAGGGAAAACACAAAGAGGGGCCTTTTTCAAATAAATGAAATTTTTTTTCACAGAAACTAGGGCACAAAACTATGACTTTTCGTCATAGTTCGATAATGAGCCAAACAAAACAACTATTTTTTTTGTATTTTTTTTCTATAATTTCTTATTTTGATTGTTTCTTGTAGTGAGAATAACGACAAAAATATTTTTTAGTGTAATTTGATTTTTTTTTCTTGGTTTGAGAGTAAAACGACAAAATTTGTTAAAAATTCATTAGCCTCGACGACCTGAAATAAATGGGATGATTCAAACACAATTAAAAAATTAAGAAAAAAAAAATAGTAATTATTTTTGGTGCATTACACTGAGAAAAAAGTTCAGTCAAAACAACTAAATCCATTTAGTTGAAAAAAATTTGGTTGATTCAATATTAATTTGTTTGAAATAATGAAACTATAATTAATTCAACAAATGGATTTGGTCAACCATAAGATATGAGATGAACGAAAATATTTGGTCAATTTCCAGATACAGTTTAGTCCAATTTACACGTTACTGAGTTGCTTTACAGAAATATTTCGTTGATTTCTAGTATATTTTAACTAAGTAAATTTAGCTGTAACAAAAAAACAATTCGTATTTTCAATCACACAATTCATTTGGTACAAAGATATATATTTGATTGAACTGAAACTTTGTCCATTCAAGCAACGATTTAACCGATTTAACTTAAACTTCCACTGTAAATTTGTTGAATTACCAAAATGATCTCGTTGAACGTCCGGAAACAAATATTTGGTTGAATCAAACAAAATTTGCATTTTTAACAAAAAAAAATTCTTAGTGTATCGAACTATGACGAAAACATCTGTTTTGGGCCCTAGTTTCTGTGAAAAAATTTCATGAATTCGAAAAAGGCCCCTTTTTATGTTTTCCCTCAATTTATTGATTTCTTGGCTCGGGCAACCCTTCAAAAATGGAATAAAAACTTCTAAAAATCCAAGGTCATATTTTGGGCCGAACGAAACCCACAATTCATTGGACATCAAAATCCGGGGGGTCAGGCCGATGACCGCCTGATTTGAGGTGGAATGACCCATATATTATACATCCCTTGGAGGATTTTCGTGTATACTTAGCAGCCAAAAGCTCTCTTCCTAACCCCCCCCCCCTTTCCGCCTCTCGCTCTCTCTCTCTCTCTCTCTCTCTCTCTCTCTCTCTCTCTCTCTCTCTCTCTCTCTCTCTCTCTCTCTCTCTCTCTCTCTCGTTCTTCGTCGTCAGCGGCTTTACACCCTGTTTTTCCAAAGTTGGGTCGTTGGGCCAAGGGAGGACGGGGGTTAGAAGGCACAAGGGGTGTTTGTGTGTGTGTTAGCATGCGATTTGAAAGTCGAGATTTCCCTGGGCGTGTCAGCCTCCGCGAAAAAGAGAGACACGAGACGACGACGACGACGACGTCGACGACGACGACGAAAACGTCGAAGACGACGAGGGTGATAGAATAATAATACTGATTTCCATCGTAGTCTCGCGCCATCGTCGTCGTTCGCGCTCGAGGACAACCTTTCCTCCCCTTTTCCACCCTCAAATCTCCACCCCATCTCGTTCTCGCGATCCTCGCGAGCGAGCCCCCAAATATATTCCAAGTTGAAGTAGAAACGACACGTACGCTTCGAGTATAACGGATTTTCCGATGATAAGCAAGATCCGAATATTTTATAGATACGACAGGGTTTTTTCTTTTTTTTCCCCATTTTTTTTTGTAACAGTGCGAAAAATCATCGAGGAAATGGATGGAATTTTTCAGATGTCTCATTTGACGGGTATTTTCTAAAAATTGTCTTTTTAGGGTTCCTTAGAAGGACGAAAATAGGAATAAAATCACTCTCGTGCCTGTTCATCGAAGAAACAGTTTTTTTTGAAGAGTATGTAACGTGGGAATTTGAAATTTAGCAGGTTTTAATGACGTTTATATAATATCGGTAGTCAATGATTGGGAAACAAATTATTTTAGATTAAAATAGGGCGTCAGCCTGGTCCAAAATTTTTTCAAAATGAATATGTCGTGTATGGTATCATTTGGAAGAGCTACCCTTAAGGATTCTAGAAATATTTTTTTTATAATTTTTTGTCCAGTGGTTTTAATGATACGATCGAAAATTTGCTAGAGATGACCACCCCCTCTCCTCCCACCCCCCCGTCTGATCCCCTGCTTTCTAAAACTAAAATTTAGATTTTTATAAAATCAACAAATATTGAGTCATAGATTATAGAAAAAGTACCCGCTTTTTCAACAATTGTTGGAAAAAAACATTTTTTATTAAACAATTTTTTTATGAAATTAATATATCCCTGCTTTCTAAAACTAAAATTTAGAGTTTTATAAAGTGAGCGAATATTGTTGAGTCAGAGATTATTGGAAAAGTACCCGCTTGTTCAACAGTTGCTAAAGAAAAAAATGTTTAATAAAAAAAAATGTATGAAATTAATATATCGCCCAGGTTTCTAAATCTAAAATTTAGATTTTATCAGGGTTAGTAGATATAGAGTCATAAATTACTGGAAAACTAATTCTAAAAATATCCTAATAATATAGATTCTAAACATTTTTTTTTCATCATTTTTGGTCCATTGTTCCAAAATTTTCTAGAAATGACTGACCCCCCTGATCCCCTAGCTTTCTAAAGCAAAAATTTGGATTTTTATAAAGTTGGCAAATATTGAGTCATGTATTATTGGAAAAGTAACCGCTTTTTCAACAGTTGCTAAAAAAAAATTTAATTAAAAAAAAATGGTATGAAATAAATATATCACCCAGGTTTCTAAATCTAAAATTTAAATTTTATCAGGGTTAGTAGATAATAGATATAGTCATAGATTACCGGAAAACTAATTCTAAAAATATTCTTAAAATATTTTTTTCATAATTTTTGGTCCAGTGGTCTCAATAACGTGGTCCAAAATTTACTAGAATTGAAGTTGTAGGTTGCTAAAGCTAAAATTTAGATTTTAATAGAGTTAGTAGATTTTGAGTAATAAATTATTGGAAAACTACCCGCTTCTTCAACAGTTGCTGAAAAAAAAAGTAATTAAAAAAAAATTATATGAAATTAATATATTCCCTAGGTTTCTAAATCTAAAATTTATATTTTATCAGGGTTAGTAGACAATACATATAAAGTCATAGATTCTCGGAAAACTAATTCTAAAAATATTCTAAAAATATGTTTTCCATAATTTTTGGTCCAGTGGTCTTAATAATGTGTTCCAAAATTGACCAGAATTGAACTTTTGGCTTTCTAAAGCTAAAATTTAGATTTTGATAGAATTAATCAGATATTGAGTCACAGATTATCGAAAAACTACTACTTTTTTCTGATGGTTTCTTTTAAAAAATATTTTAAATGATAATAACTCTTTTGTAGTCATTTTTAGGTCGATTTTTTTTTGTTTAAATATTGACACTTTTTTTTGAAGAAATTTGAATTTAAATCAGATTTTTTGCAATATTTTGAATTTTTGCAATATCCTTTGATCAAAAGCTGAATATTCGCATCTCGATATATTTTTTACCGTCATTCCGTTGAGCGCAGAGACACAAATATACGTCACGGCTAGACGCAAAATTCTAGCCTGCCCCAAGGCGACTTGCTTTTCTTCCCTATACACTGCAACCCGGAACGCAGTCAGCTTCTCGACGGAATTTGTTCTTTCTCGACTGTCGGAGATGTCCCTTTGTGTGTGCACTTCTCGGTTCTTCGATCGCAATGCAGTTCAATATCCGCTGTCGGCGACTCGGTGCATTATTGCCAAACATACACTATATGTATGGGGCATTCCATGTCAAATCAACGACTTTAAAACCCGACCCCTTTCGATTTGGCTGAAATTTTGTTTTCCTTTTCTACCCCATTAAAAACATTTTTCAGGAAATTTTCAAATTTTTTTACCGAACAAAAAAAGTTTTTTTTTCAAATAGCTATAACTTCAAAAATTGACTAATTCGGATGTTTTTTTTTTCAAAATTGAAAATAAAATTGTTCCCAGCTCGGCTTATTTCACAAAATACCACTCTGGAATTTTTGGAGGATTTATAAAGGACCTCAGAGTTTGAAAAATTGAGAAGAAAAAAAAAATTGAAAGTGGTAATCCTCGAAAAAATTTTAATTTTTTTTTTTAAGTGAAAAAAAGGAAAGAAAATGTCAGCCCACTCCATGTTGAGCGGCATTTGTCCCGGAATTTAAAAGTGCTTGATTTGACATGGAATGCCCCATACATACGCCCTTAAAAAAAGCTCATGTACATGTGTATACGTTGGTAATATGTAACATTATTGCAAGGCAAAACAAACTCGTGCTTTGCCGATTGTGCGACAACAGTACGAATTGTAAAATTGAGAGGAAAGGTAACGAAAAACTCTACCGGAAAAAAGTCTAAAGAATAAAATCTACCTGAAACAAATTTACCGAGAAACTAAATTACACACGTTAAAATTATCTCAAAGTCCCGATACCGTTTCACTTTCAACTCTACCGGTGACAACACGACAGGCGAAAAACTCTACCAGAAAATAGGACTCCAACTCTATCTCGAAGTGAAATATGTATCCGCAATTCTACACATACTCGAGAAAGTAAATTCATATTTGCAACTTTATAAGTAATACTTTGATCGATGAAAAACTCTACCAGAAAAAAGTCCTCAAAAAAAAAGTTAATTCGCAATTGCAACTTCATAAGCAACACTTAAATTGATGAAAAACTCTACCAGAAAGAGATTTCCCTAAATAATTGTACCAGAGTAAATCTGAACTGAAAAATTAACTGTAATTTAATAAGGTACGGACCTTATTAATTTTATGCCAAATGCACGATGGCGTTGGCATATTTTTAACTCTACCTTGGACAACACGACGCGTGAACACGACTTTTTCTCTACCACAAAAAAGTGCTCCAAATCTGCCCAAAAATAAAAATACGCATTAGAAATTCTACACATCAATTCTCTGTCCCATTTCCATCTCTACAATTTGCAACACCATCCACTATAAACTCTACCAGAAAACTGAACTACTAAAAAAACTCTACCCTGAAACACTCCCTCACACATAACCTCTGAAAATTACCCAAAAACTAAATAGCTTATCCGAAAGACAGAAATTATGCTGAAGATGCATCAGCAACTCTACCAGAAAAAACACTACTGATGAAAAACTCTACCGGAAAACAATCAATCGACGTAACTCTATCCAAAAGCGAAAATGCCTCCGTGTCTTCAAAAAAATTATCCTAAAACACTGCAACATTAGTGCATTTCCAACTCTATCAGTTACAACTTTACAACGAAAAAACTCTACCGAAAAAAACTGCGGAAACAATAAACAAAATGCCTCCACGTTTTCCAAAAAAATTATGCCAAAACACTGCAACATTAGTGCATTTCCAACTCTACCAGTTACAACTCTACAATGAAAAAACTGTACCGAAAAAAACTATCGAAACGACTCTACAAGGCAAAAACTCTACCATTTATGAAATTTTATTAAAAAATGAAAATACGTAAATTTCCCTACAGAAATGACGCTGAAAGCCGATGAATATACTATTGAATTGAGCGAAATGAGTTTTGGATCAAAAGCTTTTCTGCAGAGTTAACCCTCCTCGCTCCACAAAATTTTTAACGCTGTTGACACAAACGTTCGATACGTTATTTGAATGCGATGGATTTTTAATGCGCACGCTTAAAATATAGAGAAAAAAAAATATTTATAATAATCTCACAAAATGGACGCGCACAAGCTGAAGAGGAAACCGGGCTCCTCTCTCTCTCTCTCTCTCTCTCTCTCTCTCTCTCTCTCTCTCTCTCTCTCTCTCTCTCTCTCTCTGCAGCAACGAGAGTGGCGTTGCTTCGTCTCTATTGCTTCACACACACGTTGTTACGCTACGAACCTGCCACTCTTTTTTTTTTTTTTTTATTCATGCTTATTTTTCGCATTCATCGTGCTATCGATCCGATGAATTTTGCGACGGATTTTGTCCCACTTATTTAGCAGCAACTTTCGACAAAAAGCATCCCTCTCCTCAAAATTCATATTTTTTCCTCCCCAAAGCAACGCATCACGATGGAAGAATCTTTTCCTTTTCCCACGAGTGTTCAATTTATTTTGCATATTTATAAATTTCATAAAAAATGTCGGTGAATCGCACGAACAAGCTTGGCGAGAAATAGTGAATAACTTTCAAATAGGGATGCTCGATTCCGATTCGATTCTGCAAAAGATCGATTCTTTTGTTAAAAAAATCGATCCTTTAAGTTGATTCCTTCATTTTCGATTCTTAGGTGAATCGATTCTTGATCTTAAAAATCGAAAATTCTATTTTTTATTCAATTCATTGTGCATTAAAGAATGGCAATTAAATAAAGATTGACAAAAGTTTATATGAAAGGTCAATGTCAAGGTTAAAAGAAAAAAAAGTATGTGAAAACGTGAGAAAAAGAGTAAAAAAAATTAAAAGCCTAAATATTGAAAATATGATTCAACGAAAAAAATAATCAAAAGTAAAAATACACGAAATTAAGGTCTCAGTGCAACGATCCGATTTTTTGACAATATACAATAGAGGGCGCGCGGGACGTTTAAAAACGCCATTTTTAGCGTTAAACTTTATCACTGATAAGGGAAACAGATCATACAAAAAGTTCTGCATTTTTTATATAAGGTGCTCAAA